>CM060837.1:35567500-36157500 GCA_030762175.1 Metallyticus violacea | reverse complement strand
TTAACTGTTTTCCAACTATTTCGTGTAGCGTCCTCTCCCCTTAACCAAATATACCCCAATCCAATTTTGTCTAAGCTTTTCCTTATTTTTAATGCCATCCTGTATCCCACCCTTCCCTTATTTGCTCCCTTAGACAAACTGCTCAAAGAAGAGCTTGGTTCCCCCGTATTATTCTTAACCAGTAATTAATTGTTCTTATTTTTAAATTCACACTTTCGTTAGAAATACCAAACACTTTAAGAACCCCACAATTTGCTGTACCGCTCCCTACTTTAGCAACCGTTTTAGAAACTATTTGTACCTGATTAAGTTCCTCGGCGTTCTCCCATCCCCAAATTTCGGCCCGTATGCAGTTAAACAAAGAAAACACTTTAATTTTAAATATAGATACTTTTGGTTTGAACATTATACTATAATAGTGCAAAATCACAACCAATTAAGTACAATATCCAGAAGAACAATGTAAGATCCAGTTGTTTGGGCAAAGCGACACTACAACATTTATACTTTATCTTCAATAAGTATATTTTCATAATCAACAAAATGTGGTATCAAAATGAATATTTGAGACAAGTACTCGCTTTTAACCGTTGTGCAATCGGAGTAATGCATTGCATGCCCTTCAAGAATGAGAATGACTTGACCAGGAATCTGGCGAACTGCTCCCATTGAGGCGCATAAGCCTGTTGCAGAAACACATGCCATGACACAGTCTCGCCTTTTTTACAATTACTATGGGCCTCAAGTTCTTCTTTCCTCGTTTGGATATGACTGACTCTCTTGGGTTTATAAATAAGTTGCAAACCTATCTGGTTGATTATGCTAATCAGATGCTTTGAAACATTCACCTAAAAATGGCAATATTTTCCCTGGTCATTTTTTTTTTACACGAGCATGTGAAATCCCTTCTGTTACTTTCATTTCAGCTAAGATCAAGTTTACCAGCCGTTTGAGCCTCATTGCTAAAGGCTGTTTATGTCTTTCACAAAAACATAACGGAATCTTAGACTGCAGTTGTCTTTATGAGTCAGTCTATACCCAGGTTCATGGAGTTTTAAAAGATACTTCACATATTGCCCCTCAAGTTCCTGAAATTTAGTATATGACCACCAGAACTAACTGGCAGTCTCAAGATATTTCTTGGGACAGAAAATACTTTGGCAGTTGTACCCAGGCATTCATCGCCTTCACTGCTTTGATAGCTAACTGAATATTTTTTCGTTCATCCACGAACAGGACCATTCGTTCCTTCTCGGTTTCTCACCATAAAAAAAATAAAAGAAAAACACTCACTTGTTTAATACAATTACGAGAGGCTATATAGTGAATACCCCTATAGAAATATAGGGGAAAATTAATGAAATATATTTTACCCAACAATTAAATTCGTTTGTTCATATACGTTCTAGAAACGTGCATGAGTGTCCTTTTGACCCCACATCGTAATGTCCGTTTGTCCCGGGACATCCAGGGTTTATTTACAAGCAAGCCACGTGTGGTTAGTTATTCCCAAAGCATAGCTCCAAAGAAAATATTTTAACTGGTAAACAGTTTTTTTTTAGTTGAGGAAAAAAAAAAAAGCAATGTCTTTACACTCAAAAGCGTGGATGGAAGCTCTTTGTGCCCTTAGTGTACTTTAACATGCTACAACGCAGAAAGTGGAATTGCCAACATAAAACGTAAAACTTCCTAAATGTCTTAAGAGATGTAATGAATGCTGTAATTGCTTAACTATTTCCAGTAATAAAGCTGAAACATCAGACATTCTCGAAATGTGTCCAAAATTTGACCTTAAATCTCTCTATATGGAGGCCGTCAATTTAAGCTAACCAAAGCTTACAATATTCCTCTTTTGCCATACAAAATATACTGGAAATATAACTTACAATAATGTAAGCAAAAATGGCTGTAAAACTGTAAAATTTGACGTCAAGAGTTTGCCCCCCCCCCCCCAAATTACGAGAGTGTAATCATTCTTGAAAACCAAATCTCTCTACAATGCGGAATTATAAAAATAAAACGTTCTCTGCAGATAAACTGAATCCTTAGCACCCAAATATATAAAAAGTTCAAATCTGTTTTATGTTGCGGAGATATTCCTCTAAATATGCTCAAAATTTCGCCTTTTTAGATCTCTCCGGAGAAACGGGCATGTAATTCTAAGAGGTCCGTACCTACAAATTTGCCTTAATTGCCCTAAAAATAATACTGGTAGTATAATTAGCGACCCTCTGCGGATAAATAACCATAAAATCCAAATTTCGAAAGGGATTTTTTGATTCTCCAAAAATGACAAGTCAATTTTGAAAGTTCACCCCAACACACCCAGTAAATTAACAAAAAATGCAGGCGTGTACCCTGCAGATGTAGAGCTGAGCCCTGACGTTCCGATTATGTGCAGAACAGAACCTTGTGGTCGCAAGGATATTCACCAAAATAGGTTCCAAAAATGGCCTTTTTGGAGCTCACCGGAGAAAGGCCTCCTATATGCTTAGACTCCCCTCTAAATGATAAGGGGAATACAACTAGTGAACCTTTATGCAGAAATGTTCATAAGAAGAAATTCGACATCGAGATTTTTCACCGCTAAAAATGCCATGTCTAATTTTGAAATTTCAAGCTAATTCGCAGCAAACTTAAACAAAAGAAAGTGCATACGCTGCAGATGACCTTTTGGGGGGGGTGTCAATGCCCAAACTGCCCAAATGCCTCGATTGCCCTAAAATGATAATGGAAATACAACTAGCGAATCTCTATCCATAAATATTCATAAAAATCCAAAATCAATATCGAGATTTTTGCGGTTATTTCGAAATTTCAAGGCTCTCTAAAATGAACATGAAATTCTGCCTTACGGTTGCACAAATATTCACCAAAGAAGATTCGGAAATTACTCTTTTTGGGGCTCTCCGGAGGGAGGGCTCAATTTCGTAACTGTTCCAAGCCTATAAATGTACTCGATTGCCACTAAATGACAATTGGAATGTAACTAATGACACCTACAAAAAATATTCATTAAAATCCGAAAGTCGACATGGGAGATTTTTCACCCGTGTACATCACCAGCAATTTTAAAATATCAAGCCCCTATAAAATACACAGAAGTTCAAGGAGCAGATTTTGGGAAATCGTGTAAGTGTCGCTTCCAATGGGGTAAATCAATAAGCCTTAAAGGCTGATGTGCAGGGTCGCCAAATCCCATTATAACCCCCCCCCCCGTTATCAAATCAAATACACATTGCGAAAAAAGTCGGTCCTGGTGGTAACCATACTTGCCTCTTAAACCCAAGATCGCGGGTTCGATCCGGGCGATTGATTTTTTTCGGGCGTATAAAAGCTAAGTGTGGCTTCCTTCGGAAGGGAAGTAAAGCCCGTTTCATACGTGTTGGTCCTGGTGGTGTAGTAGTAACCATACTTGCCTTCTAAACCCAAGGTCGCTGGTTTAAACCCAACCAGGATCGATGGATTTTTTCGGGGCGTAAAAATCCTAAGTATGGCTTCCTTCGGAAGGAAAGTAAAGCCGTGGGTCCGTGTCGTACATTTACGCACGAAAAAGAACCTCAAGTCTGAAAGAAGAGGCCTCTGAGCAAAATTTGTCGGCCGTTTCACGCCCGGAATTGAAAAGGACGCTAATAACCTGAGATGTTAAAGAGCGTCCTTAAACAAAACGAATCAAAAAATCGTGTCACACATTTACGGCACGATAAAAAAAAACTCAAGCCTGAAAAAACAGGCCTTTGAATTGAATGGGACGCTGATGACCTGAGATATTGAAACTGGCCTATGCCTATAAATATGCCTCGATTGCCCAAAAAAAATTATACCGGGGATATAACTAACATATGGATGTGAACCAAATACTATTTTGCATGTGTTGATAAAACCTGTTTCCCTACGGGGAAGAATGGAAACTAACTGAACCAGTGCATAGCTTGTTTGCTTTTCTTTCAGCTATTCCAATATAGTCTAATGCAATAAAGCATAGTCTTGCAGATGCTGATGTATTAAATGTTGCTAAGTTTTTATCTGTTTATTTGCAGGTGCTGGGATCGTGTGTACCGGATGCTGTAGGTCCAGTAGCCATGGTAACAGAACTTGGTGATCCCCTCGATACTGTGCGCCTGTTACAGCTTTCCTGGGAGGATCGATTAAGAGTATGTTGTTATAATTATTATTGTGAGAATTTTCACGCATTGTTACATTTATAACTCAAAGTGATTTAAATAACGGGGCTCTTCCGGTATTTTTCTATTATCAACAAACTCGAAGTGCGGTCTTAGGAATTTGTGGAGGACAAAATGGTGTCTGGGTAACTTCTCTTTCTTACTATAGATTCCACAGTAAAGGTGCGCGATTATATAATGAGACAATTTTTGCAATAAGCCTGAAATATTATTATTATTATTATTATTATTATTATTATTATTTGTACTGCAGCGATGTGATCCTGAAAGGGCTGTTCCTTCTTCAAGTACTTTTGTAAGTTATTTTTAAACTTTTGAAATAAATTTGATGTTTTATGGTAATCAGTTTAGTGGGCAGTGAATAAGTAAGCTTAAAGGCAACAGGTACTAAAACCTTTAGCACATGCGAGGATGAACCCAAACATAAATCGAATTTTTATGTATATATATATTTTTTTAATTTGTATTCATTCCATTTTGCTCATAATTTCCTGATTTTCCAACGGATAAGGCGTCTTAATGACATTAGCGAAGAAATATTGCTTTTCTACCCAATTGGTCACCACTGTTTTACACCTTCATTGCTCTCGTTGTCCTTACGCATCTTTTAACGGTCCAAACATAAGTAATCATAAGCCGACACATGGGGCAGAAATTTGGGTATGCGAGCAAACTGCAAACCTTGATTCACTGAGGACATGTTTTCTGGAAGGAATTTTGGGGCTGGGTAAGGGCATGGCGAACTGAGGAATTAATTTATGGGGCCTACAACGAGACAATAGAGTGTAAAATCAGAATATTGAAGTACTGTGAAACTGAAATAATTGGTTTGGACACTCCCGTAATAAATGATAAGGAATAAATCAATCATTGCCAAGTAATGGATACATACCCATCATAGATGTAAGGTCAAAGTGTCTCATGTAATTGTAAGGTTATTGTTATTGCAGATATTATAATTGTCAGTTTATATGTGTTCCCTGTAATATGATAGCAGTATAATATCGGTTGTAGGAAACTATGTCCGAATATTATGTGGCGCATTATTTCCCTCTTGAAAATCGTTGATAAGCTAACTTGAACTGAGAATATAAAACCCTCTGATACTTCCTGGAGGGATGAGGAGTGTTCTTGACAAGCGAGGTTTCTTTTGTATATTACAGAATTTTCTTGATGTAATAAAACTAATCTTTTAAAGAATGCTATGGCGGAAGTTATGTGAGGACGTTCATAAAGTCATGTAGAGCCTTGATCCAATAAGGAATCTAGAAATATCTTATAAAACCATACCCATCTATAGAATCCCGTATATTGGGAAAGCTCTATGAGATGCTCCTGGGCGCTTGGGTTTAAAAGAATAAAGGTCGCGTGGGAAGACCGAAGGAAGACATTTGGCTGATGACTTTGCGGCCCGAGGTCAGTTTTTTTGAGTTTTTCAGGGAGAGTTCAGTTTATCAGTTCGTAGGGAGAGTTGAATACCCCGCTAAGTTTCCCGCGTGAGAGTCTAGCGTTAGTTTCTAGCTCAGTATCAATTTTTAGTGTCAGTGAGTTAAATATATGATCAGGCTTCCCATGCCAGTAATTCCAGTTTAAGTTCGTGAAGTTAAAATTTTTGAGCTGTGAACTTTTGTACTGACGGCAAACGAACAGTGCATCAGTGCTGCGGCCGAAACATTGCTGGTGACGTCTTAATGGAACTGTAATGGTTATGCGAAAGTGATAGACAGAGTGTCCCAATTCTCCAGGCAATAACTGAGTCTTCACCCAACACAATAGTCAATGAACAATAAAGTGCAATTCATCACGAAATACAACTAATATATTCATTCCACTGTCCCCATCCTAAATATCCCTCTCCTGTTATCTATGGATAACAAAAATTCCAGTAAAAGTGGGAGCAACTGTAAGACAGCGGGTAATTATCCCCGAGGAAGAAGATAACATCCCTGAGATAAGAATCACCAATCAATCCTAAATATACAATCATTCAAAAACTTCTCTTCCGCCAATTAATGATTAATTAAACATAAATTAATATAATTAAAAATGTATCACTCACTTCATTAATTTCCACTGCAAATTATTCACGGAAACCACAATTTAATTAGGTCATTGTGCTATTATGAACAGCTAGTGGACGGAATATGGCATGGACATCCAAATTAAGAAGAAACGAAAGGGCTGGGTTCCATTTGAATGGCGGGTCAGGGGAATAGAAAGAGCGTATGGAAGAAGGTTGGAAACCTTGAGGGATATGGATAGGTAGCAGGCAATTGCGCTAGAGATTATTTCGCTTAAAGTACACTCGGGGCTAAAATCGGAATGGAGGATGGAACAGTACATCAAAAACAGGAACTAAATTCACTAGACAGGGGCTTGTGTGGCTGAGACTGGGGGCATGGTGCATGTGATTAAGATATCTAAGGAATATATGAAGAATTTGTCCCACTGAAAGGTGGGATCACATAATATAAATAAATGTAAAGGTACGGAAGAATAGAGGAAAAAGTATCTACCGCATTCTTTACAGGATCGAACAGATGGAGATAGTCATGCTTGGTTTTGCTAACAGGCGTGGAAGGAGGGAAAGATTAGGCAACTTGCTAATGAAACCGAGACAGCTCAGGTCTGAAAAGGCTTATAACTGGAGGTGGCGGTTGGGGGGAAACAAATTGACTGAATCCAGCAGCGTGTCATCCATAATGGGACTTCTTTATATTTTCATGTGTATTTTTAATATTTTAAAAAAGTATTCGTCTAATATGTTATTTTGTTCAATTTTTATTTATTTATTTTACTGCTGCTACCACTAAATCATATCATGAGTAACTCTTTTCGACATTGCAAGGCGTAATAGGGGCATGCGAATAATATACTATATCAGGATTGAACATTTCTAGCACTTTTTGATCTGGAGGGCTCTGTTTCTTTTTGCAACTCATCTCGCACGCTACACATGATTGAAAAACCAGAACCTTTTTTATTTTAACACATTCTGAAGTTTCTCGTTCACTTTTTTCGTAACTTCTCCAGCTTTAGTTCCCTTAAGTTTTACAGATACTTCTTCCGCTGTGTTTATAGCCTTTTGCATGTCTAAATCAGATGTTTTTAACGACGTTATGGCATTCGATAAGTGACAAAAAAGATTCTTAATGAATTAAACATAAAATTTTTAACTGAAATGAGGGATTTATCTATTTTAATGGCATGTACCTCTGTGGAATCTAAATCATTGATCACTTTCACAATTCACCATAATACTTATGTACCACAATAGAAGGCAGCCTCTAGCCAACTAACCTATCTTGTTATTACGGGGCTTGTGGAAGGGGAACCCAGGGAGTTATTTTTTTGAATGTTTGTATTAGAAAAGGAGCTTTTAGAATATTTTCTTAGCATTCTACAAAGCTGACGTCAGTGTAAGTGAAGCGAATTATTTCTACCACCCTATGGGGTCTATGTGCTATGCAAGTTTAGGATATATGACTTCTATGTCCTTGGCTGTCTTTATCGTACAGGGTGCAGCATCTGTGACTAAAAGAAATACATTATTATGCCTAATACCATTACGAACAAAAGAACATAGTTGCTATTAATATGTGATTCACCTTTTCCATTGTGACACATGTTAAGAAATACTTTTTTCCAGGAGAGCTAGGTGTTAGTGTTCCTTCTCCCCCTTTTAATAGTGTTTAACGCCCGTTTCTACTACTGAGGCACCACAGGAGGTGGGCACTGGTGATACATGAGATGAATTTATATATTGGGAAAAGATTATTTAAGGAAGGAAATGTTCCAGGCCTAAGTTTAGCTCTCCGGCGTTTGCTAGTTATGAGAACTGAGGAAAACCTGGGAAAAACCTCAGTCAGGAAGGAAGGTCCTGGTGGGATTCGAACCCCAGACCTTCCGCTCACTAGTCCGCGCCTTAACGACCTCGGCCACCCGTAGCGGTATCATTATTCCTAAAATTACATTTACGACGAACCTCCCTGCCACATCTGTTGTTTCATCCATAATGACGAATATTTTGCTGTCGCCCACTTCTTTTTTTATTTTGTTCACAACGTTCTGGTACAAAGAGGGAAATAATTTTTTTGTAACGTCACTGGGAATATGCTGCTTTGTATATTTACATAAAAGTCTCTAAAGTGGGGATTATCCAATTTTTAAATAGGACGTTTACACCGACCATCATAGCACACAAATCGCTGCAAAATGTCTCATTTGAATTTGCATCCATGTCGACGCAGTTTCTTGTGTGTGTTCCCTTTGTTTTCTGCTGCTGCAGTGCTTTTCTAATTGTCATTTATTCGTAGCTCTTAACTTCAATCTACATATATTACACGTAATTATTTGCCCTTCATTGTTGAAGATACACTGTTCAAAATAAGTAGAGGAACAAACGGTTGAATATATGTTTTGTTGCCGTAGTTGGGTTTAGGGTAGGAAATGGTTTTTTTACAAAAACTTTAAACCTTTATTTAACAGCAGTGTACATCTTGTCTACTTTTCATTTCAAACAAGAATGCTGTAAGCCGAAATTACAATGCTGAAAATTAAACTGGTGTTCAACGGTTGACGTTGTTGGAAACTGACATCTAGTGCCTGCAGGTGAAGGGTCATTTTTGTATTCTTTGTTTACATTTTCGTAGTCTGTAGCATAAGGCACCTCACTGAGGTAGAAAATGTTCGAGCAGTCACATTACTGCAGGAAGGTTGAACTATTCGTACATTAGCTGCTGAGCTACAAATAATCCTGTTACGATTTGGAGTCCTAAACATATTCCTAATAATGAACCAATATTTCATCATGAACCTGTTATTATTGGACACGGAAGATCTTCACTGAAACAGGTACGTACTCTAGGAAACCAGGCTAGTCGAAAACGTGAACCTGTTATTATTGGACACGGAAGATCTTCACTGAAACAGGTACGTACTCTAGGAAACCAGGCTAGTCGAAAACGTAAAACATCGGCCAGAAAGTAATTATGCTCCTACGAGGTCTGCTCAAAAAATTCCGGAACATACGTAATTTCGCGCCAATGGACAGTTGGAGCGAAACGCGGTTGGCATCCCTGCAAACGCCTGTGTTTAATGTGTATCTGCCGGAAGTTTCATTATTGTTAGTCTGTTAGTTATTGTTCAGTGCTGTATTGAGTAGAATGTTGTGTCGCGCAGTTTGCGAATTTCGAGATGGCAGAAGTGCAACGCGTCTACATTAAGGTTTGCGTGAAACTCAAGAAAACCTTTACAGAGACACACCAAATGATGCAGGAAGCCTGCGGTGATGAGTGCTTAAGCCGTACTCGGTGTTACGAATGGTTCAGGCGGTTTAAATAAGGCCGGACGGATGTTAAAGATGACCCTTGTTCAGGACGCCCGACGACGCTCATGTCAGGAACGTCAACGAAATTGTGCCTGCCAATCGAAGACTGACTGTCCGAGAGATTGCAGAAGAATGTAACATTTCAGTTGGATCATGTCATGAAATCCTGACACAGCATCTTGGAATGCATCATGTTGCCTCCTAGTTCGTCCCACGGCGCATGAGTCAAGGACAGAAAGACCATCGCCTCACAATCTGTGAAGAGCTTTTGAATCGCGCAAATGAGAATGAGGATGTTCCTTAAGAGAATCATAAGTGGTGATGAGACGTGGGTCTACGGTTATAATGTTGAGATCAAGGTTCAATCTTCACAATGGGTCAGGAAAGGTTCTTCAGGACCAAAAAAAGCTCGTTCGGTCAGGTCAAATGTGAAAGTCATGCTGATAGTTTTCTTTCACTTTGAAGGATTAGTTCATCATGAATTCGTGCCACAGGGACAAACTGTTGATCGATGGTACTATCGGGACGTGTTGCGACGCCTGCGAGAAAATGTGAGAAAGAAACGGCCTGAAATGTGGCGAGACAACTCATGGCTCTTGCACTACGATAACGCACCCGCACTTCATCCCTGTTGATTCGTGACTATTGCACAAAAAACAAAATCACTGTGCTGTCTCACCCTCCGTACTCTCCAGACCTGGCCCCTGTGGACTTTTTACTATTTCCAAAGTTGAAACCCCCGTTGAAAGGACGAAGATTTGAAACGATAGACGAGATAAAAGAAAATTCGCAGACGGCGCTTCGCGTGATCTAGAAAGAGGTGTACAAGACTGCTTCCGGAAGTGGAAACGGCGTTGGGAATGGTGTATCAATTGTGGAGCAGAGTATTTGGAAGGAGACCATGCACAATAAGTAAAAGGTAACCGTAGAAAAATTTTGTGAATAAAGTTCCGGAATTTTTTGGACAGACCTTGTATGCGGCGAGAGCTACTTCTCGGGAACACAAGCTACTTGATTCTCTAAGTTTCTTTCTTACCGTTTGGTCATTGACATTTGCACCAGTTTCACCCCTCAGAAAGGTTTGTAGCTTCGTCACTGGAGCAACTGTTTTCATGCGAATATCACTTTCGTCAAACATAGTGCGTATGTATTGTCAGCAAGATTTGTTCCTGTAATTGTTTTGAGTAGTGTATTACCTCCGAATTTGGAGGTAATGATAAATAACGCCAATAGCACACGTTGTTCCTTATTGCTCTGTTTGACTGTAAGCCTACAACTGCGATAGTACGTCGGATGCCTGTATTCTTTATTGATACGTTTGCATTTGTCCTCTTGTAGAGCCTAATGAACTTTGTGCTGGTCCTGGATGCTCGACCTTTGGCGTGAAAGAGTAATACTCCACTCCTGCGCAGCGGAGGTATGACCCGCTGAGAAGGCATTTGCCTTTTTAGGTCTTGGGAGGTGCCTGGTGAGGACGGTTTCCTTGGGCGCTGGAGTGTGTTGTATGAGAGATCTAGCATGAGAACGCTTATCAGAGGGCTGTCCTTGTAATATTGCTGCATAACTTCTAATTTGGCGCTGCGTTGCAGTTGTAGATTAGGTTGTTGCCCTCGTAGCTGGTGCCTATGCTGCTATAGTATTTGCTTGTAAGGTTGTTCTTGTGCTCTCTCATGTTGTTCCCTCCTGTTGTTGTTCACGATCCTCAGCCTATCTAAGCATCGGCCATAACAGGCAACATGGTCTCCATTGCGGTTTCCGTAAGCAGGGATCTCCGTGGGAAATCGCTAGCAGACATCACGAGGATTCCGGGAGCAAAACCGGCCCGCGTGGTTAAAACCCAAACAGCGGTCGCACTGAGCAGGGAAGTTTCTACCTTATAGACTGTGTTTTGTCTATGTTAACCTAGGGGTCATCTGCTCGCTCAACGATAACTAAGAAACGGGGATTCGGGAATCTTTCAGAGGTTTAAACCCTCTTGAGCGGGTAGTGACAGCTGTTTAATGTCTTTAGGGGTTATACCCTGGCGTTTGAGGCCTGCCTCGATATCTCCCACCGGTGTATCTACAGGCAACCCTCTGACGATGCGTCTGATATCTTTAGCTTTGTCAGTGGCAAAGGAAAAATATTGAATTCCCTTTCTCTTTGGTGAGGTCAGCAATCTCTGATGATCCTCAGCATATCGTGCTTGAAATCTGAAGGTATGTCCCTTCCTAACCACTTTGCACTTCCCCATGAGAGTGGGCATACCTTCCTTGAGGAAGCCCGTCACCCCCTGGAAGAAGAATACTATAATTAGAGGGGTGTGCCTCCTGCTGCATCTGTTCGGGTTTATACTCGTTGCAGGTGTTTCTGTTAGAGTTGGCTAGTCGCTTCCTCTTGCTACTAATTGAAATTCATCTTCATCGGCTTTTATGCCCAACCAGATGAGCTATTTCCTCCCCCTTCCATATTGAAGGAGCACACAGAAGAGACCCAAGTTTTCTCTGTGTCAGAAGAATAATCGGTGCGAGAAGCCACGTTCTCAGAAGTGGAATGTGAGTCCACTGCATTTTTGCCTATGCGGATAGGAGATCTTTCGCGCGATAGGCTCTCATCCGTGTTTTTAATTGAACCTGAAAATGATTTTCCACCAGCGTAGGTGGTCTGGAAGTCTTTTTCTTTTTTAGGGTACAGGAACTGGACTTAGCCTTCTCTGAAAGAGTTGAAGGCCTTGGAGTGCCCTGATTTCCATAAACACTCGTCTTGTCTGAGCTGAATCAACATTAGTGTTGAATGGGTCATATTTGAAGTAAAGAGAGCACGGGATAGGAACTATGCAGTGCAGTACCTATAACCGTACACTGTTGGTTATTAACCTTGATGTTGTGTTGAAAAGCATTTAAAATTGAAAAATCTTGATGAACAAAGCACAGTTTGAAACAATACTAACGCCGATCCTTTGACGAACCTTAACGGCAACACCCAGCCGCCGCAGAGTATTATATGCATGTTTAGTTTCTTATTCAATCATAGATGAGTAGAGCAAAACATCCCTTGGGGACAATTGAATTATTATTATCTCCAGGTTATGTTCGTCCCTCCTTACGGGCTCACTCGTCTTTTGAGTCAGGTTTATTTGCAGCTCCTGGCCACATAGTGGTTATATCTGCAAACTTCTCCTGGTTGCCTGTCGTTTATAAGTGTAGTCGCAGGTTGATGATAATGTGGATGGGTTGTAAATGCTTCCCCAAACGCTTACGGGCGGTTGCTGAGGCGCGTAGTTTGGCTTGTTCGCTTTCGCGTGATGGGAGAGGGGTCTGTCCGTCAACCGATTGGCAAGGCGTCAGCTGGGGTTTGTCACAATGTTTGATACAGAAAAAAATTGCTATTTTGATTACCAAGCCCGCCTTAGGAGGAATATTTTATATCCTTTGTTGTTAGTCTGGGCCCAGCACCTCTCTGGGGAAGGGGTGGGCCATCAAATTGTGACCACGTTCAGCAGTGTAGTTGCCTAGTTCTCTAATAAATCTATTAGGGTGTTCTACGAAAGCATCATATGCCTTATGGACACGTATCTTAATAATGCCAAGGATAAGTTCTAAGCCGGAAATTTGATGCAGTAATGCTGATGTATTATTCATTATGTGTTCCAAAATTTGGGCCTTTTCTAAATACTGAATATATAAAGTAGCTGAATAGCCCCAATCTCGCATGCATACAACATAATAACCGGGATTATGACTTTATAAATCCGCAGTTTCACTCGGATTGGAAAGGAGTTAACTGTGAAAATAGAAGCCAGTTTAGTTGTCACCACGCTAACTTTTGTTCGCTTATCTGTTATATGTTGATTGAAGGCGAGATCTTGGTCAAAAGTAACTCCTTAAATACTTGACCTGTCTTCTCCATGGAACTGTTTGCCCATTCAGGTTTAGAATCCCTGGATTCAGTGGTCCCCAGAAATAAGTGGGTGATATAACCTCACTTTTCTTACCACTAATTTTTAAGCGCCATTCCTCGCTCCAGTCTTCCACCTCAGAAAGATGTGCGCGTTTTTCAGCGAGAGCGTATCTCAGATTCTTACTCTGTGATAATTTTAAAATACCATCCGCAGATTGGAATATCGTAGCATTTATCCTATATACCGAAAACAGTACAGGCAATAGCACGCTGCCTTCTGGTAGACCATTCGTTATAGGAAAGTAGTCAGATGAACGACCTTCCATAACCAATAAGAATTTTCTGTTCATTAAAAAGTTGTTTATTAATTTAATCACTTTACAGGAAATATTAACTAATGTAAGCTTGTATAATAACTACATATACCACGTGCTTGAAAAGCATTTTTAATGTCAAGCAACGCCGAGACTGAGTATATGCGCTCTCGAAATCAAGTGCCGCCTTTTCCATTACTCTCAATAATTGTTAAGAAGTTGAATGTTTCCCTTTAAAGCCGAACTGATGCTCCGAAATCAGTGGTGCAAACAATGACTCCAAATGGGCTAATAAGTGTTTTTTCGAATACCCGCAACCTTCTATTCCAAGCTGTGCTCTTTGTCACAAAGATTTTCAATGTGTGCATCAATCTAGGCCATTTTCCACGCGAGTGGAGGGAGGCACGGGCGATATGCATATTGAAACAGGGCAACCACTCAGTTCAGCCTTCCAGTTACCAATCCATCAGCCTCCTTTCTACGCTCTCAAAGGTTTTTGAGGGACTGCTACTTGCCCGTTTGCTTCCCTTGCTGCAAAACATCCCAGCCATTCCTTCCCATCAATTTGGGTTTCGTTTTGAGCGTTCTACTGTCCAACAGCTGCTGCTGGGGTGGAGGCTGCAGCCCTGGGATTGCAGGACAGCGGTATCTTTGGATGTGGAAAAGGATCTGGCACGCCAGACTCCTACAAAAATTCATATCTCTTAAGCTTCCGCAAATATACATACAGTTTATAAACTCATTCTTAAAACACTGCATGGCGGTGGGAAATAATTCAACACTAATACATGGCGTAGTTCCCGAAGGCCACGTTCTTTCCGCAATACTCTTCATGTAAGACTTCCCACAGGCAACATATATTAACATAGCACTATACGTAGATGACGTTCTATTATACAAAACAAACAGACATCTAATCAGAGTCATAAATCCCATACAAAGATTGTTGCCCCTAATTGAAAGGTGAAGCAGGCATAGGCAAATGTCAATAAGATCGGCGAAAAGCAACTCCATATTATTCACAAAACGCCACGTACCCACAACTCCCTTCCTCACATTCATATTTAGATACCAAAGGATACAATGGGAAAATTCTATAACCCATTTGGGAGTACAACTTGATAAAAACCTAACTTTCAGGGACATGTCACTAAGACTGACCACAGGGCGCAGGGAGCAATAGCTCAACTGTTTCCTGTATTCAGTTCAAAGTCGATGCCTGTCCAACTGAAGTTACACCTTTTTAAAGCTCCCTGTCATGCCATACGCTTGTGAAATATGGGGCATGACTGGTACTTCTTCAACGGTACAGAATAGAGGCGATATATTCTGTTTATTGCGTTTTTATGTTACGCTACTACATGAAACCTCCTCTCTCCCATATGGTGAGGAGTAAATTAGGAAATGTTTATTTGCCATATCACTAAAGTGCTCCTATCCGTTCACTTGGCAATTAACCTATCACAATAGACCATAGCCAAAATTCAAGGTGCCACGGATAACACAGGGTCAAAACCAAGCTACAGGAACACTTTCCTAAAATACAAGATTCATAATATTAAACAAATCACCTAGTGGCATAGCGAGGCTGCTAAAATATAAAGTTAACAGTTAACATACTACGGTACACTCAAGGATGACAAATCCGCCCACATCACTACGGAGAAGTTATAGTATCTCTCTCCTATTACTCCAAGCCCCCAACAATAGAAACAACCTGCAACTTCATTCCTTTCCTGCGGTTAAACCCAACAGGGTATATACACAGCAACCAGTATATGGTATAAACACTCTAGCTATGCTATAACCAGCCAAAGGTTATAAACACAGTGGAAGAAGTATCTGTAAAACTTAAGTATATCATATTTAGTACCTCTGCAATCTTCATATTATTATTATTATTATTATTATTATTATTATTATTATTATTATTATTTCGGAGTGGAGCCAAAATTGTGCAACATCCACATTTTTTAGCATCCAAGAAGCCCATGCTTGACTCCCTAATTTTGTTTTTTGCCATTGTAAGGGAGGGTATTTCAAACCATGGATGATGAATATAAAAATGAGGTTTTTTCAAAGATAAAAAAGGCAATTCTCTTAAGTCTTAAGGGGTTTAGGATAACACTGTGCTGGAAGCTACATTTTTATATTAAACGGTTGAATACTTTCCGGACAGAAGTGGTATATTAAATGTTTTTATATTTCTATTCATTGCATATTTTAACCTCTTTCCAGATCTATGTTTTAATACCTTACAAGCAAAAAATGAGAAGTGTGCATATCCACAAGGAACTGTTAGCAATAAACATCTCTACCAGCAACAAATAACGTAAATCAATGAAGTTGCCATTTTCTTATAACTGTTACAGCTCGCACTTGGAATAGCCCAGATTCTGTACCATCTCGCACATTCTCCTCTGGGTTCCTTGTCAATGAATGACTTCAGACGTCAACAATTTGTACTTGTTGGGGGAACTCTCAAACTCTCAGACGTCGACGATCTTGGTGTGGGAGAACCAGCTTGTGAAACTAACTTGGACTGCATTATAGGCAGTGAATTGTCATCTCTCAGGTATACTTTGTTAATTTATGATCCATAATTTGTGGCAAGTAACGAGATCAAAGCAATATAAACAAAACCAAATACTGAGTGCGTAAAAGTTTTCCAAGGCTAGGCCTATACAAACTAGAGTTTAAATTTTGTGCACCGTAAGCCTTTTCTACTTTGTGTAAGCTCACTAACAGTCTGTTCTCGAAGCGAGTCAAGCATCTGCGATTCGCGCTTGATTTCGTTCACGGAGTCAAAATGGCGACCTTTCAGCTACTACTTCTGAAAATCTGACGAGTAGAGCGAGTGAAGAAGGGCGATGACGTCACCGCTGCTGAGAAACACATTTCTTTGCGTGCGAGCACACATGCACTACTTTATATTAATTTTCTTTTTCTTACCATTTAGTAACTCTCTGTGAACCGGTGCGCTGTGATGGAGCATCCCTCGCGCCGAATATTCTCCCTCAGATGAGAATTTACGATGTTATAACGTTCTGGTGTTTTCTATCGATCTTTATGCACCAAACGTCTAATTTTTTCCCCCACGTTTTCGGTGTGTATGCCCTTGGATGGACACTCTAACCTCTCATCTTCCAGGATGTTCTGTCAACCTACGAGAGTAAGTCATTAAGATATTTTATGTGTGGTACTACATTTTTTTAAACGCCCCTTTTAACTACTGAGGCGGTGGACACTGATGACATATGAGATGAAATGACAAATTAGGAAAGGATATTTTTTTTAAGGAAGGAAGCTTTCCAGATACCTCCTCGGCATTTATGAGAACCTAGGAAAACCTGAAAGAAAAAAAAAACGGTCAGAGAGAACGGCTCTGGTGGGATTCCAACGCTAGACCTCCCGCTCACGAACCCACGCCTTAAAGACCTCGGCCCCGTGACGGTTACTATGTACATGTTTCAAAAAGGCACCTGAGGCTATTGCCACTAGACAATCAATGTTTACTATAGCGAAACAACAATATGACGACGTCTCTGAGTGTACATCCCTCGAGCAGCACTCATTTGTGGGATTTTTTGTGGGCAAAAGGTATGAAATCAAAGAACAGTCATAAAGAAATGCTTTCCCACATACTTTAAGAAGTATCTGTTACATAAAACTGGTTACCATTGGGTGCGGAAGTTCTGTGAAGGGTGGACACGTATCAAAGACAAATACCGCATCGGCCGGGCAACGGAGATAGCCGCAGAGGTGAATTTGCAACGAGTTAATCCGAGCAGACAGAAGAGCAACTATATATACTACACCGGCTGCTATTGGGAGTGCCGCGCATGCGGACTCGGCTACACAAAATGCTAAAAAATGAATTTGGCATTACAGCAACCCAATCGTAAGTACAACAAAGGACACGGTATGCTAGCCCGAATTGTCACAGGTGTGAGTCTTCCGTCCACCATTACTAGCCCGAAACAAAGTGGAAATATCCTGCGTCGCCTGCGAAAAAAAAAAAAAAATATATTGACACCATCCGCCACGGAAGGGATTTTCAGTCTTCCGAGATGATAAAGGCATACTGCTCACCGCATTCCAGCCTCAAGGACAAACCGTAAATTTCGACCCCATATCCAACTTCCTCAGGAAACTTCATGAGGTCATTCAGCAAAGACGTGTTGCTCTTGCATGACAACAACGCACATCCTCATAGTGCCAAAAAGACAAATGCGAAATTTCATATGGGAAGTCCTCGAGTATTCTCCGTATATCCCCGAACTTACTCCAATCGACTTCCATTTGTTTGGCCCTCTTAAACATCATCTTTCGATGAAGAAGTAGAAAGAAAAGTCCAACAGCAGCCCAAAGAATTTTATGTCGCTGGATCTCAGATGCTTGTAAACGATGGGGCAAGTGTTTCAATGCACAGGGAGATTACGTTGAGAAATAAAAATCTTTTCCAAATTGGTACTATTTGTTTAAATCCTATATCCATTTGTAGCTTACTGGATGACTTACCTTTGAAGAAGACGAGTGTATGTAAAATCTATGTTCAAACTTGCAGATCATAATGAAATCGCAAATCTGCTCGTGCACAAGATAACAAACACTTTTGTAGCACAGCTGTCGATGTTTACAGAATGACATCACACACTATAACAATGGTGCTTAGCTTGGACACAGTGACTAATGAAAGTCATAGTTCATTGCTCTGCTGTTTTTGTGCTATAAGGCCTAGTCTTGGAACTTTTTGATTGCACCCTATAAACTTTAAGTATTAGCCAGTACATACTGTCAATTTCTGATTAATGGTCAATCATAATGAAAGTGATATGTAACAAACTCAATTTTTTCCCTTGTTCAATGCAAGAAGGAATATCAAAAGACTGCAAAACTTCAAATGAAATACAAACATTTTACATTACAAATATAACACACCTGCATTATATTTTTCTTAATTCCACCAATATTTTGTTTTGATTTTCAGCAAGCTGAACATGAGCAATGTGACACTGGAAGGCCTACGCTGCATAGACTCACACTGCATTGGTCATAATGAACGTCTCAACATATGGCATGCCGGACAGCATTTCATTCGACTCTTTCTGCCACTTAGTGCTCCAGCATCATTAGAGCCACATATACAAGAATTGTTGGCAGCATATGCACACCCATCAGTGGGAGGATGGGATTCCGCTCGAATCCTCGGAGCCACACAAAGGCTTGTAGCTCGCTTTGTGTCTGGTGACTATATGACACACACAAGCACAAAGGATAACAGCTTAGAAGGTATTTTGCCACAATTCAGTAGTGATATCATAAGAAAGCTTTATCACCCCATGTCAAAATATCCCTGTATTTAAAAGTTTTTAACAGAATGATTTATAGACTATTGGAAATAATGCACACTCATAGCACTAGAGAGTTTTCATGTATATGCCAGATATTAATTACGATTTGAAATTTTGTAGTACAACTTCTGTAAGTATTAACACTCAACCTCTTCTTTCTAAACTAAAAATAAAAACGTTGGGGCTACTCTCATTGGTGCTAAGCTCCTACAGTGTTCACCAAAGGAAACAAGAAGATGTAGCTTAGAGTGGTAAGTAGAACATATACTATGTTTCATAGCAAAACTCTCCTGGGAGTTAAGAGAGGGATTGGCGGTGTGGGCAAAGGCACTGTCATCATCATAAAGCTTGGTACTTCTAGGTGGTCTTGACCATTTTTCACACATGTTTTGGAAAACTCTTTAGGAAAAAAATTTATAAACCACTCTCCAATAACTGCCCTTTTGTTTTCAACTAGCATTCATTGTGCCATAATGACTGCTAATGGAGAAGAACATCATCACCATTTTCTTTTGTCACACCGCCTGTTCTCTTGACTTTCACTGGGAATGTGTCATCTGATAGGATCAAACTAATGATTGATAAATGTTAAAATAAAATACAGAGGGTAACAAAAGTTTCTGATGCACTTGTGTTTTTATATTCTTATTTATTTCATACATTTTGAAAATATATACTTTGATTTTTGGAACCAATTCTGCAGTTCAATACATCGTTGTTCAGGGCAGAGACTCATTGAAGCATGCCCAGTCATTTCTTGTAATGAAATAAAGCAGTTCAAATCAAAATCAGTGAAGTGATATTGCATTTGGGCTTTAATTGGTAAGTAACATTTAATTTCCACACCAATAGTCTAACTTTCACGCAGATTGTGAAAAATTAAAATTTAATGTTTCTCAGTAAGATTAACCATAACATGAAAATGTAACAAAAGCTTCTGAATGCTTACAAATAGCAAATTCTCTCATGTTTTCTGATTCAAATGAAAAGTAAACATGTTTTCTTGAAACAATTTGCAATGAAATATTTTGATAGACCTTCAGGATCCCATGACACCAACAAAATGTGAGCATAAATGGTCCAAAATCTAAGCTATAGCCAAAGAATGGAAAATAGGTACATGAGATTGCTAAGCACCTGAAAATGTCACCAGTAACAATTTTAAAAGGGAGGAATCACATGGATGGTTCAGCTAACAATGCTAGATGTTCAAAGCCTACAAAGCAAATTGTCCCCTCAAACAAAAAGAAACTAAGGGAATGGATGAAGGACAAAAATGAATGAATGGTGTTTAACGCCTGTTTTTGCTACAGAGGCACCACAGGCAGTGAATATTGATAATACATGAGATGAAATGATATATTAGGAAAGGATTTATTTTTAACAAAGGAATCGTTCCAGGCTCAAGTTTAGGGTATTTCCCCAGCATTTGCCATTTATGAGGACTGAGGAAAACCTGGAAAAAACCTCAGAGAGAGAGGACGATCCTGGCGGGATTCAAACTCTAGACCTCCCGTTCACGAGTCTGTGCCTTAACGAGCTTGGCCACCCCTGATGGTATGAAGGACGGTGTAGGAATTTGAAATGTAGCAAAGCTAAATATATCAAAATGTTATCAATCCACAAACAAAACCATTTCACACCTGACTCTCAGTACACACTACCACAGTCAGGAATGGGAGAAAGCTTATGTACAGATAGTGAAGTCTATATTAAGTCAAAAGAATGTTTCTGATTAGATTAAATGTTATAGAAAGGATCATGGAAGATACACCACAAGAGAGATTTCTAAGAGCTCACATTAGTGCCCAGCTCATCATATACCCAACCAGTATCAAAAGAGGCAACAAAACTTTTGATATAACTGCTACTTAATGTCCCAACAATAGCACTGATAAAACTTCTGCAGTAGTATGTTTGTCTGCTGTTAATCGTAGACTGCTATTGGCTGAAGCTATTATACCACACCATATGGAGTTTGTCAGTTGTTAAATCCTAGTTACTATTGGCTCCTATAATAATACCTGTGTATACTCTGTATTACTATATGAGTGCCAGACACGGTTAATAACAGAAAAACAAAACAACAAAATACAAATATGCCAAAGAAAAATGCAACATAAGATCCTGGGAATAACTTTGAAGGACAAAATACCTATAGTATTAATAAACCAGCTATCTCAGACAACAGACATTGCACAAATAACTACCAGAAGCAAATGGCAACGGGGTGGTCACATTGCAAGAATGCAGGGCAATAGATGGACCTACAAGATCTCCATTTGGGACCCCAGCATAGGAAAAAGAACAGAAGAAGATGGACAGATCTCTTCAAGGAACATGCAGATCCAGATTGGTCAAGAAAAATGGAAATCTCTCAGAAGCAACTAGTGCAGTGAGAAATGGAGTAACCAAAGAGTGTCTTAAACAGCATACGAACAACTAGCAAGGAATAGCTCACCACGTTAGGAAAACGCAAGCTTTCCCTACTTGTAGGAGGCATTTGCCCTTATGGGACACAATAGGCTATCTTTATCTTTAGCTTTACTATTGGTTCAAACTAAAATATTATTGGTGCAGTAAGACAGAGAATCTCTATTGCTATATTATAAAAACTGCGAAAAAATGTGGCAAATTATTACATGCCAAAGTAAGCCTGTTGGGTAAATGATGAATGTAGTGATTATATCCTATTCACAGACAAGTCATCTGTAAAACTTCACCCCACTCTAAATAATCAGAATGCCAGAATTTGGACTGCAGATCCATCAACCATAGCTCCTGTTCAAGTCCCTATATTCAACATAAAGATTACGGTAGATGGAGGTATCTCCCATTATGAAAAGTCAGATGTGGTGGTAGTTGATGAGAAGAAAACTGTGAATAATTAATATTATTGCACAATATTCCTCAAGCATATTCTAAAATTTTGCTGGACAAAGCAAATTTCCAAACCAAATCTTTGTTCTTCTGATGCAAGATGCAGCTAAGTATACTCTTGATGAAATAAAGAAAAGTGGCATTAGAGTATGGAAAGACTGGTTAAGAAATTCACCAGAATGGAGCAGATTACAAGGTAGTGTGTTTTGAACTCTAAGACCCAACAAATCGTAATAGGCTGATAGCTCAAGTGAGGAAGGAGTGAAACTTCGTGACTCAGAATGAAATCTTCAAACTCACAGATAGTTTTGGGAGGCATGTCTTGCAGTCAGTGTCAGTAAACAAAATTTAATGTTACTTGTAGTAAGATTGTTACACCCAATAATTGCACTTTCATCTTCAACTGAAACTGTTGCCACATGACTGCTAATGGAGAAGAATTTCCCAATCATTTTCCTTACCACATTCCCTGTTCTGTTGCCTTTCACTGGGAATGTGTCATCTGGTAAGATCCAACATTGATGAATATTAAAATAATCTATTTTCAGACTTTGAAGGCTTGGTCCTATTGCTTTTGAAGGAAAGATATTGTTACCATATATTCCCTAAAAGTTTTAATGAGACAAAAGATCAAATCAATTTTCTGGCCTATGACTAAAATACAACAGGTTCTTTGCAGGGCCAAGGGTGCATGTGATCCCATCATCTGCAGGTGTTTACAAAATGTGCTGCAATTGTGGGGTACTATACATAGGATCTACAAAATGTAGCCTTAAGAACACAAAAGAAATTGTTGCCTGGGACAAATTGAAAAATGCTCTTATTGACATGCTTTATGAAGACACCAAAGTCCTTGCTACTACCAAAAGTTACTACAGTAGACTCGGGGAAGCAATAGAAATATTCAAACATTAATAAAAAAAAAAAAGAAGAAGAATTTAAATGAAATCAAGCATGCATTCGAGCTCTTGCCCAACATACAAACACTCCAGCAGATGCTCCATAACCTTGACACCCTCTCCCTTCCTGCCCCTTCACCTTCTATTTCTGACAACTTCATACCTAGACAAATATTCTACAACTACTAGATCACGGCCTCAAAGCCCTGAAATATATTGTTTAGCATTTAGAATTCCAGCCATGAAAGCCTACATATTTGATGATTGATACTTTGTTTCCTGATCATATTTATAGATGCACATTTCATCTCTGTTTTTTATCCTCAGAGTATTTTGCAGCACATTTCCACTCAAGCAATCCTGCCCTTCACTGAGGTTCTGGGGCACTCAGCAGAAAGAAATTTTCCTGACCCCCCCCCCAAAAAAAGGAAATGAAATAAACACAATAAAATAGAATTATTAAGGAAAAAGATGTGCTGATTTTGAACACTGCCATAGAACTCCTATCACATCGGTTAAAAATATAAAATGCATAATGATATGTTATAAGATGTGTTCATGTGTTAGGTTAAGATTAATTCACAAATGTAGTTTTATATGCATGCAATATCATTTGGACCATATTTTAAGGAAACATGCCTCTAACTTTGGTTAAAAGTGTTTGGTAAGATCTGATTTTCTCTTGTACTCCTGCCTGCTCTCGCTCACAAGAAACCAACAGTATTCCCCCATTATTACTGGATCCTTAAGACTTTGGTACCTTCTCTGTGATGAAAATGTCTTGATGAACCGGTCTCCTTGTTTATCACTAACATTACCCAGATTTTTCAGAAAAAAGTCTAGATGTGAATGGAGGAAATGGATTTTCAAAGACATTTGACAACCCATCAACAAATCTGACAACAAAGTTTCATAGTACTTTCTTTTGTGCTTCTGAGAAAACCACACACAACCCTTTTAAGTGATTGCCAAGCTGCTAATTCAACCATTTATAAATTTTTCTTAAACATTTCGTCCTCTACGAGTTTTCTGAATTTTTCCCTTCTTTAAATTTTGTATATGTTACCTTGCAAATATACAAATCCACTACCGTCCTTGTTGAGTGCTTTAACAAAATTGTTCATCAGCTCAAGTTTTATGTGTAAGGGAGGAAGAAAAATCTTATTGGGCTGAACCAGTGGTGTTTTATTTTTATGTTCCTTTCCCTTGGAATATATTCTTGTCACTTGTCCCACTGTTGTACCACATAATGTTTTGCTGTAGCACGGCTATCCCACTAACATAAAAAATAACAATATTTTTGAGTCCCCTTGCAAACCTAGCTGCAAACAATTACTTTAAGGGCACTATGTATCTTCCAGCATTAAGCCTCATATTTTATAACATGCATAATCTTAGCCATACTTTAATAGATTTCTTTATGCCCACAGAATAAAAAACCATTCAGATGGAAATTCATTACCATTATGAAGTTTAAGGTAAACTTAGATGAACCTATAAAAAATCATCAGTCATCTGAATTATGCTCAATCCCTAGTTCACTCAATTAAATCATTAACATCTACACAGAAACACAATTCTCCTCCATAGCAAAATATTTCCCTAATTTCTGATGTCTATTTCGAAGCTCTGTAATTTTAGTATCCGGTGCAAGTAATTTCCACTGTTGTAGCCTAGAATGTAGAAGTTCACATTTTTCTTTCAATAATTTAAGTCACATGTCAAATCGTTCAAGTACCTAATTGGTCTACAAAATATCTTTCACTTTGAAAATGTCGGTCCTGGTGATGTATGGTTACCATACTTGCCTCCTAAACCCATGATCGCGGGTTCGAACCCGGCCAGGACCGATGGATTTTTTCGGGGTGTAAAAATCCTAAGTATGGCTTCCTTCGGAAGGGAAGTAAGGCCGCGGGTCCCGTGTCGTACATTTACGGCACGAAAAAGAACCTCAAGCCTGAAAGAGAGGCCTCTGAGCAAAATTTGTCGGCCGTTTCACGCCCTGAGTTGAATGGGACGCTGATGACCTGAGCTGTTAAAGAGCGTCCATAAATAAATCATTCAAAAAATAAAAAAAAACTTTCAAAATTATCTTGTTGAAGTAGAGACTTATGGCTCCAACTATTTCCTTCACCATTATTATCACTACTCCATGTCTTAGGGGTTACAGGTATAGGCAATTCCTCACTACATGAAACAGGTTGCATGGCAGAAGGTATATCAGGATACTAAATAACATGTTTAATTTTCCTAGACATGTCAGACATAGTTGTCATGCAGAAGTAACAATCAATATGATTTGCTGGTTCTTGCCACACCCTATGGTAACGCTTTGAGTTTGCCATATGGGCGCAATCTAAGATTTGTTGTACAACATTGATGAATTGACATTGTTTTTCCTGGAATATGATTACAGGATATTTTTTTCTTGCCTTACTACTTCCCTGAAAAATCCATTTTCACATATATACCACATAAAATCTGTTTCATACTACATGTGGAGGCATAATTGAGAACAGTTAGCATACAATTTACTGCAGTTAAAGCACTAACACATAAATATACAACCTCATACTGACAAGGCCTTCCTCAAACTACAACCTGCTACCTGCACATGAATATATGGCCTTGACAACTGGCTTCTCCCAGTACACAGCCACAGTCTGCGCACTCATAACTCAAATAACCTCACTGTATATGTATTTATGCATGAACAAATATGAAAATTGAAAATGAATTTTGGGGGAAAAAAACTTTCATCTGACACTGTTTATGTCTATGTATGAAAATATAAGACATATAATTGATTAGAATATAATGGAACTTAACTCATAGTTTGAAATATTACACTACCTCCTTTTATTCTGAAGTGCTTTCTATGAAGCATATTCAGCATTTTAAATCTTGGTACCCACAAAGATCTGATGCTGGGTTGGCATCCCCCCTCCCCCCTTATGAATTTTTCCAACCTTGTAAAGCTATACTTTCAAGAATACATGCTCTGTGAGAATATTATATGTTAACTTAAACTTATTCATTCTCCAATCCAGTAAAACACTTCCCTAACTTTCTCATCTAGTAGGGTTTTGTGACTAAGCTCTTTTCTGAACTTATAACTTTGGCATTTGATATTGGCCATAAAGAATGCAATGTGATTTCACGCTTTTGGGCTATGTTGATTTATTGTCACTCCAAAACTCCAAGGAAAATGCACTCTGTATTGATGGTATTTAGCTATTTACAAAATAGTTAAATATCATCAGGTGAAAAGTTTTCGGCCTTGCAAGGTTGGCATTTATATCAATGAATTTTTTTGTCATGTTGCTACATATTTTGCAATAATGTTAGTCAATTGTCAACTTCATCTACCAAATAGTTTTGTTTGTACAGCTGTTAAAAATATACATGTTGCATGTGATTTGTAAAAATGGAGAAACTGGAGTACCATGCCATCACAAAATTCTTTGTTTTGGACGGTTTATCACCAATGGAAATTTATCCAAAGTTAGTGAGGGCTTATAAGAAGTCTACTCCTTCATTTTCAACTGTTAAGAAATGGGCAGCAGGATTTAGGCTTGTCTGTATTTCTGAATGATCACGTGAAGAACATTCCAAAACTGCAACCATAGAAGAAAACAATGAGTAAATGCACAATATGGCATTGAACAATTGCCGATTAAAGGTGCATGAAATAAAGGCTGCTACAGCATATCAGAATAACATATACAGTAAATTTTACCTGAAGAACTAAAGAGAGAAAGCTTTGTGCAAAATGGGTGTCACATGTCTTGAGTGTTGACCAAAAGTAAATGCAAAAACAAATTTCTCAGCCATGTTTGGACCACTTTTAAAAGAATCAAATTGATTTTGTGTGCTGCTTTGTTACTATGAATGGTCAACACTACATTCCAGGAATGAAACAGCAATCAAAGCAAATGGTGGAAGCCAGTGACACTACACTGAAAAAGGCAAAGTCGATATCATCTGCCAGAAAGGTTATGGCAAATGTTTTCTGGGTTGCAAAAGGGTTCTTCTTATTGATTATCCTGCAAAGGGTAAAATGATAACTAGCAAATAGTATGCAAGTTTTCTGGACCAACTAGGCGAGAAGAGGTTTGGATTTTGAAAGAAAAAAAAACAAATCATCTTTCACCAGTATAATGCAATTGCCCAAAAAGATACCTTGGCAATGGGAAAACTGAGGAACATGAAGTACGAATTGTTGGAACATACACCCTGTTCACCAGATTTGGCACCATCTGACTTCCACAATTTCCACATCTAAAGAAATTTTTGACTGAAAAACATTTTGCATCCAATGAACAGAACTGTAGATGCATATTTTGCAAACCTTCCAGCAATGCACTTTAGGGATGGAATCTACTACTGAAAAAACATTGTACAAAGTGCATTGATCTCAAAGGGAACTAAATAGAAAAATAAGTGCATTTTTTGCCTAAAAAACCACTTCACCTTTATATATCTCTCTTTGGCAGTGGGGGCTGTTAGATGAAAAAGTAGGTAAAGAGGTGAAGCCCAATTCCAGCAGTTTCAATTAACTAATAATAATATTTACATTTACAATATTGGCAAATTTTTCACATATAGGGGATACATATATCTAACAAGCACAATGGACAACCAAACGTAAATGTAAAATGCATGTTCTCATAATAAAGGATCACCAATTTTTCATTTTTTGTAGATTATATCAATTCTCTGTGCCTTGAGGTTTGCAAATTTGTCTATGATGTCCTCATAGAAGGGTTGATTTTCAATCAGCTTCAATAATAATTCATGATGTATGGAGATAACAGCTAATGATGTAAGTCTGCACTGCAATATTATGTTTCTTGTAAAGGTTTTAAGTTTTTTCAAACAAGAAAAACTGCATTCTACAGATGCACTTGCAGATGGTATTATCAGTACCAAAGAAAAAAATATTGTAAGCCTCTTCAAAAATGTCTTTGTTTTCCTGAAGTTCTTGCAGAATTTTCCCACTTTTTTGTCCTATAGGATTCATCGCCATAAAATAGTGACAGTTCATTTCTTAAATATGGGATATTGCTGAATATGTGTGGGTAGCTCTGTTCCAAGTTTTGTAAGGCGAAACTCTTTTGTAAATAGCTCAAACTTGGTGGAATCAACAAGATTTAAATATTGTAATCTATCACAGTCATGAAATCGCACTTGGATCTCCATCAAAATATTGTCAATTTTTTCATAATACAAGATGCGATGTTCTCGACACATCTTCTAATGTCAAGTCACTATGCCCCCTTCGGACGTTTATGTTGGTCAATTGGCTAATTCTTTCAAAAAGCTCACCAAAATTGTCTGCACTCCTTTTATTTGTTAGTATAACCAGCGTGTCTTTAACCTTGGCTACACAATAATTAATATCCAAAGATTTTTTCTGTAATACATTGAACAGAACATCTGTCAAATCAAAAATATCTTTGAATATCAATGTTAGAAATGAAATTTCAAAATCATTGAAGTCCTTCAGAACCCCTTTAGACAAGTTAATTGTATTTTCATCCCTTGTTTCATTCATACGTTGCTCAAATATTTGCTTCAAACTGTCCCATTTTTCTACAATAACTCGTAGAAGTCTTGATTTGACGATCAAACAGTTTTCTTAGCAGTAAAAGTTTTGCTGACGGCATTAGATACAAGGGCGTGTGCTTTTTTCGCCGAGTGGTGAAAAAATGCTGGGATTCCACTCGTACTCGCGAAAAATATCCTACAGGGAAAATTTTCTTACAACTCTGTTGTAGTACCAAATTGAGGCGATGAGCCACACAATGCACAATACAGCTTGAGAAGCCATATATCATTTACATTCCCTGACATTACAGTTGTACCAACTTACTTTCATTAAAATATTATTTCAAGTTCAAATTACTGGGACAAATTTTGGTTGACCAATCTTCGCTCGCATCATAATACTCTAAAAATCTTTCCACCGGGATAACCTCATTATTCACACATCTAACAATAATAGAACACTGTGATTGGTGACAAATGTCTATTGTGTCATCAACGTGGATGAAAAAATATGTAGCATTTTGGAGTTCATTTTTAATGTGCTCATTGAAGTACTGATATTATGTCTTTTATTTCATTTTGAATATTTTTGAGTTACCACTAAACACATTTTTATTTTCTGATAGTGGTATTGGAGGTCTAAGGGCTTTTCAGATATCAATATCTTCAATAATTCCTTAAAGCTCCCGCGGTTTAAGGGCGGTCTCACTCTCATCGTACCCCTAAAAGGAAGTTCCTGTAAACTTAAATACAAAACAACCCTAGTAACAAGTCTTTGAATCTGCCCATTTAAAGTTACATTTTCATTATATAGCCTTGCATTTTCCTTTAAAGCATCCGATATTTTTTTTTATTTTATTTTTTTTTTTTTAAACTGGGGCCCTTCAGATTGCTCCTGTCTTTGTGTTTATTCAAACCACGAATGTTTTGGAAATCACAGAAACCTTGTCTATTCCAGACACCGCTTTTGTTACTAAAAAAGTAAGTACGGCCAACTGAACAATATTTGAAGAATAGAACTACTACACTACCACGTGTATTGTTTGAACCGAGATTTCTTACAATGGGCTTACCAGTTATCTTTACTTCTCTTTTAGTGCAGTTCTATCCAGTCCTTTGGGCGTCAACAATTTAATAAATATATTTTGTCTTTATCAATTCGCCTCCTGAAGGGAGTTTCTAATAAATTAATATTGTCTTTCGCTGGAAACATGTTGAACACGGCAAAACCCACCATCAATAATAATTTCAACAATGTAACTTTATTTGCTTGGAAACAAATAAAGGCTCCAACTCTAAAAAAAAGACGCGCCCAGTTACATTCCGCCAGTTTAAACAGCACTGGACGAGATTAGCTGAAGAAACAAGCGAGCTCCTCTAACCCAAGTTATGTGGCTATTCAAACGGATCTTATAGACGTCACATTGATGTCATGTTTCCATGGCAACAGACGAAAACAACTCACATTGCAAGGGCTCGTCTAACAGCAGTGTGTCTGTTTTATTGTATTCATTTGCGTAAAGCCCTCTATTAAACGCTCCATTTTGGGCCTAAGCGTCTAACTCCCATAAGGCTACGTGTTAAGTTTCTGTCGTTTTACTCGATTGTCATGTAATTTATTCCTAAAACATTTGTGTTATACTGTTGAATGATACCTTCTGTGTCTGCTCGTGTTCTTCTTTTTGCATTAGAAGACCTAGGTCAGACAGAAAATGCATACTTTTGAAACTCTGCCAGCTATGGTTACGGCACTTTCGCGTAGTAGCGCATCCAAACTCAGCGGTCATTTGCCAGCAGAGGAAAAGGCTTATCGGTTAAATCAGAAATCGCAATATTAAATGTAGGCCTTATTAACTACATCCTATTAACACGTGAAACTTAAAATGCGAATTTCTCATTTTATTTAGCTATTCACTATTTAAATTATTTCTTGTAATGCATTTATTATATCAGTGTTGACAAACTGTATAAGGCCTACAGTTAACCTGTCAGTTATGAATTAATTATAAGAATTATAGAGCTTAGAGGGCTTCCTACCAAATTCAAATTAGAACAGAAATTTTATAAGAACAAACTTCTTACTAAACCCCACAATCTTCTTCAACAATGAAATGAAATAAGCATGTATCAAGTTTTAAAAATATTTATAACCTTACTTTAGGCTTCACGTGCAACTTTTTTCGACATTCCTATTATGTATTTTCACGTATGAAATCACCAAAACATAAGCGTTAAATTTAAGATAGCCTATTCTATTTAACATCAAATACTAAGAAAACATCTTACATAATACTTACATAACACAGTCGAGAGTTCTCGGATGGAATCCAGTTATTTTTTCGAATTTTGTGAATCCAAAAATTTCGTCTTTCGACGTCATATTTTCCTAAAGGAATGGATAGAACGTTACGCCTTTCTTTCCTTGAGTTGTACGACCAAATGCACAACACCCAGGCATATTAACGCAATTAAAACAAAATTTTAAAAACGTTCACCATATAAGCATATGCACAACAGACAAGACATCAGGCACAAAATGGCGGCTGATGCTGGCGAACCAATCATGAAGCTCTGTTGTCGGCAAAACGTGTCCATTCTTGTATAATAGAGGGCTTTAGTGTAGTGACACTACACTTTATTTGCGACACAAATAAACGTTTTCCATTACAAAACCCAAAATTGTTGTATATTAATACAAACCAGGAAAGCCTACATTTTATCACTCATCATATTTGCTTCTTATAACAACATTTTAAATTATATCATCATTGACTGGACAAAATGTTTCTGCAGTAACTTGTTTTTGGAAACTGTAAGTTTGAAATCAGCCTTTATTGAAAGAGTTTATTTTTCACTGTAAAGTAAAACTAGATTGCAATGCAACCTGGTAAGAGCAGAGATATTTTTGTAAGACAGAACTGACTGAGTACAAAGAGGCATTTAATATAAATATTTTTGAATGCTGACATGAACTACATGAGGTTTTTAATTAGGACTGTTTTTGGAACCTCTGTTCTCATCCACGCTGCTGACTGACTACTTGGTAAGTTTTGAGCTGTTTTGATCTGCATTTCTTCACTGTCACAATTAATGAATTGATCTAAATTTTTAAGGATAATTTTTTTCCATGTGGATATTCTATTAGAGTATATATTTCTTTTAACGAAATGACTTTTTGATTAATTTCATGGTTATGTTTCCAAAATCAGTGATTTTGGCTCATTTTTGGAACACAACCATAAAATTAAGCAAGGAGCCATTTTGTTTAAAGAAATACATACTTCACTTGAACTATTCACATGGGAAAAAAAGTTTCATTCTAAAAAATGGAGAAAAATGAATGAATTTTAACATTCCATCTCTGGATGAATTCAGTAAATTTCTATTCCAATCAACAGATGCTGACAGAAAAGCAATTCAGATGCAGTCAAGACCAAATAGTCCAAAACTTGCCAAGCAGTCAATTAACACCTGAAGAATCGAACAAAGGTTCCTAAAATATGTTCTAATTAAAAACCCCATAAATGAAGTTAGTGTCAACATTTGAAAACATTGAAAGAAATATTTGTTTATGTAATAGAATATACTTCGGCATACCAGCCAAGAGTTCACATGTTTCATGAGCAGCGTAAGCAGAAAACAAGCATATGCACCAATCATCATTATAACTTGCTCTGCATAACAACTGTCATTGAATGTGTTTGTAAATAATGCAGTTCCAACTAGAATATTTCACATCTCTTACTGTAAGTACTAGTCAATAGATTCAGAATGATCGTTTTACTTATGAAGTACTTTAGGTAGAGTGAAGGTATGACTTGGTTTGTATTTGCCAGACATCGTCTTCAGAACAAATAAACTAAAACACTGGCTCGTTTTTGAGAGTAGGGGGGGAAAAAAAAGAAAAAAAAAAACACACACACACGCGCGCATGGAGTTAAGTCTGGGGTGTATGGAGGATGGGGCACATTTAATGTTTCTTCTGATTAATGCTGAGCAACTACATTGCAATTATTAGGGTGTACATAGTCATTTTGAACGTGTCAACCAGATTGATGCAGGCTTAGGGATTTTCATCAGATGTGTTTGGCCAGGATGCTCAAAACAGTCTTGTAATACTCCCCAATAACCATTGTTTGTGGGGGGTTTCATGTTGATCGAACGAACTTGGCCTTCTTTGATGTAGGAGAATCAGGTGACTTCTGAACTGAGCTGGCCTGTTTGCTTTTAGGAGCATAATGGTGAAGCAACATCTGAAATGATGGAATTCAGGTATGCTATGATCTGCTATCAGATACTCAAGCCCCCAATACATGTCCACTTGCGTCATCTTCTGTTCAGGTGTCAGCAATCTTGGTACCCATTTGGCACAGATATTTCTCATGTGTAAGCAATCATGCAGAATGGTGAATGCACTACCATGGGAAATCTGTAGCGTGTCTGCATTCTATCCACTGTTATTAATCAATCTTCCAGAACAATGACAGCAGCTGTGTTGATCATGATCTCATTCACTGCAGTGGTTTGAGAAGGACCACCCTACTTTGTTGTTGATTGTGGCATACATTGTCACTGTAATTGCTGTAACATAGTGTACACATCCATATGAATTTCTGCAGACAAAACAAAATAAGAGCAGTGAACTATTCATTACAAAGTGACTCCATTTTATGCAGCCTGCTTGCTGGTATCTTGACTAAGATGCATGCACATATGCACTTCCAATTTTTCCACCAATCACATAAGAGCATTCACGAAAAATATTTCACTATTGTATCTCCATTGTACAAATGAGGAAAAAAAATAATTCTCAGTATTTATTGACTAGTTCTTCACTAAAACGGTCTCATTTACCCATAAAACATGATAACCCATAACCCTTTTATTTAATGACGTTTAATGTCTGTTTTTACTACTGAGTCTTCATAGATAGTGAATACTGATGATAGATGAGATAAAATGATAAATTGGGAAAGAAATTTTGGGAAGAAAGCATTTCAGGTTTAGGGTACTTCCCTAACATTTGTCAATGAGAACTGAGAAAAACCTGGAATAAATCTCAGTAGGGAGAATGGTTCTGGCACGAATTGAACTGTAGACCTCTTGCTCACCAGTCATCATTAGTGTTTAGTGTTCTTGACAATCCATGTCCATGTGTAAACTGTTACATTGACATTGTATAAAGAAAAATTATTCTAGAAGGTCAGGAACTGCAAAAACACTATGTTTTACTTTCCAATTTTTGGTTGATTGATATGTTTTATCATTTTTGTAAACTGATATTAAAATTTTTTTCAGATCTGCTCATAAAATTTTTCATTTTTGCTATTTGTGTTTAATGGTTCATTAATTTTCCGTCTAAGAAAAGAATGTTACAAAAATAAAATTATTAACAATTTTACAGGTTATGAACGTGTAGCAGACAGGGATCTACCAGGGCTATTCGACTATCGCTGCAGTCTCTCCATCTCCGTTGTAGGTTGTGTCATGTCTGTATTCAATGAAGCAGAAGCTGCCGAGATATGTTCACAAGACCCCAACTGTCAAGCTGTGGTCCTCGGACTTGAACATACCTGGACTGGACGCACTCTAGCAGTGTTCAAAAATGGATACAGCACGCCTTCCTTGAAAAAGGGCTACAGCTTGTTAGTTAAAAAGAAACCTGCTCATTCCAGGTGAAGATATGTTTCACATAACACAAAATCTAAGACTGATTACTAATTTAGTACAATTTCAGGATGACCATAAGTCTGAAAGCAAATTAGGCTGCACAGATTTTTAAAAAGAAGCTATATTATTGATAATACATAAACATCTTTGTAACTTGGTAGAATTCTAATGGAAAAAAAATGGCAAAGCTTTGTGGAAAGGGAACAAGTTAAAAATATGTAAGTTGCCCCGGCTTTAGATTCAGTTTTATGCAATGAATTTTATATGACAGCACTAAAATTACAAATTTAGTATTTTACATGAATGAACAATTAATCTGATAAAGCAAATATTTTTAATAGGGCCCCATTATGCCTTAAGTAACTGGTATTCAACTTCTCGCTATTGAAAATGCAGTATTTCCAAGCAAACCCATTACTCATATCTTTCATTTCCCAATAAGTGTTGGTATGGCATATAATAAAATAAAATTAAATAAAAAAAAAGTTGAGAAGAAAACTAAAATTTTATATACCTCTCTTTCTGTGCTGGATAACAAAGTGAAGTGATGAAATTCTATCAAGAATTCCCCTCTGCATGCTTCTGATATGTGAAAATGGTGCCTCAATCAGTGACAGACCTAACATCATGTGCGTTAACTCAGTCAGCTAGTCAAGTGCAAAGACAATATGAAGAAAGATTCTCAGGTGTAAAGTTCCAGACCATGCAACAATTCAATTTCAGACCAAATGTTCAGTCTAAGAAACCTAACAGGCAACATAGGATTCTCACCAAAGAATAGATAACAGCAATTACTTGGAGAATTCTCCCAAAATTCACGTATACATCTTCCACAATAAACAGACATGTCTTATGGTTCTGTACATGGTTATGTGTGTACACAAAATAAGCATTATTGAAGTGCTTAGAAACCTGATATTGTTCATGAAGTGCCCCTCCATGATGAAAAAATTAGTGCACTATTAGCAGAGAAAGAATAATAGGGGCACTTTTTTTTGAGGCAACAGCTGATGCCCACACATACATGAATACAGTTTAGCCCCCCTTTTTAGAGAATTTAGTTATTCACCTTTCTCACATATTATTAATTCTAAATAATAACTCAGAGGAAAAAGTATAAAATTGGAGATGTGGCCTTTAGAAAATAAAACATTTTGTTAGGCATGATTGCCTGTCAGAACATCTCTTCAGGATACAATTAATCAAGGACATCTACTGATATGCAGCCAACTTGATAGCAATGAACAAATGAAAAAAAATTGGAAGCTCTTAATTGGGAAGCCAGGGAATATTATAAATATCAGCATCAATGGCCTCTAGCAACCAACCAACTTATGTTTCCGTTACTGCAGTTTACAGCTGACTACAATTGCAATTGCAACTAAATGCCTCCTGGATATTCTTGCATTTCTATTACTGAAAATGCTTATGAAAAGTACATATGCATCAACTGTCCTTATATGAAGGTTCATTCTGATGCGAGACATTCATAAATATATACAGTTGGGCAGCTTATAAAGGTGTCGCTTTACAGAGTTCTGACTTAAGCCTGGCTACCATAGTTACTAATTAATGAAACTCATGTACAAATAATTAAGCAGTCAGAAGGCAAGAAGACTGGAAGGGATACAATATTATCATACATTCTCTCCAGGCTCTGTGCTTTTTTTTTATAATTTCCTACATTCCAAAGTCCAATGAGTGATTCCTTTCAGGCTTGATGGAAGTGGTGTCTGTTAGAGAAGTGAGCAAGTAAAAATATCATGGAAATCAAAAATTTGTCATGAAAGAGTTGCAATTAAATAATTAGATCATGGTGAGGGAAGCTGACTATTTTTATGAAAGTGAAGTATGTGTGTTTATCAAATGAATACACTGTTTGCTCTCATTGAAGTGAAGAGGCTATTCTAAGTTATACAAAGCATGATTGTGCAGCATACACTTTTTTGTGAACACAACACAGAAGTAGATGACATTATTAGCAAGTAAAAGAAGCTAATATATCTCAAATTGAAATCATTGTATGATTGAGTCAAACTAAATACTGTTACTACTCCACTTACTTGTCTATAAATGTAAAACCCTTGTCCACATCGTCAGCTAGAATGCTGACTACTGGATACTTCGTTATGATGTGGAAATGTGTATTCTGCTCTGGTGGAGGTGTGGCAAACTTAAAGTTTATTTTTCACTCTTGGAAAAGTAGAAGTTCATTAAACTGTCTTTATATTTGCAAATGTAGATTTTTTTCCCATGTTGCTAATTCTGTAGGTCCTTGTATTGATTTGAATAATTTTGTTTTATTCACTATGTCATGGTTTTCTGTCCAGAAATGAAATGCTACTTCTGATTTCTCTATTTGCTTGTATTTTATACTCCTGAAATGTTCTTTTAACCATTTTAATAAAAAACTTATTAAAGAAACCACAACATTTTCAACAAGAAAAATATATAAATACATTGTGAGTGAGTGAGTGAACCACTGAAGATGAGATTCTCCAGAAGCTCATCTTATTTTATGTAAGTAAATGGAATTTAGTGTAAAAAATGAATACCTAAGTTTAAGAAAACATGAGCTAATTTTAAAAAAATTATATATCATCAATGGGCTATGAAAAAATTTCAGAATAGACTTGAAGATTTTAATATCAGGTTAGCCCCTGACAGATTTAATGTTAAAAATCTCCTTTTAGACAATGTCAATGACAGTATCCCAAAGGAGAAAAAAGCAGGTATTTAAAAAATAAGTTGTGCTAAATGTAAGAAAATCTACATTGGTTAAACAAAGAGAAACATAGACACAAGGTTAAAAGAACATTTCAGGAACATAAAATTCAAGCGAATTGGAGAAATCAGCAGTAGCATTATTTCTGGACAGAAAACGACTTGTTGGATAAAGCAAAATTATTAAAATCAATACAAGGATCTACAGAATTAGTAACATGGGAAAAAAAATTACATATACAAATACAAAGACAGTTTAATGTGAACTTTTAACACTTTTCGGGATGAATATGTAAACCTTAAAGTTCATCACACCACCATCAGAGTAGAATACACATTCCCACAGCATAACGAAGTATCCAGTAGTAGATATTCTAGCTGACGATGTCGACAAGGGTTCGTGAAACCAATTCTACATTTATAGACAAGTAAGGGAGCAATAAGTGTATTTAAGAGTGTTTAGTTCAACTCATACGACAATTATATGATTGGCTCACTGTACAAGTTCCAATTAACATTTCTAGTTAATGTATCTCTGTTATCACTGCATTAATGATGAACAACTGTGTGGGAAGTATTCAAAGATGGAGGTTTTTGGGAAATGGAAGACATTGCAAAATTTATGATGATTCATAATATCTTAAGTCAATAGCCTTAAATGTGTGGGGAAAAAGAACTGGAAACTATTCTGTAACATTGCCTCAGGTGACAAAGCAGCATCACCAATTTCATGCACACTTATCAAATAACTTAATTATCTAGCCTGTCGTCAACCTGAACTATGTTACCTATTGATGTCATAAACAATTTAATATCTTTATCAGCCAACTCCATATTAAATTACGATGTATTTATTAACTTTACCTCATAATTGCAAATTAAAAAAGAAACTACATCTGAAGCAAAAACAGTTGAATACCATTTTCTTAAGTAACATTATTACTGTATTTACTCGCCTAAGAGATGCTTTTTGTTTTCCAAGTTTTAGAAAGTAAAACTCACGTTTCATATTTTAGATGAGCAAAATGATTTAAGAAAAAAAATCAGAGCTCCCACACTGATACCAGACATTTATAGATGATTTCAAAGTTTGATACCATTAAACAATTAATAGTAAGTGACTTTTAATAATAGCAGCAGTACATAAACTATTAAATAAAGCAAAAATGCAGTACAGTAGAACCTCAATCTAAAACCTGCACTCATCGTTCCTTGAAGTATCATTTACCCGCATCATTTGAAAAAAGTTCAGTTCCAAAGAAATTATATCCCTGAATGATCATTTTCAAACTAGAATAATTGAAGCAATGATCATCTCATGTAGTTGCTAATACTTTTGGAGCAACACAATGATGATAGTTGATGAGAAAATGGCCAGAATTGCTGGTGCCATCAGTTTTGACACCTATGTGGCAATGAACGAGGATGTTGTCCCATATGCCATTCAAAGTGTTGATGAAGTGCATGAGGAGATGGGAAGAGTAGCAAGTTTTTGTGACATGGGGAAAGGAAGTTAGGAAGAGGAGGAAGATGATGCAACAGCTGAAGCCTTAGGTAGATTAAAAGTAAAACTACTTACATTTTGTTAACACATTAAAAACACTCTTAACGTTCCTCTCTTAAAACTTTTTAAATTAAAACTGGGACATGTTTGTGAGACCTTGCTCACATTGTCAACCATAGAACGACTGATGGTTCAAACTATGATGGAGGTATAAGTGACTGTGAGTGACCTGATGGTCTGTTAATGAACTTACACGAAATGTTTTCTGCTTCTGGGATATCAAAATTCATTGTTTTAAGTTCATTAACAGACCACCAGAGCACCCACAGTCACACCTCCAACATAGTTTGAACCGCATTCGTTCTAAGGTTGACAATGTGAGCAAGCTCTCACGAAGTATGTCTGTGTTTTAATTTTAAAAGTTTTAAGAGTGGAACATCAAGAGGTTTTTAATGTGTTACATGATGTTAAGTAGTTTTACTTTTAATGTACCTAAGATTTTATGATCGTTTCACTGTATGGATTCCTACATTCATCATTAATTGTAGCTGAAGCCGCTGACATTTGCCGAAGCTCTGAGAGCACGTGAAACTGTACAGGTATCAAAAATCTTTTACAAGATAATCTGAAACAGTTTCAAAGTAACTTCTGCATTTTTTCATCTCATCTCTAATATCCATGCACATGACAAGGACAGTAGTTAGCAACAGAATATGGAAAATTTGTTTCACATTAAAAAAAAAAGCAGCAAAGAAGCAAATGTCAATTAATGACCATTATCAAAAAAAAAATGACAATGTAAACTGTATACATGGTAACATATAAAATTTATGCAAAATATAGTGTTTGCTTTTATACTGGCTTTATTTATTTTTGATCTTTTTTAATAGTGTTTAACGCCAATTTTTAATACTTAGACATCACAAGTGGTATTTTTTAACATGATACATGCACTTTCTGCATCTATCGTTTTCCCACACCCATTGGTTTTTAATCTGGACTCTCCAAAAACGATGAATTGAGGTTCTACTGTACAACATAATTTAAAAGTAAACACAACTAACCAGAATTTATTATTATATAGTACATTTATGTATTCCAATAGTGCAATTTGGATTAGCAGTATATTACCTTCATTTAGGGGAGAGGCCACAAAACTTCTTTTTTATTTAATATATTTCTTTGTCATTTCCAAATCCACTTGTTTTTGTTTCCACCAGTTATGCACATAGCATTCAGACAATGTCAACCTTTCACTTTTTGCTCCATTTTCACAAAATTCTGCAAATTTAATAATTTTCAACTTAAGTTGGCTTAATCCTTGAATATTTAGACTTTCTTTGTTTGCTGTAAGACACCAGTATAAGCACATGGGTCGCAACTGATACTATCAGTATTATCAGCATTTCACTCATCCATTGTTATGTCTCAAGATGGTAGAGTATCTGCTTATTAATTGGTGGATCTACATTCAATTCCAGTTGAAACATGTTGCCTGGTAAAAATGCCCTGAAAAGGTAATATTGGACACTAAGCACCACCACCGTGTTCTAGCGGCAACATTCATGCATATTATGTGATGGGCCCAGGTTCAATTCCTGTTTCAGTCAGTTTAGCTGGTTCTTTTCGGGAGTTTTCCCTTCATCTCTTAAGGTGAATGCCAGTAAAACTTAGGTCTCCTAATCCCCTGAACTCATTTAGTCAAATTATCATCTATTATCCCTCAACAGCTATCCTTGGTATAATATGACCATACCTTCCAGGCATTCCAACCACAGAAGTCTGCTACACCCATGTCAGTTCAAATGGCTAGTGATGCCATAAGGAAAGAAGAAGAACACCCATTAGATGCTATGGACTCCAGATTAATTTGCATTGTCATTTCATCCATTCTATCCATCTCAAAAGACCTTGGCAGTTGACAGGATGTTACACATTTATAAAAAAAAGTACTCCACTCCAAGAGATAATAATGGCTTACTATACTATACTACTATATACTATACCATACAAGGTGCTATATGAAAAGTCCATTTCTTGTGTGCGAAAAAGAAGCTATCACATAACTTCTCGCGCCTTTTAGATAGAACCAATCATGATAAGTTAACTTACTGTTAACTAAAATTTTAAGTTTACAAGTAAGTGCAGCAAAAGAGTGTTAGTTTGACTCAATCACACAATGATCCTAATATATAACTTATTGTTGTTTTAAAATTTTACAGACAAATAGAACAATATGTGTAGCTAAAATTAAGATTTTATGTTACACACATTTATTGAAATTGATATGCTTTATATTTTATATTTCAATCTGGGAAAGTGTATGTACATGTAGTGGCATCTTTTAAGCAAGTAAATACGACATATTGACTATATTACTTTATATAAGTGAAATTTAACTCTTAAATCCAAATTTAGTAAGTTTCTTAGTTTACTTCCTTGCATATCTTTTCTACTCTTAATTCTTTTTTCTTTTGACTCAATAAAGAAAGCAAGAATTATGGTTTACCAGGGCATCTTTAATAATACATCTACATTATATGGGATAAATCCCAATTAAATGATTTGCAATCTGAATATTATAAGAGTTGTGTATGCTGTCAAAAATGCAGCACTTTTGTAACCCTTTTCCTTTCTTGCAATTTTTTTAAATAATAATAATAAAAAAAACTGCAGGATAAAAGGCAATTTCAACCCATCTTTTCCAACCTTTAAACCCTAATGTTTTAATTTTTTATTATCCTACTGTTTTTTCCAGGTCAATGTTTTTCCTGTTACTGTAAGCTATCTTTAATAGCTTTAATAATAAATAAGTCACAAACTATTAGTGCAGTGCTTTCGTATAAAGCCAGGCTGCTACTGTAAACATTGCTGCACTTAAAAATACTAGTCAATTTGAGGGGCAAGAAAGTGGATAATACATAATTACTGTGATATATCGAAGTGCATGCTTTAAGTTATGTAATTCTGCTTCTGTACTTAAGTTTATCAGTGTGTGCTATTTGGATTATGTATCAATTTTCAGAGATTAAAGACAATATTAAACTATACTCTGAAAAAAAAAATCCTGTATATTTCACCATCAGCTATATATTGTTTTATCTTAATTTAATAGGAGTATTAGGGCTTCTATTACAATGTGATTTAAAAACTTACATATAAAGACAATTAAATCAATGTTTTATTATAATCAATTTCTCTTTTCTTAACAATCATAACATACATCCTTTCACCCACTCATCCTGGAACTAATTATTTTCTAAGATGATTAAACACTCTAATAACATGGCTTTTCCACTACAATAAAATAAAGATGATTTTTTTATATTAACATGTCTTATGACAACTGATAGAAATGAATTCATTCTAGAAAACTTCTGCAGAATATAACATTTACATAGCATGTATAATTACACCCTAAATCTTAGTTCTAGTCAAATGAAAGTGTACAAAATAAATATTTAACTCATTCAATTAAAAAAAATCACCTTTGGCTCTCCAAGTTTTACAGCTTAGTTTTTGAAATGGAGGTCCTGGAAATGAAAAGAAACAAAATGAAGTAAGAACACATAGGTAGCTTTTGGTATCTATTCATTCCTTATAAAGAAAAAAAAAAAAATATACTAGTCTAAAATACCATTTTGCTAGACTATATGAAGAAATTATTACCAGTATTGTATAAACTAAGGTATTTTTGAAGAGAACCTCCAGAGTGATACATGTTCAATACTAACTATTCCCTTATTAAGAATAGTATTGAACTGTTCACTGTCCAAAGGCTTGAACTAAGGACATGAGTTTAAATTCCACAGTTCACCACAAGATAATATTTCCAGTCAGTGTATTGAATTGCTTTAGTTTTACTCAGTAACGCTTAGAAAAGGAGTGATGTTACTGGGAACCTAGGCAATTGCCCATCCTCCTATATAAGAGTACTCTCAGTTATCAAACACACACGTTCTGCAGGTTACTAGTATATGACAGTCCTTAATTCAGTCACCAGGTTGCAGATTAAAAGACAAGTAATTAAGTTCTATGAAAAGAAATTATGTAATTCCCTAACTATGATTTGCAAATTCCCTGGAGGTTCCTAAAATCTTTCAAGGGGTTTGCAAATTTTTCTCTAATGGTAGAATTTGAGTTTTTATTGTAATGATATTATTATTATTACTACAAATTATACAAACTATGGCCACTATGAGGCAGAGAGTATGCGGGTCATTTGAAAAGTTCTCAGAATGACCCACTGAGCAGTTACAAAGCAGTTTTGTAATGTTCCATAGAAACATTTGTGCAATAATATATAGCTGTTTGTTGCAGTACAAACATATGTATATGGAAAAAATTAAAATATTGAATAGTACATGGTTATATAGTACTGGGCGAAAAAGGATATGAATAAACACAAATTCATACAGACATGGCAAACACTCTAGAGGATCCTGAGCCATCATTTTCAACCATTCTAAGTGAACCACAAAGTTTACATTCTGCCATGAAAGGCTGGAAGAACACCCATGCAGTAGATGACCAAAAACTGTTATATCAGAAATTATCAATAAGATGCAAGCTGTGGTTCTGGAGCATCACTATTAAATGTGTCCAAAATTGCTGAAGCTCTGAGCATTTCGGAAGAAGGCATATTTCATATTTTCAGGGAAAAATTGTGCTTGAAAAAATTATCCGCAAGATGGGTGCTGCAACTGCTGATTCTGGATTAAAAGCCATCAGAGTGCTAATCTCTCAGCAAAATTTCCCCTGCTTTCAGAGTGATTCTGCCAATTATGCCTTGATTTGTAACCAATGACAAAACAGGGTGCACTACTACACACACACATGAAATAAAACAGTAGTCTAAACAATGGAAGTATCACAATTTTCCACTGCCAAAGAAGACCCAGTGTGTGAAATTGGCCTGAAAGAATATGGTGTCGGTTTTCTGGGATTCCAAGGACACTAATTCCACTGGAACATCTATTACTGGAGCAAACTAGGTGGTATCCACAATATTCGGGACTGGTACTGCCATCTCGACAGTAGTTGCAGTCGAGTTTTCTACCACTAGATGGCAACATTAGCACATCTGATGAGTGAGCATTTGAAGTTTCATGCAGCTGGGTAGATATGTTGAGATTCTATAGTACTTTTCAGTATATATTCCGATACTCTGTGTGTAGTGTGTGGCGATTTTATGATGGATCCAAAGTTAGAACAGAGTGTGCATCAAATTCTGTGCAAATCTCAGGGAAAATGGTACGGAGACCCTCGCAATGATTCTACAAGTATTTGGGGGACAAAGCATGAGCTGTACACATGTGTTTGAGTGACATGCTCGGTTCAGGGTTGGCAGTACAGCTATTGAAGACGATGCTCGCACCAGTAGGCAGTCAGCTACACAACGTCTGACATTGTTGCCAAAGTTCAACACCTCGTTCGTGAGGATCGACGACAAACCATTGAAGACCTTGCTCATGAAGTGGGAATTGCCAACAAATTTTCACTGGTGAATTGGGCATGCATTGTGTCGCTGCAAAATTTGTACCAAGAATACTGACTGCTGATCAGAAGGCGCAGTGTGTTGAAGTTTGCACAGAGCTTTGTCAGGCCGTATCCGATGATTCAACCTTCTTATCCAGGGTCATCACCAGTGACGAGAGTTGGATGTAAGCTTATGACCCTGAAACAAAACAACAAAATTCCCAGTGGAAGAGCCCAAACTCACTATGACCAAAGAAAGTGAGACAAGTGAAGAGCAAAGTCAAGAGCATGCTCCTCATTTTCTTTGATACCCAGGGGATTGTGCACAAAGAATTCATCCCACCAAATCAAACAGTGAATTTCACGTACTACTGTAATGTTTTGGGACGGCTCCGTGAAAATGTGTGGAGACGAAGGCCCGAACTTTGGTGACAAGGGAACTGGCTGTTATCACGATGTGCCCTAAACAATCTTCACCAGGATCATTTTGACAAAAAAACAACATGACGGTTGTCCCCCACTCACCGTACTTGCCTGATTTGGCACCCTACGACTTTGCTCTATTCCCCAAACTGAAAATCAAGTTGAAAGTACGTCAGTTCGACGCAATTGAGAGGATTCAAGAAGAAACGCTGTCTGTCTAAACACCCTCAAAGAACATGACTTATAAGATACATTTGGAAAATGGCCGAATTGCTGAGACCAGTGTATATGTGTGGAAGGGAACTATTTCCAGGGTGAGGCAGTCATTTGTCTGAAAGTAAGCTTTAGGCCAGATGGCAGCACTAGTCCTGAATATTCTGGATACCATCTCATATTATGCAAACCTTTTGGACCTACTGAAGATAAGAATATTCAAGAAAAGATTTTAGGGTTTATCAAAGAAAAAAATCATCTAGTATCAAGACAATTCTAGCCCTCACACATGTGTAATTTCCAAATTACACATGAGAAAATTAATTTGCTGCCACATATGCCCTATTCACATGACTTAGCTCCATCCAACTTCCATATATTCCATATAACTGAGAAAATTCCTTGGAAACAAATGTTTGTCTGATGAAAAGGTTAAATAATCAGTTGAAGCATAGTTTGCAGACTTGGAGGAATGTGACTTTTGTGATGAGATAAAAGTTCTAATGCATTGCTGGACAAAATGCATTAGTGTCAAGAGAAACCATGCTGAAAAATGAAATAATTTCAGATCATTTTGTTTCTTATTTTCAAATGACCCACATAGTTTCCTTAATCTGCTATAAAGAGAAGATCTTGATTATGGATACAGAAATGCATGCCAGGCGACAGAAGTTAAATAAAGTCTTAGATAAATTTTAATTTCTGTGATTCCTACTTAAACGTCTGTCATACAAAACAAGCTGCTTACTCATTTTTTCATTTCAAATTGAGTAAGGTGGATGTTTTGTTTAAAATATTGAAAGTAAACACTGTGCAATGTACAATTAACCAGATGCATGCAATTGTGAACAAGTACCAGCTACTGGGTGACAAATGAAGCAAATCTTCAACATCAGCCATTAGAAGCCATTCTGATGGCTAGCATTAACAGGTAAGTTGTTTTACTTACGTTTGTTTGCTTCCGCTAAGTACAACAAAGGGTGACTGAGTTTCCTTCTGTTTCTGCTGCAATAAGCTGAGTGTACCAAGAGGTGTGTCTGTTGAACTCATTTGTTTCATCAGCTGGAACAGAAATACATATTATTTTTGCTATTTATAAACATAGTGGGTGAGACAATAAACTTATTGAAACAAAAAAGCAATATTATTTGAATTTACCTAACATACAAATATATTCATTAAATATTTTCCTTTGATTTCTATTAGGTTTTTTTTTAAGCTATCCAAAGTTAGACTGAACACCATGTGAACCAAGGATTTTACTAGCTCTGAAATTATTTAAAAATTGGTATGAACACAGTATCATAAATTCAACGACTTAAATGAGAAGAAATTTAAAAACCATTATGGCCATTTGATGGACATGCGATTTCCTTGCACATTTCTTTGTACTGATTTTCGCTCCTTGTTAGAGAGTGTCATGCACTATTTGCACAGAGGTTTGCAGTTTAATGTAACTGTAATATCAATACAGATATCACGATCCATACATAGTAGTGTTTGAATATTGATATGGTGATTTTCATCCTCTAAGTGGTTCACTTTGTGAATCATTCTCATTCACAGCTTCCCAAGATCAACCAAAGTGAGGGCCATCTTTCCAGTCTCTTGTGTTCCTTTTCAAATTATCTAATTCATTTTGCTAAGGTATGAATACAACTTTTCCCATGAACTGCTACCAATTTCTTATGGATTTGTTTCACTCTTTCATATAACTTATAGCAATGAATGATTTTACAGAAATATCCATGGTTTTTCAGGACACCAATGAACCCTTAAGACCCTCCTACTAGTATCATGCAAATTGTTAGTTACAAAACTCCCAAGTCTGAAACTTTTTGAATGCCATACATAAAGGCAGTTTTTATCCAGAGACTCAAAGTCAAAACATTTAATTCATGGAAAAATAAGTTTGTTCCACCAAACAGACTTAGTCTGCAGTTTTTTCTTATTTTAATAATTTAATAATTAGAGACAAAAATATGGGCCATGGTATTGGGTGAGTTTTGTTCATGAAATCAGGAAATGATCAACTTGAGGAAAGATGATATGGGGAAATGTGGAGAGTTGTGATTTTCTTAAACAATTTTGTTTGAATGTCTACGACAGAATTCTGAACCTTGATAAACCTACTAAGCGTTCTAAAGATTGTTAGCAGGGTACAAATAACAGAAACACTATTTCATATTAAATCATTTAACAGCGACTAATATATCCAGCTACTGAGCAGGGTGGTTCAGATGGTAATGCTTGTGACTCACATTCCGGAGGTCACAGGTTCAATTCCTGTTCAGCTGGCTATCCTGAACTTGGGTTTTTTTTTGTTTTTTTTATGGTTTTTCCCTGGTCACTTATGCAAATGCTGGTGTGGATATTTACATTTCATAAATTTTGCACTCTCCCAATTCATATAATTTCATTCCAATGGTAATGTTACAGGGTTGAAGGTGCCAGGGCTAGTTGGGTGGTACAGTGTGATGGTAACTTGTGCTCTAGAATGGAGGTGGGCCTTCTAAGGGGCTTGAGCATATCAGAGAGTTCGGCTCCACCAGTGTTAAGGTGCTGTTTGGAAACACGTGTCTCCATAACCCATACCATCCATACATACATCCAGCCAATGGATATAGGTTTTAAAGCCTAAGTATAAGAGTAAATCCATAAGTTACCAGTCTCGCCTTCACAAAACCCTTATCTGTTAAGTAAATAATTATAGCTGTAACTCCCACTCTTCTGTGTTCAGTTGTTCAGATACAGTTGCATAAAGAAGGCTATCTATGACACAATCAAAATGAAGTACCAAGCTATTATTAAGTTCTTCACAAAAGAACCACTTAGTCCAAATCAAATTAAACGATTGGATGGCGTATATGAGCAAATACCCCCCTCATATTATACTGTAAAAGAATGGGCCAAACTTTTACGAATGGGTTGAGAAAGCATTGAAGATGAAGAGCATGCAGGTCAGTCCTTGGAGGTGCTCATTCCTGAAAACATCACTCTTGTGGAAGCAGAAATTATAGGAGACAGGCAGCTTAAAGTTACAGAAATAGCAGCAAGGTTGGGCCTTTCTAAAACAACAGTCCTTCAATTATTCTTGAACATTTAAATATGAATAAGGTTAATGCAAGATGGGTGCCTAGACTTCTTTCCTCAGTCCAAAAGCAGCAATGAGTCATCTGTTTTCTGGCATTTTTGGAGCTCTGCCATGGCAACGAGAGAAAAGTTCTGCAAACCATTGTTAAAGGAGATGAAACTATGGTCCTCTACTATGATCCCTTGTCCAAAAGAGAATCAATGGAGTGGTGTAAACCTGGCGAAGCACCGATTATAAAGGCCAAGGTCACTCAGTCAACCAAGATCATGGCCACATCTTTTGGCACTGTGAAGGAATATTCTTCACTGACTTCAAGGAGAGGAACACCACAGTAAATGGAGAATAATTATGTTGGCCTACTGCACAGACTATGTGCTTCCATCAAAGAGAAAAGGTGAGGAAAGCTGAGTGTTGGTGTGCACCTTCTTCACGACAATATGCCTGTGCACACAGCTCTTGCTGTAAAGAAAGCTGTGAAGAAACATGCCTTTAAGGAGATGGGCCATCCACCCTACAGCCCAGATCTAGATCCCAGTGATTATTTCTTTTTCTCAAAACTCAAAAAGGACCTTCAAAGAAGGAAATTTAAGTGTGATGAAGAAGTGATGGATGCTGTTTAAGCCCATTTTGTAGAGAAAACTTCTATTTTTTTTTGGGGGGTGGATGGCAATGTTCATTCAAAGATGTGAGAAGTGTATTGCAATAGAGGGCAACTATATTGAAAAGTGAAATATAATTTTTGTCTTTATCATAACTAGAAAATGGTTAGACCGAAAACTTATGGACCTACCTTCGTGTTATGCAAAATATTGCTTTTTCCACATCATGAAATGTTTTGGAAGTATGTGATGCCTTTTGTAAAGTTCTGCAAGATTATAAATTAAAATAAGTGAATACTTTCTTTGCAAAGGTTTCAATCTCCATTGTTACTGTGACATTTCCACTAAACAGACATTTCAAAGAAGGAGAAGGAGAATGAGGAGAAGAAGCAGGAGAGGGGAAGGGGGAGAAGGAGAGGAAGGAGGAGAAGGTCAGAAGGGGGAGAGAGAGAGAGAAAAGAAGAAAAGAAAGTATTAATCTGGGATGGGAATCACAAATTGTGATTAATATAAAGAAACTATGAAATATTTTGTTAGTGTTTCCATAACTTCAACAATATTTCCATTTTGTATCTTGCAGAAATCTGTCCTGATTTCTGATATATCAGCCACGATAATTTTATTACTTCATTTCAAATATTACAAAAAGCAATCTGTGAGATTATAAAGAACCAATAATAAGAGTGATTCTACTAATAAGTGTGACATATTGTTGCATATAGATTGTTTTGATTGTTGACTGGGCAATATTGACAGCATTTTTTTGCTATTTTGAAACAACAGTTAACAGCATCTGGGGAAAATATGAAAATAGAATAATTATTTGTGTATACTGATTGGTGGTTTGAAATCTCTGCACTTAAAAGTAACTTGGAAATGGTTAAGAAAGTATGGACAGCAACCTCCAAACAATTTAGACATGTTGAATCATCTGCTGTCATGAAGAATTTGCATGTCAGGTATACAGTCATTGTATTTTCTTTGAATAATTTTAAATATGATAAATTTTAAATGTGACTTAGTGAATTGTGGATATATGACAATGAAATATCTCCCATAATCCTTGCCAAATATGTGTGTAAAACTATGTAGCTTTTCAGATAGTTAAAATTATATAGGGCTGCGGCCTTATATTTGAATGATGTAGAATGTAATATTTGTATGCAAAAGAGTCAGGTTTGTGACATTACCATTTCAAATACTTCAATATTTACAGTTTTAAAAGGCAAATGGGTTGAGCCAAACCTCTTGGGACAGCTGCATTGCTGCTAAAGTGCTGGAGAGGGAGGGAGAACGGTAGAGGAAGAGAGATAAAGGTAATTTGTCATACATTGCAAGTTGTTAATATACAGTCAATTCGTGATAATTTGCTGTGATTAATGCATAAACTTCTGCAAATTATCTGCAAAAATTTGTTTCTTTGACCTAAAGTTCAGTAAAAAGCACTTTGACAGATTAGACAAATAAATTACACTTAAAAATATATTTGAAATACTGCAATGCTTTTTAAAGTAAATACTTGCAGTGGTATAAATTTTAAAAATTATAAACTTATCATTTTCATTTGACAGAAAAAATTAGTCACTTTTAATTGATATCATTGTATGATTCAGTTGAACTACACACTCTTAAAGCTTCACTTACTTTTCATAAATGTATGGAACCGATTTCGAGAACATTTAGTTCCCATCTTCAGTCAGTCGGATCATTCTCGAAACCAGTTCCATACATTTATGAAAAGTAAGTGAGCTTTAAGAGTGTGTAGTTCAACTGAATCATACAATGATGTCAATTAATATGATTAGCTTCACTGTGCAAGTTCCAATTTACATTTAATTAGTCACTTTTGTTTGTGTCCTTAAAGACATCAATTTTTCTTGATTTTAGAATGCAAACTTCATAAGAAAACAATAAATTAAAAGTCATCATCATTTTCCATATATGATAGAAGCAATGGCATGTATTAGCTATCATCATCAGCCTGCGACTCTAGAAGTATCTGCAACTACAGAGAGTTCAAGTCACGCTTTCTAAGATCCAGTGTGACACAAACTCTGTAAATGCAGAGATTACTGCTGCACTATTGTAGTTTAAAAACATTCATTCCAGGATAGAATATCTTTGGGACTGAACTTTTTGAATGAATAATGCGGGAAACCAATACTTCAAGGAATAATGTGCAGAAGAAGGAATAATGAATGCAGGCTTTATTTACATATGATTTAAGGTAAAACATTTGGAACCACATAAACTGAATGATACATCCGGGAAAACAATGGTTCTGGGAACAATAGATCGAGGTTCCACTGTACCACAAATGTACTTGGTTAAAAAAATAAAAGATTATACTTACACCTTCTTGCTCATTCTTCTTCATTCTTTTTTCCACTTTATTTTTTCCAGGTCCTTTACCATGGAATTTGTGTGACAGGTACCTAAAATTAAAATCACAGATTTACATTAGAATATTTTCAGGTGAATGTCAAAAGGTGAAAATGGAGAGTACAAAGCATATGGTTAAAAAAAATCGTTAGGGAAAAAGAAAAAATAAACGATGCATTTATATGTGAATTTAATTAACAAATAAAAATACCAAACACTATTTGCTTGAAAATCTAAATGCCATACCTGAAGGCTTCTTTGGCATTGAGCACCCTTCCATCATCATCTATGTAGTCCAGTTTTACATTTGGTTTGTAGCCTTCCTTCTCCTTGAAATCAGAAGTTGGGCCACTGTACCTTTCTCTGCGACCAAATTTGTCATCATCTCTGAAAAACACATACTTCTTATAAAAATGGCTTTGTTGATAGTGTTGCATAGAGTGAAGTTAACCTTTCCTTAGGATCCATTTGGTTTAGTGAATTAATTTCTTGCTGCCAATTACACTAGGGAACAGCAATTTGTATTCTCAAAGCAGTATGTGTTCTTTACTAATTTCAGCATGCAATTATGGAATTACCACTAATTTTTCTTCTTCATGCACATTCCTAATCTGGTAACAATGCAAGCTGTTTGTGCAACAAATCTTTTATGTATGTTCAGTCATCTAGAGTGCTTTAGTATGTGAGGTTTGTTGTTAAGTTGGTTGCTATAAGGAACAACATTAATTGATATTGTAACACAAATCCAAAATTCATAGCATGTGCTTTGTTACTATGCCTACAGGGAAGTTACTCTAGTCAAAGACACAAAAGCGGTCCACCTTTTTTTCCACTTCAAACTTGGCTTGATGGCGGTATGGAAAGACTGGAAGCACATTCTTATAAGTACGAGAAATCTTTCCCCAGATCAGTGGTGCTAAAGCCATAGAATCAAATGTGGAAAGTGCTGATAGACAAGCAATTTGAAACATGAGTGATTGCACTGGAATTAGCAGCATGGAAATCTTTTGCAGTAGCACATACTGATTTCCTTGCAAATACAAAGCAACCCAATTTGTAGAACTTGTGAATGACCTCCTATAAACATTTGTTGTCCACATGTCATTGAAACTGCACTTCCTCCATGCATACCTGGATTTCTTTCCAGATAACTTTGGTACTACCAGTGAAGAGCACGCCTCTTGTTGTCAGTTGTTGAACAGTTTTTAATAACTTGATGCCTTTTTCTATTTTGTGGTTTTCATTCCAAAAATGTGCTGTTTTTCAATGTTCCTGCTACCTAAAATCTGTTCAAGAACTGAAAGAACTAAACATGTGGGAAAGGATTTCTATAATATGACATGAGCAAAACCTTATGAATTTTTGATATCCTGGAAGCAGACATCACTTTATTTAAGTTTATCACTAGACCAACAGAGTCCACCCGGATACATACCTACCTACGAATGATCCAACAGTTGTTTAATAGCTGATGATGTGGAAAAAGTTTCACGAAACATACGTCCTGAGTGAATCTCATGTAAGTGAAACCATAAAGTGTGTTCTAAATATCCTACTCAGAAGAGATTATTCTAAATCAATTATTAACCAAGCTTGGTTTTAACATCAACTTATCAGCATCTGACGCAAAAATGTTTAATGCCATAAAACTGCACTATGTTTAGTTGTGGACCATATATTGCCCATCTCAAATTGCTTATATATGACATCTCTACACTCTCTGAAAGTATTTTGGTGTAGTTCATTAACATACCCTGTATATATATCATAGTTTTAAGCATATTTCTTACAATGTCATTGTTGCTAATTCACTGTTAATTCTATGTTTATTTAAGAACTATGAAGCTTACATGTGAGTTTTATCCTCTATAGAATAATTCTGAGCCTGCAAGTGTGCAAATCGAGATGCTGATGGCTTGTTCATATCCTCACGCTCGAGGTAACCCTTACTAACTGCCAATCGTAAGGCTCCAGCAACACCTACACTCACATCTGGTTCCACATCCAAAATTGGTACTTCTGCAGGCAGCATATCCACTGGTGTTTCATCTGCAAATGATAAAAAAATTGAATATCAAACTTTATTGAAATTACACAACAGATTTCTCACACTACATGATTTTTATTTTGGTTTTTAAAATGGATAATATTTTTTTACTTATAAAGGACAACACTATCACTAGAAGATGGCAGAGAACTAATTAACAGTAAATAATATGTTTATATTGAGTGAGCCATCACTTACATGGCACTGACTACAATGGCAGATGGAGGCATGCTGACTGTTTAGTATAGTCAAGCTAATTACAAGTCAGTCAGCAGAAGATTGCTGTGTGGGAAGGTTTGTTAATTGCCAAATGTTAATTCTACATTTTTCAAAGGGAATTTTACAGAGCTACCAAAAATTAGGCAGTTTCCTTTCTTAAAACGGATAAGTGGTTAAATATTAAGATTTTGTTTTATAAATTGTTTGGGTATGTAGGTTGGTGGATGGGTAGGTAAGGTAAGTCTGAGGTTGGATTGGGCGAGGTAGATATGAATATTCATTTTACACTTGATAAATCAGCAGTGGCAGCTCATTTTTGAAAACAAAATTGCAAAATTAAACTAGAGGTTAACCTGCTGAAAGATCATAATTCAACAGAACTATCTACTTGAAAAAAAAAAAACCTTCATCCTGAAAAATAGGAATAATTTAATAAATTTCAATGTTCCATCTATTAATGAACTCAGCTAGTTCCTATATGAACCTATCAAGACTGCCAGAAGCACTTTGGGACCCAGTTACCACATCCAGTACTAGTAATCAGTCAAGTCAACAGCTGATGGGAGCAACTGCTCCTGATTTAATAAGTTCTAAAAGGATATTGTCTATAGGTTCTTAAGTACAATTTAAATAAATTATATTATATTTTGCTGTTGTGACCTATTATGTTGTATTATCAATAAAAGTATTGTAAATATTATTTATGTAACTTGTAAGATTAGATTCCACTCATAATTATTAGAAAATTTAAGAAAAATTACTTGTCCTTACATTTTGTTATCTAATAAAATTAACCAAAACATACCAATTTCAACTTCATTCCAAGCTCCCCTTTTGCCCTCCTCTTCTTGTCTCTTCCTATCTTCAATCATTTCTCTTTCAAAATCCTGTAAACAGAAATAACAGCCAACATATAATTATAATTAAAAGAGAAACATAGGCACACGGTTACAGGAACATTTCAGGAACATAAAGTACAAGCAAATAGAGAAATAAGTAGTAACATCATTTTAGGACAGAAAATCATGACTAGTGAATAAAGCAAAATTATTAAAATCAGTACAAGGACCTATAGAAATAGCAACTTGGGAGAAAATCTACATCTACAAATACAAAGACAGTTTAATGAACTTCGACATTGCCGGGGATGAAAACATAAACTACAAGTTTATTACACTGCCACCAGAGCAGAATACACGTTCCCACAGCTTAATGAATTATCCAACAGTTTATTTTAGCCTGGCTGATGATGAGAACCAAATTTTCTTGAAACCGGTTATATTATGACAAATAAGTGAAGCATTAAGAGTGTGTGGTCAACTAAATCATACAATAATATCAATATAATTATAATTTTAACTCTGATGGCCAATTTCATTAAGTTTTGTTAAATTCACTCCAGTGGTGTGTTTATAAATGCACCTTTTAATTTTAACACCAATATTAAAAGTTATATGAAATCCACCAAAAGCTTGCATTTAATTATGAGAACACTTCTTAATGCATAACTGAAGTATGTAATAGCAAAAAAAATGTAAGTTTCTGATTGTAGGCACCAACTTTAAGGTGCCATGGACTTCGAGCTCATTTGCACTATCATTAATTCATTTCATTCCATTCATAACTACAGTTTTACATTCAGTACCTTAATTCATTGTGTGTATTTTTCCACTTAGATGACATTTGCCTCCTTTTCTCTTTCAGCTTCTGCATTAATACATGACTCTCAGGGGTAGAAATATTTGATATCTCATATTTTCTATGAGAAAAGTGCTCACTTGAAAATTCATTTATCAATCTTGACTTGATATTTTGATGTTAAGATGTGGTGTATTTTGTATGTAGGAGATTACTGACAAACCAAAATGAGAGTTAATATAGGGTAACAGTGGTAGGCATTAATCAAGTAGTTAGTTATTTTATTTTGTTCTAGGAACTGAAATAAGAATTAATTATGAACAATTTATAATATAGCAAAGAAATTTATTGTAATACATTAATTTTAACTGTGATGGAACAAACCTAAAAATGGGCCTGGGCTAGCAAGGTGAAGACTACAGTCCCTGAAGCCTGATCTGTTGCTGGAGAGCATTGAGGTGTTACATGTCAGCATGATTTCACATATAACAGTATCTTGGATCTATGGGGCAGATTTTGCTACTTTTGTTGTTTTTGTGATGTTGCTGAACCAAATTTTTTAGCATTTCAATAAATAAAAAGTAATATTTTGATGTACACAAAACAGTTTTCCAGCATCCACATTACCATTATTTGTTTTAGTGAGTAATTTTTAGTAAGACGCCATTTAAAATTAATGTGTGATTAAATTAATGACAACTTTTTAGGTGTGTTGCTCATAACATGAAACACTAAAATGAATTAACACATCGATGTAACAGTAATGAAGATGTTAGGTTAATATTAAATTCAATTAAAACAGCAGTCATTAACTTAATATTTTAAATATATAAATAATTGCTGGAAGCATACCAAAAGTTCCTGGGCATCTTCATCTCGATTACCAGCAAGCCCATATGTAGGAATGTCACCCAAAGTACGGCAGAATTCAGCAGTGGCATTTAACACAATGGAACCACCTTCTACATTTCCCTCAGATGTACCTTCTAAGATTGTCTTAGCAACCTGTGAACATAACACAAAGGTTTAACTTGAAATGCTAATTGGAACATTTTATGATTCGAGTCGAACTACACACTCTTATTGATTTTTGTTTAATTTACTACATGTTTCACAGACCATTGTCTGCATCATGGCTATCTGTCCACTGCTGGATACTTTGTTATGTTTGAGGATGTTGCTCTGATGGAGGTGTGATGAACTTAAAGCTTATGTTTTCATATCCGAAAGTCCCAAAGTTCACTAATCTGTCTCTGTATTTATAAATGTAGATTTTCTCCACATTGCTGATGCTGTTAGGTCCTTGTACTGATTTTAATAATTTTGCATTATTCACTATGTCATGGTTTTCCGTACAGAAATGAGATGCTACTGCTGATTTATCCATTTGTTTGTATTTTATGTTCCTGAAATGTTCTTTTAGCCGTGTGCCTATGTTTCTGTTTGTTTTTCCAATAAAGATTTTTTTTGTATTATGCACAACTTATTTGGTAAATTCCAGTGGAATACTGTCACTGATAGTCATTCAGGAGATTTTTAACATTAAATCTGTTTATAGATGCCAATCTGATATTAAAATCTATTAGAATGTTTTGAAATTTTCATAGACCATGGATATGTAAATTATTTTAAAAATTATCTTATCTTTACTTGCTTGTTTGTGAGTTAGTTCTTTGCTAAATCTATTTTTTATCGCTGTTCTTTCTATTTGCATTCTTCCTCGTTAATGTAGGCTAATTAAGCTATACATTAACAAGAAGAACTGTAAAGAACACAAATATAAAGAACAGTGATTAAAAATGGATTTAGCAAAGAACTAGTTCCCAAAAAGTACAGAAATTCAAAGGACAAAAACTTATTAAAGAAAACACAACACTTTCAGCAAGAAAAGATATAATTTTTTAAAAAATTCACATATCCATGGTTTATGAAAAAATTTCTAATTTTCTAAAAGATTTTAATATCAGATTGGCACCTACTGGTTTAATGTTAAAAATCTCTTGAATGACAACATTAAAGACAGTATTCCACCAGAGAAAAAAGTATTACCAACAAGTTGAGCAGAATGTAAAAAATTCTATATTGGAAAAATAAACAGATACATAGGCATACTGTTAAAAGACCATTTCAGGAACATAAAATGCAAAAATCAGCAGTAGCATCTCATTTTTGGACAGAAAACCATGACTTAGTGAATAAAATAAAATTATTAAAATCAGTACAAGACACAGAGTTAGCAATATGGGAGAAAATCTACATTTATAAATACAGAGACAGATTAATGAACTTCCACACTTCCAGGGATGAAAATATAAACTTTAAGTTCATCACACCTCCACAAGAGCAGAAAATACTTCCCCAAAGCATAATATTATCCAGTAGTCGACTGTTAGCTGATGATGCAGAGATCTGTTAACATGTACTATATTTAAACAAGTGGAGCCAATAAGAGTGTTTAGTTTTTCTATCATAAAATGATCTTAATTAAACAGGTTTAAGTTTTTTTTTAAATAGTTTTGAATTGTGGGAATTTTAATATAGTATAACATAACAAATTATTATTGAGGAAATCACTCAAATTTCACTAATTTAGTTCCACTGACTTGGACATGTTTCAAAGGCAGTTGCCTTCATCGTCAGCATGATCCCAATGTCCGCTTCCCCACGTGGTATTCAGATGTCGCTCCGTAGATTTTATGAACTTTGTAATAAGGTTACTATTGTTTGGGAGATCAAAATTAACCAAATTTTCTTTGTTTTTATTTATGAATATATTTTCCCACACTGTCAGTTCTATTGGTTTTTGAAGAGCTTTTAAGAGTTTTGGTACCTTTTGGAATTTTTGGTTCTTTTTCCAGAAATGATCTGCTATTGCTGATTTTTCCATGTGTTTATATTTTACATGTCTCATGTAAAATATAAATCATATTTCATATTGCAATATATAGGCAAAACAAAAAGAAATATCTCCATACGGTTTAAGGAGCACATGAGACATGTAAAGTATAAATACATGGAAAAATCAGCAATAGCAGACCATTTCTGGAAAAAGAATCACGAATTCCAAAAGGTACCAAAACTCTCAAAAGCTCTTCAAAAACCAATAGAACTGACAGTGTGGGAAAATATATTCATAAATAAAAACAAAGAAAATTTGGTTAATTTTGATCTCCCAAACAATAGTAACCTTATTCCAAAGTTCATAAAATCTACGGAGCCACATCTGAATACCACGCGGGGAAGCTGACATTGGGATCATGTTGACGATGAAGGCAACCGCCTTTGAAACATGTCCAAGTAAGTGGAACTAAATTAGTGAAATTTGAGTGATTTCCTCAATAATAATTTGTTAGGTTTAAGTTTGCTTGTGTCTACGAGTTAACCAGATCTAGCTCTGTTAATACACGTGAAATCAAAATGTACTACTCTATTTTAATACCATGCCTCCAGCTTTAAACTAATGGTTCTAAAAAATAACTCATGTTGTAGGATTTCCACAAAATTGAAGCAATATTAGTTATATCTAAAGGGAGTAAAGAATGGTGCTCATGGAGTTTAAAAAAAGAGTGTTAGTTCGACTCAATCATACAATGATCCCAATTTATAATTACTTCACTGTGCAATGTTCCAAATTTTTAGGCCATATATGTTAATCTATGGTTATGATAAGGCCGCAGTTTGTTACCCCTCCTTTTTAATATATGAATATACAGAAACCTTAGCATAAACTGGATTCTAAAACATCCTTGTAATAGTCCTTATAGCACTATTACAACAAAATGTTGTTTCTCCAAAACTGCAATGATGGTGGTGATAAATTATTTAGTAATTTCAAAACCTACAAGAGATTTCATAAAATAAAATGCAAATTACAAACAACTGTGGAACTGGATACATCCTATTTTTTCTATTTGAACATTGACAAATTTAGAAAATATAAATAGCTTACAATTCCAGATATTAGATTATTTGTTTTTTAAATTCTTGTACACTACACAAGGATTTTCTATTGGCCATTTGCACACCATATGTTTGAACACTTGAACAGCAAGTACATTAAACAGATTTATTCCAATTATTTTATATGAGAGTAAGTCATTAAGTCACAAATGGACACAGAACCTAAACAAATAAGAGTACTGATTTGAAAAATATTTTTATTTTTCAACATAAGCTCCCTGTGCATTCCGGCACTGTCCCATTGTTTCACAATCCTGTATTCCAGCAACATAAAATTCTTTGGGCTGTTGTTACAATCAGGGATGACTTCCTTTTCTTCAGCTTCATTGTTCAGAAAATATTCACCGAAAAAATACTGCTCAAAAGAGGCAAACAAAATGAAAGTCTGACAAATTATTGTTATGAATTGTACGTGGATGAATTTAGTCAATTGCCTGTTAAGAAAATTTAACACCTTACCAAAATACAAAAGCCAAAATATAAAGAACTCATCAGAATTAATAGATAAAATCAGATATGTAAAACTAGAAAAGAGGGATTTGCTAGTTTCTTATGATGTGGTCTCTTTGTTTCCTAGCATTCCCGAAGAAAATCTAATAAATATTGTAAAGAAATGGCTAACTTCAATAAACCTACCTGGAGAAGTAATAGATCAATATCTGAACCTCACCAGAATTTGCATAAATCAAACCTACTTCACATTCAGATGCAATAGCTATACACAAAAGAAGGGTCTAGCTATGGGAAACCCACTTTTGCCATTCTTGGCGGATATGTACATGAGTTTTTTGGAAATAAAATTAGTTGAGGCTTTTCCACATATATATAAATGTTGGTACTGTTATGTGGATGATGTCTTTGCTATAGTAAATGAAAAATGGAAAGAGGATGCAATAAAACTACTCAATCTACAGGACAGCATTGTTAGATTCACTATGCAATTAGAAAACCACAAGGTTCTTCCTTTCTTCGATATAAAAATTATAAAAAATGCCAATACACTGGAATTTGCCATATACAGAAAAGATACCCACACAGATAATTATATAAAAAATAACAGCCACAATCCAAAACAACATAAACTAGCCATAATCAACAGCCTCACATTCAGATTAACAAACTTGCCAATAAGCAAGACAAAAGTCAAATTGGAGTACCAAAAAATCATAGATATAGCACAAAAAAATGGCTACACAATAGATCTTATCAACAAGAAAATAGAGAAATTCACAAAGAAAAAACAAATAAAGGACATCACCATACTAAAAGGCTACAAAGGAGTTCATATATATAAAAAATTCACATTCCACCCATGGGCACACCAAAAATTACAGAAGATTTTTAGAGAGGCAAACATCATTTTGCCCCAGCAAATAAATTTATAATAAATGACCACTTAAACACCAACACAAAAGACAGATTCGACCAGGAAAGCAATCAGGCATTTACGAAATCGATTGCAAAGACTGTGACATGAAATACATAGGCAAAACAAAAAGAAATATCACCATACGTTTTAAGGAACACATGAGAAATGTAAATATAAGCACACAGAAAAATCAGCAGTGGCAGACCATTTTTGGCAAAAAAAAAAAAAAAAACACACACACACACACAAATTCCAAAAGGAACTAAAACTATTAAAAGCTCTTCAAAAACCCATAGAATTAACAGTAGGGGAAAATATATTTATAAACAAAAAACAAAGAATTTTTGGTTAACTTTGATCTCGCAAACAACAGCTACCTCATCAATAAGTTAGTTAAAGTCACAGAGCGACATCTTAATACTACACTGGGAAGCGGCCAGTGGGACCAACCTGAAGATGGAGGCAATCGCCTTTGAAACATGTCCAAGTAAGTGGAACAAAATTAGTGAAATTTGAGTGATTTTGTAACAATAATTTGTCATATTATAATATATTTCACTGTGAAAATACCAGATACAAAAAAAAATGCTTAAAAAAATTAAAGTTGCTTGTTGAGAGGTTGGAGTTACATGTGGGATATTTAAGTACTTCGCACTTGAAATTTTGCACCTCATTTGTCTTGCTGCCAGTATTAGGATGCCCATTGTCATGCAAGAGCAGCATGCCTTTGGTGAGTACTGGTCGCTTCTGTTGAATGGCTTAATGAAGTTTCCTCAGGATGTTTTAGTAGGAGTCGGGATTTAAAATTTATCCTTGAGGCTAGAATGTGGTAAAAAGTACACCTTCAAGATCCCAGAAGACCGTGAGCATCAATTTTCCTGTAGATGATGTCACTTCAAATAAAATGCAAAATGTTTTCACTGTAATGACATATGTTTTGTCTCAGGCTTGTAACATTGAATCCAAGACACTTCACCTGTGACAATTTAGGCTAGTAATCAGCTTGATATGGCAGGCATTTCTTACCATAGATGAGAAGTATTTCTTCATGAATATTCTTTGATTTCATACCTGTTGCCCATAAAAATCACACAACAGAGCACTATCATTTTTAGTGCAGCTTGCCTACCAGTGTTAGATATATCACGCTGGGAGATGCGAGTATTTAATAGATTGAGCATTTCACAGCGTCAGGGTATTTGATATACTTCCTTATTCTGTGTGTTCTCTTTGTACTTTCTGGGTGGAGAGGAGCTTTTTGTCACCTGTGAGAAAGTTAATATTTAGCATTCACTCAGAGGTAACATCATTTTGCAACTGCTATTTCGCTAATGTAAACATTAACTGATTCCTGCAGAATGTTACCAATTGTTACCAGACCAATGTTTCTATCTAGCAGCAACAGCCTCATGTACCTCATTCAAACATGAGTACTCCCACATCAATTTGTAACTTACTTAATGACTTGTCCTCATAGCTTCTAGAGGTTTTCTGCAACTAAAGAATGGTTTATTCACTATAGTCATATTTTGGGTTAGATGCATATGCACATCATTTCTTAAATTAAACATTTGTAAGTTTTCTTTAATATACACTACATCTTTAAGTTTAAATTTAATAATAGTAAAGTAGTACTGATTTATATGAGACATTAAGACTTACAAAAGTAAATTAAACTTTAACAATGAAAATTAAAAACAATTACCTTTTCAATGCTTGTCTTTGATTCTACGGCAACCTCCTGGAGCTTGAGCTTGCGAGCTTTCTTCAGAGCTAACTGAAGCTCCAGTTCACTTTCATCTGGCTCTACTTTTATATTGGCCAAGTCCTCAGGAGGTGCTGTAATTGAAAATACAGAATCAAGAATGACACATGCTCATTTCAAATTTTGAAAACACAGTAAAACAAAAATCTGGTTAAATAACTTTAGGGAAATCATTTTATATCTCAAGACTGGAATTTTCCACCTAACAGTTTAAAATAAAACCCCTCATTCATACTATTATTGCAGAAAACCTTACATGCTTCTAAACACATTTATTTTACATTATTTAAGGTACTCAAATACATCAATAGGTCTTCTAGTACTGCAATAGTTATGCACCACAGATTAGTAGAAATGAACCTCTTCTAGATTGGTCTATATGAATTTCTTCTGTGTTTTGCATGGCATTCAAAAACTTACTCCAGACTCCTAAAAGCTACGTAATTAAATGGCGTGATTGCGAATTATATTATAATTATATATTATATATTATAATCAACCTTCAATGATACAATGATAAGTTGTTCAAAAATGTATTGGAGATGTCACAGTAAAATTGTTATGTCGGTCCTGGTGGTGTAGTGGTTACCACTAAACCCAAGATTGTGGGTTTGATCCCGGCCAGGACCGATGGATTTTTTCTGATGTAAAAACCCTAAGTATGGCTTCCTTCTGAAGGGAAGTCCCATGTTGTACATTTATGGCACAATAAAGAATTTCAAGCCTGAAAAAAAGAGGCCTCTGAGCAAAATTTGTAGGCCGTTTCATGCTTTGATTGAATGGGACGCTGATGACCGGAGATGTTAAAGAGTGTCCGTAAATACACCAAATAAAAAAATTGTTATGGTCAATTGTTGAAGCAAACACATGTCAAAATACTTGAAAATTTGTTAAAGAACATAGAATTGCACCTCCAACTGTTTGTAATCATTTGAAGAAAATAGGAATAGAGACAAGGTTGAAGCATCCATTAAGGCTATAAGGTTGAGTCTACCCAAAATTAGTGTGCTGGCTTGTGCATGTGAATTTTTATTCTAAAATTGAAATATTTCTTTATTGAATTAGTGCACTGTCTGTGACACAGATAGCTGATCATCAGTAATGTGGTCAAAGGCTCAGCATGCCTCGCACAAGTTTAGCAGTGATTTTTCAAGGTACTGTCAAGGAGAATTATTGAAGAAGGACTTTCATGGAGTTTTCATTCCTGTTAGACTAACTTTGGTCGCTGCCTATGTTATTATATTTGCCCTCAACTAGCATTTTGTAGAACCTGAAGCCCAACAGGAGGTCTGGGATGCAGATGATAGCAATTTAAAATATAGTATTATGATATTTTTATTATACTATGGTAATAAAAAATAATGTATTTATTTTAACAGTAAATACAATTTACTATGACTAATTAATTTGAAAACTCATTCTTAAATTCTCTTACTTGGTATTTTAGTTTATGTAAGATTGCTGCACATATAATAGTTTGGTAACTCTATTACTCTTTTCTCCATATAAGTACTGTCAACGGTAGCAGAATGCACAGTATCTTACAAGAATTATAGAGAAAGGGATGGTAAAAAGTTCAGTGAAACATCAAGAATTCATTTCAAGAATGAATTATGTAAATGCACAGAATATGAACTGGAAATTGAGTTTATGCATAAACAGAATTAAGGGTGAGTCATGAAACATGAAGTTATTTTTTATTTAGCATTTCATTTAATAATCATTAGCACTATTGTAAGCATCCTGAAGCAGCATATATCAGATGCCGCCCCCAATTAAAATATCGCTGAAATTAGCATAATCATTTACATATATTATAACAGTATTACAATCAATATGTACAATTTATGTGTATTCCTATTAGTATTTGGGTTATTTGTATATTTTGTATTTCATGGGTAGTGAAAGAAAAAAAACTGCCGGACAGAAACTTTAGAAATAAGCCAGAAAATGAAGATTGTGAATGTGTTTTGTTCTGGACAAAAAACAGATGACCATGTGCCTCCTTTTGTATTTCTTGTTGCAAGATGCTTTGTGTACGAAGGTTCGCCCCTTTAAGGTTTCTGGAAAAGCTTAGCTTTGTTAAAATCTGAAGGCAAACAAAGAACAAACAAATCATGAGAGTGAAATAAACCAGAGTGCTCAACATTAGGGAGCCAAATAAGTTAAATTTAAGGCCTAAGGAACATCCAATAATAGATCTTAGAAAAAGTATATGCACACCCCTTGGCGAATAGATAGAAATTTTTACTAAGAATAATGGTGGGAAATGGTAGGAGATGGTCACTGATCGGATGAAGGAATATTTGAAAAAAGATGAGGATTTTCCAGGCCAGAGGACAGAGGAAGTTTAGTTAGTGGACAGACCGAGTTCAGTTATGGGGGTATGAGTTGAGCCATTGAGAGAAAAGTGAGTTCAGTTATAGAAAGTGACAGTAGAGTGATAAAGGGGAGTGTGTTTTAGCTATCCGGAGAGAGTGATAGACAATTAGTTTGGTTATAGTGCAAGTATGATCTAAGAATCGCTCAACAGAACTTAAAAAGGCAGCCCTTAACATTGAACAAGCAACACGAGCAAATAAAAAGTGTCACCTCCAGTCTTAAGATTTGCTTTTATACATTTTCTAGTTCCCGACTATTTCTCCCATTGATCTGAAAAGGTAACAAAATTCCAGCGCTCTACCAAATCTAGCTGTGGCATAGCAACACTTGAAGACAGCGGCAGCAGAGAAGAAGAACTTGATTGATTCTACAAATATTATGAGTATCTTAATTAATTAAAACCCATCTATCAGATAATCACCCTATTTTTCTTCCTTTCCCCCCATTTAAAACTGCCGCAATCCTTACATTATTGATGCTCATAATGCCATAATTCTTAAAGTGAAAAAAAATCTTATGACAATATTACAGGGGCAATTTGGTGGTATACTGAGCATAAATTAGATTTTTCATTAATTATGACATCCCACATTCAAAAGCCTTTGCCACTGAATAGGGAACAGTGAGAAAACTTTATTACTGCATCTCATGTGAAATAAACAAGCATCAAAAATTGATATCATTATATGATTCAGTTGAACTACACACTCTTAAAGCTTCACTTACTTTTCATAAATGTATGGAACCGGTTTCGAGAACATTTAGTTCCCATCTTCAGCCAGGCTAAAGTTCAACTCAGTTGATGTGAACTAAATGTTCTCGAAACCAGTTCCATACAATTATGAAAAGTAAGTGAAGCTTTAAGAGTGTGTAGTTCAACTGAATCATACAATAATATCAATTAATATGATTAGCTTCACTGTGCAAGTTCCAATTTACATTTCAGCATCAAAACCACTGTAGGTTTGAAGTATCTTCTTCATTGCTTTAGTTTAGCAAAGATTGATTTCTTTTTGAACTGTACTATTATCTATGATGAAAATAGGCTCTTAATGACAACTTCAAATGAAGCAGTTAAATACTTTGCAAAACCAAAATTACACCAGAGGAAGGTTATGGCAACTGTATGGTGGTCTGCAGCTGGCTTAATACGCTATAACCTTTTTCATCATTGCAAAACAATTACTTCGGAGAAATGTCCAGAAAGTGACAAAATTCATCAGAAGCTGGAAGAAAATCAAAGAGTACTATAAAACATAAGGCCTATTATTCATGTTAATGCCTGCTCACACATCTCACAAAAAAACACTCCAGAAACTGGGCTATGAAACTTAACCTCTTTAAGCATAGTCACTCAGCCTTTCATTTAAACAGCTAGACAGCTTCCCGAAGAATAAAGTTTTCAATAATCAAGAAGAATATGAGAGAGCATTTAAAAAGTTGATTTTCTCTATAACCCACGATTTTTATCAAAATGACATAAACATACTGCTATTTGGCAAAAATGTACAGATGCTGATGGTGGCCTAAAGTTAAATTTATCAGTGTTTTATTGAATATTAAAAGAAAACTATTTTTAATTTTCCAAACTAGTAGTATAGGTTTAAATAGCAGGAATTTCTACATTGAAATATAGTATAATATGACTAGTCGTAACTAGATTAATAATTAATGTGTTCAGTTGTTAACACTAACTCCACTTACTTTTTTAAAACTTTGGACTAGTTTCGGGAGAGGTTCCTCCCATCATCGGCTGTTGTTGACTGAATGCCATTATTCGAAATGGGGGATGGACATCCATTTGCTCCTGTGGTGGTATCTTGTGGTTCTAGTAGAAACTTGCCGAGTTCATCCAGCGACGGAAAATCAAAATTCATTAAGTTGTTCTTATTTTTTAAAATGAAAATTTTCTCCCATGTGGATAGTTCTATTGGGTTGTGAAGTTGTTTCAGTAATTTAATTTCTGGTTTTATTTCATTATTTTTGTTCCAAAAATGAGCTGCTATTGCTGATTTGTCTATCTGTTTCAATCTAATGTTCCTAAAATTTTCTTTGAATTTCTAAATTTCTTTTTGTTTTTCCAATGTAGCTCTGCTCACAATCTGTGTGTTAACAACTGAACACATTAATGTAGTATATATTTCCACTCCATTGTCTGCAGCTTCGTAAGTACAATTTTTACTTAATTAGATTAAGTAAGTTTGAAAGGATTAAATTTAGGATTAATACAAAAAAAATTATTACTTTCAATTTTCTGCTTGAGGATTTTAGAAGCTGTCCGCTGGAGATCTGCTGGAGCAATAATTTACCTATGGAATCTATGCTTCTACAGACATCATGCTTAATATAAGATGCAAACGCAATTCATTCCCAGAGATCCTAAAAAACCCCTCTTTATGAGATGAGCTTTTATAATCCTTGTTTGTGGTGGCAGGTGATATATAGCACTGCTAACAATGCACTTGCAATTTCTGATACATCAACATTTAAATTATGGAATGCAGAATAACTGAAGTCAAAGTATATTACAGTTTTGCACTCTAAATGTTGCATATTTTACTTACGTGGCAGGTCATCTACATCCATAGGATCATCTTCTGGTTCTTCCTTCACTCTAACAGGATTGTCTAAATCAGACCTTCGCTGGTAGTCCCTTGAAGCACGAGATCCTAAGTCTCTTGTCCAATCAGTATTCTGTGGTACTAATTCCTCAGCTTTCAAATTTTTGCGTCTAACTTTTCGCATCTGTAAAATTCATTGCACATATAAATAATTGCATTATATAACACCAATAAAGTTAATCACATACAAAATGCAAAATAATGCATAATACAACTAAAAAAAAAACTATAAAAACTAGAGTAGATTGCTCCTTTTTACTTTATACAACCATTTAAAGGAAATTACGGAGAAGCGGTCATTTGAAAAGTTCTCAGAATGAAGCACAAAATGACAGTACAGCTTTCAGAAGTAATTCTTATTTTTCAACAAGTCTTTCTTGACAATAATGCACTTTGTCCTGCAATGTTTCAATACCTTTATCCCTTCATGAAGTCTTATTTCTTCAAAAATTGCCTCAACTATGATTTAAGCTCTTCATTGAACAAAAATTTCTTTCCACCAAGGAATTTTCTCAGTTTAGGGAAAAGATGGAAGTCTGATGGAGTAACAGAGGAATAAGAAAGATGTAGCAAATTGTACACCAAATCATTGTTTCTGCCATTGCATTCAGGACAAGTATTATCTTGATGCAATATGACTTCTTCTTTGATAAACCCAGCCTTTACTTATATATTTTTTCTCAACAGATTAAAGGGATTAGCACATTATGCTCCAGTATGAAGATAATCAATTAGCCGTATATTCCCAGCATCCCAAAAAACAAATGTCATGAGATTTTCTAGCCGATTTTACACTCTTGATCTTCTTTGCATTGTAGAATCATGATGCTTCTAATGTTTAGAATGCTGTTTTGTTTCAGGCATATAATAGTGAACCCATGTTCCATCAGTGATCATGAATTGACGCATGAAGTCTGCAGGATCTCTCTGAAAACAGGCCAACTTTGCTGAGAGATAAGCACTCTGATGTACTTTTGATCCTGAATTAGCAGTCATGCCACCCATCTTGTCGATAAATTTTCAAGCACAATTCTATGCTCAAAATGTGAAATACACATTTTGCTGAAATGTCCAGAGTTTTAGCAGTTTCCGACACCTTTAATCAGCAATCCTCTAGAAACATGTGACCTTATTGATAATATCTGATGTGAAAGATTTTGGTTGTCCACTGCATGGGTAATCTTCCAAGCTTTCATGACCATATGACAAATTATTGTTAGGAAATCACTCAAATTTCTCTAATTTTGTTCCACTTACTTGGACATGTTTCAAAGGCATTTGCCTCCATCTTCAGCTTGGTCCCACTGGCCACTTCCGAGTGATATTAAGATGTCACTCTGTGGCTTTAACAAACTTATTGATGAGGTAACTGTTGTTTGGGAGATGAAAGTTAACCAAAAAATCTTTGTTTTTGTTTATAAATATATTTTCCCATACTGTTAATTCTATGAGTTTTTGAACAGCTTTTAGTATATACTACATTAATGTGTTCAGTTGTTTACACTAACTCTAGCTTTTAGTAGTTTTGGCTCCTTTTGGAATTCGTGGTTTTTGTCAAAAATGGTTTGTCACTGCTGATTTTTCTGTGTGTTTATATTTAACATTTCTCATGTGTTCCTTAAAACGTATGGTGATATTTCTTTTTGTTTTGCCTATGTATTTCATGTCACAGTCTTTGCAATCAATTTCGTAAGAGCCTGATTGCTATTTACTGGGGCCAAAATGATGTTTGCCTCTCTAAAAATCTTCTGGAATTTTTGGTGTGCCCATGGGTGGAATGTGAATTTTTATATATATTTTCATGATCATGTTTAAACTGTGTAGTCTAGCTGGAAACAGTTGAAAACAATGGTGCAAAGTCTGTTAGAATGTTTGTCTTATCTATATGAATTTATGTAGCAGCCATATTCTTCTTTAATAAGTACTTAAAAACCACATGAAATGAGATATTTGCCATTTTTCCTATATGTACAGAAATGCACTGCAGCAAATTGCTATAGCTACTAGAATTCTTGCTGAAGTTTATATTGTTAGATGAAACACAACTAAGAAAATCAGATTCCAGACGCTGGAAACCTGTTTACATCCTGTATTACTCTATGGGTGCCAGACATGGCTACTAACAGAAAAACAAATGAACAAAATTCAAATATGCCAAAGAAAAATGCAACGTAAGATCCTGGGAATAACTTTGATGAACAAAATACCTACAGTAGCAATAAACCAGTTATCTCACACAAATAGCCCCCATAATCAAATGGCAATGGGGTGGCCATGTCACAAGAATGCAGGACTATAGGCGGTCCTAAAAGGTTTTCATATGGGATCCCTGGACAGGAAAGAGAATACAAGGCAGACCCAGAAGAAGATAGATAGACCTAAAGAACATGCAGGTCCAGATTGGTCAAGAGGAAGAGATAAATGGAAATCTCTTCAGAAGCAACTACTGAGGTAAATAAACAGTGCAGTGAGAAATAGCATAGTCAAAGAACAAATCAGATAGAGTGTCTTAAACAACATACAAACAACTAGCATGGAGTAGTTCATCATGTTAGGAAAAAATGAGCTCTCCCTACTTGTTTGGAGGCCTTTGCCCTTTAAGAGACACAATAGGCTGTCTTTATCTTTTACTTCAAACTTTGATCACATGACCACAATAGTATGAACTGTAAGCATGCATGATCAAAAAGTCGTATGACAACCTAAAGATGTGTTATGGTGAAAGTGTGGATAATTTTTTACTCTCTCTTGTGCACTACAAATAATAACTGGTATCCTGAAGGTCACTGCATTCTTAGAAAATATCACAGGAATCATAATGCAGCCCAATTTGTAGACTATGCATTTTTTTTAAAGAATGCCCCTTTTTACTGCTGAGGCATCACAGGTGATGATGCATAAAATGAAATGATAAATTGGGAAAGTATTTTTTAAAGGAAGAAAGTGTTTCAGGTCTAAGTTTAGAGTACCTCCCTGCCGGCATTTGCCATTTATGAGGATTGAGGAAAAGTTGTAACCTTAGTCAGGTATGAGTGTCATGACAGAAATCTAATTCCAGACTTCCCAAGTATATTCATTAAATTACTTCTATTTTAATAGACGGCACAATAACCTCCAAAACAATCCTATGTTCACTGGTTGTGTAGTTTCATTCAATACACTGTGAGTAACAGTCGTGTGAAAGTCATGCAGTTATTTTTCACTGAACTGCACTTATTTAACATGTGTGCTTTAATTGAGAACTCGGCCAAATGTGAGATATGCTGTAATATTTCTTGTGCTGAAAAACTGTAAAGTGGCTGAAATCCATTGGCAACTTTGTGAACTTTATGGAGACAGTGACTCAAAGCCCTCAAATATTTATAGCCCATGTTTATAGAGTTCATTTATATTAAATGAGCTTTTCCACGCAAGCTGTGTGAAAAAGCAACATTTGAAATTAGTCAGATAGGAAAAATTCAAGGTCAGGACTTATGTGCCGATAGTTGAACCATTTGAACTGCTGTACCCTGCACCATTCAGAATATGAGTCACGGAAACTTTGAAGGTTATCTCATTACTGAGATTTTATCTCTAAGCCTTTAGTACTAACAGTCCAAGTTTTATAATAAACCACTAAAATACTTAATTTATATTAAATATGATTTTTCACATGGCTGTGTTAGATTAGATAAAGAGCTGGAAACAGAATCAGATAGATTCATGGTTCAACTCCTGGCTGTGACCTTCAATATCTCCTATTTCATATTTCCCATTATTACATAAACTCACTTCCGAAACAGCATCCTACCTTCTTTTTTGGTTTCTTGAATTTGACTGCCATTTCCTCTTCTGTATAGTACTCAGAGGCTATTTGAGGAGCAGGCATATCAAGTGAAACCAAAGTCTTCCCTTGCAGCTTTGCTTTCACAGCCAGTAGGTTACGTCGTCTTGTTTCTTCAGACATTTCTTCACCAAGAGTGAAGCTTGTGACTTTCTCTCCTTCAATTTCTTCATCGTATTTACTTAGTATTGAAGAGTGCTCTTCATCATCTTCTCCGTAAACATCATAGCCATGCAGATTTGGTTTCATTTTTCGCTTCTCAATGTTCTGAAAAAGAATATGATTTACAAGTTTTCACAATTGATTATATATTACAAATTTAAATTTAATAATTTGCACTATTTTATGGTTGAAGTTGAAAATTGGGTGAAAATAAATATCCAGAAGATTAATGACAGATGCCAATCTTGCTTGAGATAATCTTGATATCCTGTGTTCACATTTAAATGGGATCTTATATCACTTCAAATTATCACAGTTATGTTTGCTGAGCCTAACCGAATGCAGTAATCTAATTATTCCTTTCACTTGATAATGAACCAAAAATTATTTCTGCATAATTTTTTTTTTCTTTAAAGAATTGAACAAGAATTTTGTGGTTTTATTATTATTTCTATTCAAAATTGAACACACAAATTAGTATCTAAATCAGTGACATATTACTTTACATTAACATTAATGTATGTTAACAATCACATGTTTCTTAGTTATTAATATAACTAAACTGAGGTAATCACTAATACATTTTGATAATTGCTGTTTATGGCAATTATTGTGCAAATCAGAAAATGAAAGTACCATGACATTATGACCTTTAACTATTGGAGTGTGCTGAAAAGTAAATGTGGGAGGTCTAGAGAATTTAACTATTTTATTTGTGGGAAAGTTCTCATGATGTGTCTGGTAAGTTTAAGCACACATAATAAAGGGTACTATCTACAGTTATTCCCATTATTTCTTGTAGTAATTGCTTCCTTAGTCTAGTAGTTAGCATTGCTGACTGCTGGCTAGGTGGTCCAGGTCCGGTCCGGTACCTGCTTGGAATTTTTATAATTTACGGAAGTATGGAATAGGATCCATCCAGCCTTGTGAGGGCAACTGGGAAGCTACCTGTTAGAGGCAGCACTCTGAAAGTCCCATGAGGGCGATCGGCAGGGTATCAGTATGCTGAACACATGCTCTCCTGCAATATTGCCCCGTACCGTGATTATATCATAAGACTGGTAAAGGCTGCAGCAGTTGCACATGACAGCTAACATAGGCTAGAGAAAGGAAAGTTCTTGAAGTAATCTATTCTTCTGATATTATGATAGTTTATAGATCAAGCTTGAAAAAACACACACACCTTTTTGTACTTCTCATCTTCCAATAGATTCACATTAACCAGAACATCCTCATCTTCATCCAGCACACCCTTATCCTTCAGTGTAAGGATCATGGTCCTGCCTTCTGAAAAACCATCCTGTAAGCAACATAGAATTAAAAGCATTATCAACATTAAACAAAAGCAAACAAGTCTTCCTATATTTCAACACTAGAAATTATGAATTAATTATTTAAATTAATCCTTTAAGGTGCTTGAAATGATGTTTGATGCATATATTGCTTAAAAATTAAAGAGTAACTGTGAATATGGGCTATTTCACCCCAAATCCTGTTCTTTGGTTTTACTTTTATATAACTATATAGTATAGTTTCATACAATATTGAATGTTCTCTAACAATTTCTTTTAAACTTTCTATTCTTACTTGCTGTCATGCTATATCTACAGAAACTCTGTACCTTGCACAAATTGAGAAAGTTCTAGCCTCTCATGCACCTATGCTGTGTCCAGTATGGAATATGTGTTTCCGATTTGAAACATAAAATTTGGTACACTCAGATTAAAATTAATTGGATTGACAGCCATGCCACGGAGGGGAAGTGCAAATGGAGGAGCATAATCCCCTCTTCTCAAGTTTCACTGGTTCACTCTTTAGCCAATTAGAAGCTCCAATGCCACAGCAACACTTGCTGTTGCCCTATTAGTTCAAACATATTGCACATGTGCATGTTGACCAAAAGTGTTATTAAGCTTTATTTAAGCTTACTGCATGCTAAACTAGGTGGTAGTTGTTTTGCATAACAAAGCAGCAAGCGATCATTTAGTTGTGAAAATAAAGATTCATATTTAATTGCAGGATATTCAACAAATGCACAGAGCATACTGCAAGGCAGTGCAGGAAGTGTGAGTATTTCAAAAAAGAAAGAGTCAATAGTGGCACTCTCATACCACTAATAAAATAGAGAGAACAGCTGCTGCTCTGAAAATTATTAACAAATTGGTAGTAAATACATGCAAAAAACATCCAAGAACATGTCTTAAGTGACTTTAAAGCAGCACCACAAAGTATAATGAATTACAGTTACCCATCAACATACACTATAAATGAAATAAGAAAACTATATCATATAATTTACATCAGAAACACAGGAATAGTGTGGATCCCGGGCCATGTGGGATTAAAGGGGAATGAGAATGCTGACACTTTAGCAAACAAAAGAGATACCATAAAATTAAAACCATCTTTGAGCTAGAACTTCCTTCTAAATTGAAACTCATAAAAAGATTAATAACTGAACAAGAACTAACAAATTTTATCAACAAAAACTTAAAGGAAAACTCTATGAAGATATAAATACTTTCAAACATCTTTTATTGAAACCAAGAAAAATTGGAGTTGCCCAATTTTGCTTCATTGTTGGGCATGATTGCCTATCAGAACATCTCTTCAGGATGAAATTAGTCAAGGACAGTCACTGTCCATTTTGAAAGAGCATGAATACTAACTAACCTAAACAAAGATCTATTTGATAATATCAAACAAATGAAAAATGAAAAATAATTTGAAAGCTTCGTAAGTACACTTATTTGAATTTGAAAGCTCTTTATTGGGAAGCTAGGGAAAAAATGATAAATAAAAAGGGGGGTTGGAGAAACACAATACAAACCTGGATCTTTTCAGCAATGTAATCTGCAGACACATTTATTCATAATACAGTAGGCTAAGTAAAAGGCCCCAATCACTTCAAGAAGCTGAGCCATTTTTATTAAGCAAATCTATCCTGTGGATAATAGTAAAATTTTGGATTTTAATTTCAAAGGTGAGTTTTCATTTGAGTTTTAATGGAACGAGAGGATATAGCCACATGGGGCTGCAGAGTTTTGCAATAAATTTGAAAGACAATATGGAAGACAATGTATGGTTTGATGAAACATAGGTTGTGCCAGTCATACTCTCAGCAAAGGTTGGAACCGCCACGGGTGGCCGAGGTCGTTAAGGCACGGACTCGTGAGCGGGAGGTCCGCGGTTCGAATCCCGCCAGGACCGTCCTCCCTGACTGGGGTTTTTTCCAGGTTTTCCTCAGTCTTCATAACTGGCAAATGCCGGGGAGGTACCTAAACTTAGGCCTGGAACGCTTCCTTCCTTAAAAAAAAAAATATCCTTTCCCAATTTATCATTTCATCTCATGTATCATCAGTGTCCACCGCCTGTGGTGCCTCAGTAGTAAAAACGGGCGTTAAACACTACTCAAAAAAAAAAAAAAAAAAAAAAAAAAGCAAAGGTTGGATGCATGAATTAAAAAATGGGACAATGGAAGTACGTACTGTTAAGCAGGGCAGATTATTCTTTTGCATATGGACACTCAAAAGGTTTCACCCCCTGCTATATCTACCTGATTAGATAAAAAAAGATACAGAACGATTATGAGAAGATGAATTATGAGACATTTTTGAAATGGCATGATTCTTTTTTAAAAAAGTAACAAACCCCATCTGTCATCAACATGGACAATACACTATATCATTCAATATAAAGCTCCTACAATGCCAAACAAAAAATAAATACTGGAATGGCTACTGCATCAATGAAGAAGATGGAATGCTCTATCTAATATCTATTCATAGGACAACTCCCTTACCACTAATCTCCCCCCCACCAAAAAAAAAACTAAATTTACTGTGTCAGCATTCACACAAAAGAAGTACAGAGGGGGCAAATGGCTGCTGGCTTCTCCTCCTCATTCCTCAGACAAGCTGCCTGACATGGCAACTGTTCTTCCACTATTCAGAAACACATTAGGTAATTTTAATCAGAAATTATATTGCAGCTTTATTTTTTATCCAGAACAGAAGCATATCTACGTTAAGTGTTTCTTCATGTTAAACTATTAAGACCATCACTAAAAATACATTAATAAAATATTTGTAACATACCACTGCATGCTCCACTCGAAGTCCCCTAAGGTCCCTTGATGAATAAGCTTGCCTGCGTTCATTCCTCATGTCATCCTCTACTAGGTCACCAATACCAAACTCAGCATCAAGCTCCTCTAAAGCTTTAGCCTGTAAAAAAGAATCCAAATAGCCATAAGAAAATATATTTAGTTGATATAATGAATTGTTACATTTATATTTTGGTGAACACAGAGGGTTATGCCTTGTTCATGTGACACAATGTAAACACATGTCATAATTTACATTGAATCATTTACATATGTGCTATGCTGTCATGCCCATTGTCAAAACCAGCCACCACCACTGTCATACCTTCATATTTCATGTCTTTTGTGATTCTCTTTCACATAACATTAATCTTGATTTGATCTAAAGTAAAACATTAAAAATCACATTAACACAATAAAACACTCTTGAAGTTTCACAATTGAACTTATTAAAAGTATTGATATCATTGTACGATTCAGTTGAACTACACACTCTTAATGCTTCACTTGCTTGTCATAATGTATGGAACTGGTTTCAAGAACATTTAATTCTCCCTTCAGCCAGGCAAAAGTTTAACCGCTGCGAAAATATTAACAGCTGAACTTTAACCTGGCTGAAGATAAGAACTAAATGTTCTCGAAATCGGTTCTATACATTATGACAAGTAAGTGAAGCATTAAGAGTGTGTAGTTCAACTGAATCACACATTGATATCAATATGATTAGCTTCAATGTGCAAGTTCCGATTTACATTTAATAAGTTTAATTGTGAAACTTCAAGAGTGTTTTAATGTGTTGACATGATTTTTAGTGTTTTACTTTAGATCACATCAAAATTCATGATAGTTTCACCGTGTGGATTGGGACATCACCTTCAAACATTTATTGTACCTAAAGACAGTGATGTTTTTGGTACACAATAATTAATTTTTCATCAAACAATTCCATAACTAACTATTTTTGTAATGTCAAGGTTTTCAAACATGGCCAGATGGGAAAACTGGCATATGGGCATTGCAAGCAGCAAAGTTTGGCATTTGCAAACTATCATATTAGCAAATGCATTAATGTAATTCACTGTGTATGCTTTCATAAAGTAACAAAGGAGCAAGATATTGTGTTTACATTTCAATGAGAATGGGCCATTATTCACTGCTACTGGAAAGGAATTTCAATTTTATATTGTTTACAAAAACTCGTATCTCCATCACATAACATTCCTTCATGCAAGCTATAGCTGTATCTCCTTTTCCACTTAAGAAGACTTCTGTCCATTTTTCAGCATTCTTTCTTAAAGTTTTTGTATTCACAATCTATGTATAGTTCAAGTACACCTTTTTCCAGTTCTCAGTACAGAGTTCAAAAGTAGAAAATTCTAAGGTGAAGCATCAGGTTATTTCACATGAATGCTGCTAAATGGAATGGAATAGGTCAATGCTTCTTGCTCCATTGCCTCAAGGAGTTGGAGGATCTTACCAGACGTATAATTAATTCCATGCCTTAATGCTTTGGCCTAATTACACAGACTTTATGTCTATGCCATATAAGGGTCACTTTGAAAGTTTTGAGAATGAAATAACAATGATTTTTTTTTATTTGTTTTATTTACGAACGCTCTGTAACTCTCAGGTCATCAGCATCCTATTCAAACCAGAGAGTGAAATGGCCAACAAATTTTGCTCAGAGGCCTCTTTTTTTCAGGCTTGAGGTTCTTTCAGACTTAAGGTTTTTTTTGTACCATAAATCTATGACATGGGACCCACAGCTTTACTTCCCTTCCTAAGGGAGCCATACATAGGATTTTTACACCATAAAAAAAGCCATTGACCCTGGCCGGGATTGAACCCATGATCTTGGGTTTAAGAGGCAAGTAGGGTTATCACTATACCACAGGACTGACCCTACTTTCCCTACCCAAGCTTCTCTTAAAGTGGATTCCTGAAATTTTAAACATTCTTTTAAAATATGACTACGTGGCATCTTTTGTACTCTAAGCCAATATTTTAATACTGTCTCCATCACCATCCTCTTACACTTACCTTTCCCATTCTAATATGGCACCAGTACTTGCTGCATTTAGTGGAATACCTAACATAGTTTTACAAAACATATTCTTTTATCCACCTCTCTCTAACTATCCTCCACTACCCCTACCATAGGCCCACCTCCATTGCACTAGAGCACAGTATACTCTTTCACACCAAACTATGCCTGTGGTGCCTCAGTAGTAAAAAGGGGCAATAAACATATTCAAAAAAAATGGGGGGGAAACCCAAACTACATCCATATTAGGGGCAAAATATAGATAAGACATCTTAAAAATGTCATTGCCAACTTCCCTTTAGCTAATGCTACCCTTTTCTGTCTTTTTCACTAACCTGAGCTACTAAGGCTTATTCCCAAATATGTAAACTCTCTTATGATTTTTTTTTTTTTTGAGTAGTGTTTAACGCCCGTTTTTACTACTGAGGCACCACAGGCGGTGGACACGGATGATACATGAGATGAAATGATATATTGGGAAAGGATTTTTTTTTTTAAGGAAGGAAGCGTTCCAGACCTAAGTTTAGGTACCTCCCCGGGATTTGCCAGTTATGAAGACTGAGGAAAACCTGGAAAAAACCCCAGTCAGGAAGGACGGTCCTGGCGGGATTCAAACCGCAGACCTCCCGCTCACGAGTCCATGCCTTAACGACCACGGCCACCCGTGGCGGTTCTCTTATGATGTGGACGCATTTCCTCTGATGGACCATTTTTTCCTTACTAAGTTTATTTCCTTTCATAAAAACCATAATTTTTGCCTTATCCTGATAACTTTCAGATGCCATTCCTCACAATATCTAACTATTTCTGAAATTGCATTCTTCAGTCCAATTACTGAGAAGGATGCTATCATTTAATCATTTGCATATAATAATCCAGGAATCTCTTGGTTATATATTACTGGTATATGCTTATTATCTCTCTGTAACCCTTCCAAAACATTATTATGAACAAGTTAATCAATATAGGACTGATTAATTGATATCATTGTATGATTCAGTTGAACCACACACTCTTAAAGCTTCACTTACTTTTCATAAATGTATGAATGAATGAAAATGTTGGGAGAAAATCTACATCTACAAATACAAAGACAGCATAATGAATAATGAATGAATGAACTTCGACATTGCCGGGTATGAAAACATAAACTACAAGTTTATCACACCGCCACCAGAGCAGAATATACATTTCCACAGCTCAACGAATGATCCGACAGTTGAACTTTAGCCTGGCTGAAGATGGGAACTAAATGTTCTCGAAACCGGTTCCATACATTTATGAAAAGTAAGTGAAGCTTTAAGAGTGTGTAGTTCAACTGAATCATACAATGATATCAATTAATATGATAAGCTTCACTGTGCAAGTTCCAATTTACATTTAAGTAAGTAAAATATAGGACTGAATTTACATCCCTGTCTCAATCATCGATCCTGAGCAACTTCCTCTGAGACCTTATCCTCCCCACATTTAACACAATATGTGATGTCCATATAGACTGCTTGAAGCAATCTAATCTCTTTACTCATTCCTTTGCTCCTTAGTTTACACCATAACGCATTCCTATTTACCCTATCGTAAGTCTATAAACAATGCATACACTCTACCTCTTTTTTTGACAGACATTTATCAACTAATGTTTTAATTACACTGGGCAACAAAAAAATAATTTTTGAATGTTTCGAGCACTTCATGAGGCAATTCCTACTAATTTTGGGTTGAGAAAAACAAATATGACAATGAAAAATTTTTTTTACCTCTAGTTTCTATGATATACACAAGGTGGAAGTATTACATATTAACGGATTGAGAGAAAAGGATACATTTTAATTACATACATGCTAACAACAATGAAAGTGCATTTGATTTTTTTAACTGGTAATTACATGCTAAGAGTTCTAAATTGCTGGAAAAATACTTCGCAGATAGTCGTGTCTGAAGAGAATCATGTGGTGGCCTATTGACTTCGTTGTCTTTTAGCTTGCCTCTTGTGATGGAGTTCCGCAGAATCCCTATACAAAGACCAACAGTAATCTGCAAGCATTACTTCATTCCAACGGCCCTGATATCTTTGTTCCATAACAGAATGTCCTGATGGAATCTCTCCCCATGTTCATCACTAACAGCTCCACAACTAGGAGGGAAAAAATCTAAGTGGGAGTGGAGAAAATGAATCTTAAGGGACATGTTGCATCCAAGGTTACGGTATTTTTGCAGGAGTACTGTCACCAAATGCTTGTAGTTGTCATCTCTTTTGTTGCCTAAAAATCCATGAACAACACCCTTGAAGGCTTCCCAAGCTTCCTTTTTTTCCCCTCCAAAACTTGGTCAAATGCAGGATCCGTTACAAGTTCTCTTATTTGTGGTTCGACAAAAATGCCTTCCTTAACTTTTGCATCACTTAATTTCGAAAATTTCTCTCTGATGTACTTAAAGGCCCGTCCTTCTCGGTTCATAGCTTTGACAAAGTTTTTCATCAAACTCAGCTTGATATGCAGGGGTGGAAGAAGAACGTCTTTTGGGTCCACAAGACGCTTGGCAACGACATTTTTCTCGCTAGGGTGAAGATTTCTTGCAGGCCAGTCTTCTTTAATATAATGCAATTTCCTATCTCTACTGTCCCATACATAAGAAGCAGCAATGCTTTGTGTAACCCAGTTGCATTCCTAAGAGTATGGCAATGACTTTTACATCACCACAGATTTTCCATTTGTGTTCATGATATTTAATTGAGTCCAAGAGAGCTTTCATATTTGCATATGTCTCCTTCATGTGAACAGCATGACCAACAGGAATAGATGAAAGAAGGTTCCCGTTGTGAAGTAACACAGCTTTCAAACTAAGCTTGGAGGAGTCTATGAATAGCTTTCAAACTAAGCTTGGAGGAGTCTATGAATAGCCTCCAGTCATTTGGATCATGGTTCAAATTCAAAGACTTCATCAAGCCATTAATGTCGCAGCAAACAATATGATTATTTTTCTTCTCAAAAAAGGGAAGCAGTTCCATGTGACGTTTTCTGTACTGTGAGATTCTCACATCACTTTGGAGAAGATTCCATTGCTGTAGTCGAGACCCAAGAATTTCTGCCTTCTCCTTTGACAGGCCAAGGTCTCTAATGAGATCACTCAATTCCGCTTGACTCAGTCTGTGCGGTTTATCATCTTTTCCCTCAAAATCAGGGTCATGGGATGTAGAAGGCTTGTTTGGTTCTTCTTGTTCCACATTGTCTTCATCTTCTACTTCAAACACACAATTTTCGGGTGGAGGAGGAACTGGTAAACTATCTGAATGTGGAATGGGTCGAATAGCAGATGGAAGATTCGGGTACTGAACTGTTCTTCTTTTCTTCATAGACAATCCTACCTTTATAGGTGGAGTCAGGCAGAAATAGCAGTCATCTGTATGGTTTGTAGGCTCCCGCCAAATCATAGGCACAGCGAAAGCCATACATCGCTTCTTCTTTTTCAGCCATTCTCGCAGTGTAACTGAACATGCGTTGCAACATATATGTGGAGCCCAAGACTTATCCTGGTCCCCTACTTTCATACCGAAATAATACTGATAGGCAGTCTTTACAAGAGGCGTCAGATTGCGTTTCTGTGAGGAAAATATTATTTCACCTCAAATATAACAAAAGTTATTCACCATATTTACACATTTTCGTGGCATTTTTATAAATTTTACATTAAAAAAGCACTCGCGAACCAGAAATTTTGCATTAATTTGAGTAGAAACTACATGTAATTCACAATCACAGCAACAGTATCTATGTTTATGACTTACAAACAGCTGAAGAGCATTTGTTTTGTTATTTTTCAGGTGTGCCAACTCCCAAAAAAAAAATTCCCCCAAATTTAAAATCTTCACTTTAAAAAATGAAATGTCACTTTATCTTCAAAACAAGAGCTAATCTATCATTTTTATGGTGATTTTTGAATTCAGTAGATGGAAATACATGTAAATTCACTATTTTTAAGCCCGAAACATTTTCATTGTTGCCCAGTGTTATTAATGCACTATCAGTTGTTTTTCTGCCTCTTTTGAAACTACTCTGAAATGGAGATATTTATTCATTTCTCTCAGGCCATTCAGTAATATTGCCTGTTAGTATTCCAGTGAAGATTTGACAAAAGTGCAATTCCTGTAATTGCCTGGGTTCTCCATTGTATCCTTGCTCTTATAAATTGAGTCAATGAAAGCAGTCTGCCAGGCTTTAGATATAGTATACTTCTTTTGATTTTTATTACATTAAGCAGTTTAACTATGCACAGAAACCTCTATCCTCACACCATGCTTTAAAATTTTCTGCTGATAGCCCATCAATGCCCAGTGCTTTGTTCTTCTAAAGATATTTAACTTGCTTAAAAACCTCTTCATTTGAAAATAATCCAGTGAAGAAATACAAACTATTTAGTGTGGTCCGAGATAGCCTTGATGATTACCTGTATGAAGGTAGGTAAGTGTTTTTGTTTAAACGAGAAAATGACCCTTATCAAGGAGAAAATTCTGAGTGAAAGACATTTGAAGACAAAAGAAATAACTACAAAGTCAGGGCTTTCTAAAAGAAAAACACATTCTTTATCAGCATTTGCATATGTATAAGTGCAGTACAAGATGGGTGGGTACCTTTGAGTTCTTTCAGCAATTCAAGTGCATATGGAATGTTACAAGAAATATATGAATAGGAATTCATCTACAGGAAACAAAACTATGAACCTCTATGTAAATCCTATCTAATCTGTCGTCTAACACACTCTTATGCTTCACTTACTTTAAAATACGATGGGAATATAAAAGTAAGTAAAGCATAAGAGCATGCTAGACAACAGATTAGATAGAATTTACATTTAACAAGCTTCACTGTGTGAGTTCCAACAGAATTTTTTAAAAATAGCTTATTTTTCGAAAGTTCTTAAATGAATTATGAGCCTCTAGTTTAGTCTTCTTTGGAATATGGAATCAATGGAGTAGCAAAAGAAGGCTGAAGCACCCCCTTGAAAGGCAAGGAACAAAATCATGGCAAAAATATTTTGAGAGTGCAGAGGAATTCTGATAAAAGATTTCAAAGAAAGGAATACAACAATGATTCTGAAGTACTATGTCCAGCTACTGCTTCAACTGCACAATGTCATCAAGGAAAAGGGGCATGGTGTGCTGAGTCAAGAAGTTCATCTGCTGCATGACAACAGTTGCTGTTGCCAAGGCTGCTGTGAACACATTTGGATTCCAGGAGCTCGATCATCCACCTTACAGCCCAGATCTTTCTCCAGTGACTATTATCTGTTTTCAAAACTGAAATTTGGCCTTCAAGGACAGAGATTCAAGAATAATAATAATAAATAAAAGATTTCTCTTTTTCAGCATTTTGCCAACAAAGCTTCAAATTATTTTTAGCGCTAATTGAAATTTCAATCCATATGTGACAAATGCATTGAAGTAAAGGGGAATAATATTGAAAAATGTTACCGGTATTTTTATTCTATCACCTCCCTATCATGGACAGGCTGAAAACTTTTGGACTGCACCTTAAATTTGTCTGACAAAAATTAATCTTTAATGAGGAAAAAAAGGTTTTACAAAAAAGATGGTATAATTTGGTTACAGAGCAATAAAGAAAAAGTGAAATTACAGAACAGTGATTCTCAACCGTTTTAAGTCCAGAATTGACTTTGAAGAAGTTACATATTGCAGGATTCATAAATTAAATTAGTACACTCTAATTCTAAAAGTGGCGATGATGTATATAAGAATAAAGACAACTCATACCAATAGTGAAACTAATCTGAACATTACTCTTGCTGCTTTAAATATGAGTCTACAAAGATTCATTGCATTTATGTAAACATCTGTGAAATAAAGCAACAGAGTCTCAGATGATGCAGCAGTATTTTTACTGCTATACTCTCTAACAAAAGGAAGGTGTGATTATATTCTATGTATTATTACTCTAATCTTGAACATTAATAGGTTCAATTTTGCAAACTGTGCTTCAAACATAATTATTTTGATTCTGAATACTTACTCGTTTTTCAGCTTGTGCTTTCTCATCCTGCAGTTTACGACTTTTTGTGACCCATGCCTGAGCTGAATTAAGCTCTTCATCATCTGACTCTGCTAATAGAACAGTTTTTGCTAATTTTTCTTCTATGAACCTTTTCTCCTTTCGTTCTATAAGCTTCTGTTTCATCTTTTCACTCTGAGCCTTGGCTGCCAAGCTTTCTGTAAAAGAAAAATACATCTTTAATACATATAAAGCAATCAGCAATAGAAAATTCAAAAGTTTATTTTTAAACAGAAAACATATGACTGAAGTGTCAGAAGCATAACTAGAATGAATGATGCTTGCATATGATGATTGTTAATCTTTTTATATTTAAATTTTGAATTGCAGTATATATTCAATCAGCAATAATTAATGGATACACTACTGACAAAATAATTCAAAGGACATAGCATAAAATTAGTACAAAGTAAATAAAATATAACAAATTTATTGTGTTTTTCATTAAAAGACAGCATATCATTGCATTGCATTGCATTTAAGCAATTAGAATGCTCAGATTGCACCTTAAAATACATAAGAAAAACTAAGAGAAATTTGGAAACCAGGAAGAAAGAATATTTTAGAAATATCTACATAAAACAAATGGAGAAATCAGCAGTAGCAATTAATTTTTGGGAGCACAAATTGTAAAACTAAGCAAGATGCCATTATGTTAAAAGAAATACATACTCTAGTGGAGCTATCCACTTGGAAAAAAAAACAAATTTAAATACTTAGATAAATTATGGAATTTTGATAATCCACCTTTTGATGAATTTAGTAAATTCTTATTCTAATCAACAGATATTGGCAGAGAATCAACTCAGATCAAGCCACAACTACACCAAACAGCCCAAAACTTACCAAGCAGTCGGCCAACAGTTGAAGAAGGGAACAAAGGTTCCCAAAACAAGTCCTAATTTAAAAAATTTTAAGTGAAGTTTGTGTCAACATTCAATTTGCCTTGCTTCAATGTCAATAGCTTCTAAACACATACAAATGTTATCCAACTGAGACAATTAATAAGGCACATGGGAATATTCATTCACTCAAAAGTCCCAAAGTAGAACCTATTAATCAGAAACTCAAAAATATGTTTCATGTGTGATGTTGCCAAAGTTTTGGAATGGCAAGAAGACATTCATGAAATCTAGAACTGAGAAATAGGTTACTACATTCCTTGGATGAAATATGCAAGAATATCATCATGTGACACTGAGCTCCTGGTATCATGCATTATTCTTGGACAACCAACATAGGTCTGTGATGGAAAACTTGGATAAAGTTATTGTTGTGCACTACTACAGCAAACTATTTTAGCCCCCTAATGTCTCAAAATGCTTAGTGAGTGAGTATTTACAATTATGACAGCCTTCACACTTAAATATTTTGTAAGATTGAAACAAAATATTTTATAATTTTTGAACATTTTCAGCTTTTTACTAAGTAGAAAATAAATAGTTTCAAATATATTCCATACTGATTATTCATCCTCCAATGAATCACCAGTATTTATATTACAGCAATAAAATAGCTGGGAAGATTTAAGGAGGCAGTTAAAAGTTATGAAGCAAAATCACCAAGAAATTACTGGTTTGATGCGTTTTGGGCTAGGGCATTAGAGAGAAATAGGGCACAAAATAATTATTTACTAGAAGAAAACATCCTATACTAAGTCAAGAGCAGAGAAGCCTATGTAGAATGGTTTACTTAGCACTTATTTTACAACAATTTTTGCTGATACAATTTCCACATACATATGCCAAATATTGATATATCAAAGATTTACTTTCATATATGTGTTAAAAACCTATATAGATATTTTTTTCCTAGAAATATGAAATTGAATTTATTGAAAATGCTAAACAAAATATAAACAACAAGGGGTCCCCACTTATCTGGTTCAGGCCATTTTAGGTGTACCCCCTCAAGATTATACAAATAATGATATGTACTAATCCTTTATCTAAATTCTAAATAATTAAAAGTACAAAATTTCCACCATGACTGCATTGACCCCAGTCACCGGTTCATCAGCAGCTACCTATGTAGATATTAGAAGAGAGGGGTACAAAATGGAAGGATAATACAGATGGAAGAGAATTTTAGAAATAACAGCATAAGGAAGGCAAGTATACAGAGAAGTGAGTACAAAATACATACCTATTTAAAGATTTTATAAATTCTCATTATAGTGATAGTGAAAGTACGACAGGGCTAAATAGGCTGCTATTTTAATAAAGAATCCATTCCAAAATAATTGGGTTGACTAGAATGATAATCCAAAATAAAACAGCCAGTTAATATATTTGGAGGTATATCTGAAGGTTTTAAAGCGGATAGGTGGTTGAGACAAGGAGATGGTCTAGCACCAATGCTATTCAACCTTATGCTAGATTGGTAATTCCACAAATAGAAAATGACACCAGCAATATATTATTTTACAAAAGTACCCAGGTAGGGTGTGCTGATGACCTAGATAATATGAGGTTAACCCAAAAGATATATGGCATTTTTAAAGAAGAATTTGCTGCCACTTCTAGGCAGCAAATAGGATCAGATTAGAAATAAATGAAGAAAAAATTAAAGGGATGGTGCAGACAAGGAATAAACAAATAGTAATACAAACAAGTTCATTATTAAATAGAGTTGAGTCTAAAGAGGTGTTCAAATATGGAATAGTTCTGATTAGTAATAATTTAGAAAGGAATGAGATATGATACATGGATCATAGTCACAAATCATGCTATTTTGTATTAATAAGACAATAAAATTTACAGGAGTACACAGAAAAACAAAGCTTGGTTGGTTGGTTGCTAATGGCTACTAGGGATGTTGATTTATTTATATAAATAACATTTTATCCCTAGCTTCTCAATAACGAGTTTTTGTTGGATACTTAGTTGTTCTTGTTAATCTTTATATGAGTTTCAATTCAAAAGGAAATTATAGTTTGGTTATTATTTTTATGGTGGTTTCTTTTTTTGCTCAAGTATCAGCAATCTCGTTCCCCTTTGATCCCACATGACCCAGGATCCATTGTAAAACTATTTCTTTATTTCAGATCTGGATTGTATGATATAATTTTCATATTTCCTTATAGTGTAAGTTGGTGGGTAACTGTAATTCATTATACTTTGTAGTGCTGCTTTAGTGTCACTGAAGACAATTCTTTTATTTATGTTTGGTTTATACAATAGATTTTCTAAAGCTGCTCTAATGGCCATTATTTTGCAATCAAAATTGTTAGCATACTGTTCCTAAGATATATATTCAGAGAATTCTTCACATAAAAACAAAGATACAAATACATAACCTAATAAATAATTAGATCAATACTTTGTTATGTCTGTGAGATTTAGGTAATCAATGCAAAAGTGAAAATAGTTTTACAAACATTGAGAGAAGTATATTAGGCAGATTTTTGAACCTGTCTAGTGGAGGATACATATAATCAAGAGTTAACTGCCTATATAAGGATATAGACATTATAACATATATTGAGTGAGGTGAATAAAACACAGTAGACTGTAAGGTGTATATCTTTAAGTCAAATCAAAGTAAATAAACAAATGCTAAAATTAGGTAACTATAACTACCTCGAGAGAAGTGGCATCCAGAAAAACTGAGATTATAACTGCAGTCTAGTGGTAACTTCCTTACATTGCAACCTGTTTTGCACGATTTTGCACTCCTGCTATGTCCCTTGCTGGGATGGGAGAGGAAGTTTGCATTTGAAAAGAAGTGTTAATCTTAAGAGATAAATATAACTTGTTTCACGCAATTCCACATTCCCACCATGTCCAAAAGTACATCTAAACATGCATAAGTATAGGCTTGAATGGTGTGATCAGCCAGGGAGATATACATAACTGGAGTCACCAAGAAAAGAAGAATAGCCATCATAAAGAGATATTATATCTCGTATAGCACTCCTCTATATCATGAACAGAACCAGGCCACTTAGCGTTAATGCTCGTGAACTTTTCTTCAGCATCACATGTCACTTGAACATTAATACTGACATTACCCTTTTGATTAATATATTTGTCCGCAATTATTGATGGTATTTAAATTTCTATCTGGGTGCAATCTAATGCACCTAAAACAAATGGTAGATTAAAGCAAGTTTGCTACATTAACTATGCATTATTCATTTCATGCATTGTACTGGGGATATGAATTTAGTTGAGTTTTTTTCAAAAATACGATCCAAAACCTAATAAATAGTTTTACACACCATGGAGAGGTCCACTCCAAAATCCTGTGATACTCCGCTCTTAAATCCAAGATCAACATAGTTTAAAAATGCATCCATATGATTTCTTGGTGTTTGGGCTTTTGGCTGAAATTCTGGTGTTAAAAAAACAATACTTTCAGTCTCAAAATGTATCAGCTCTTTACATCTGATCATAACTCTTCTTCCACTGCATGAACAATACCAAGATGAATATTATCAACTGATGGCAGGCATAACCGGAGTGGAGCGTGCCCTCCCTTAGACTCCAAAATAATGAAGTTGTAGCAGTATCTTTGCTTTATCCACATTAAAAGTGAAGTTATAACTACTACAGATGTGGAAAAATGAAGTTACAGCTAAAAATATGAAGTTACAGCTAAAAATACGAAGTGGTAGCATTATCACTGTTTTATTCACTTCGCCTATTAGGTTCTAAAGACTGGAATGGCCAGGACACATGTATAGGATGGATGATCAAATACTGAAGAGGACACTGACAGAAAGAATGTATGGAGATCAAAAGACAGATAGAATGCTGCAGTTACACAGTTTGCTAAGGAATTATTGGAAAGTACCGCTTAGAGAACGGCAGCCCTGGACAGAGACAACTGGAAGAAGGCAATAAAGGAAGTTAAAAGGTAGTTAACAGTTAAACTTTGGGCTGTAATACCATAGAAGAAAAAGAATAAAATAGCTACAGTTACAACAATGCTTACCAGCTGGTTTGTGCACAAACTCGCCCATGTCTGTGCCACCTTCCTTACTTGCTTCATTGCTTTTTTCATTCTCTGTCTTGAACGCAGGAATATCTTCCACACAGAGAGGTTTGAGACCAAGTCTAGCACGCAACTTATTAGTTTCTTCAATAGAGAGAGATTGATCTGACCTGGAGTTCACTGGTGCTGAATCACTGGGTGCAGAAATAGTGGGAGGTGGAGGTGTAGGTGGGCGAGATATTTTTGGAGGTGGAGGTATTGCAATATCATCTGAAACCAAAAAAAAGAAGATAATGTTAAATTCACTTAAATAATAATAAACTTATAAGATATTTAAAAAAAACAGTAAACGTTAACAGTGGTAAATGGAATATAAATATAAGTTATACTTTCTGAACATGATACTTTATTGAATTCTTAAAAAGTTGTAAAAGTAAAAAGCAAATCTTAACTCAAAATAGGCTACTAAGAATGAAAATTAACAAATACAATAACAACAAAGCAGCAACTTTTTAAAATTTCTCTTTTAAGTTATGTCCCATATAAATTATGTAACTTATTTAAAGGCAGCACAAATAAGTTCTGAATGTATTGGCTAAGTTGGTGATTTGTTATTAAATACAAAGCATATTCTTATATCTAGTGAATTTCCTCTCAAGGGAAATGTATGCTGTGACATGGTAACAATTCTTTGCTATAGTAAAACCAGTATAAATTCAGTTGTGAAAATTTTAACTTATCATGTGATACTATGCATATGTTCATTTTAATGGCACTTAAAAAAAATATTTTTCAAATTGACTGCACTTGTCTGAAGCAGCAAATCTATTTCCCTTGACAGTTAATTTCCTGTATGCTTACATATCAATTATCTATATGTACAGCATTCTATATCAGAGGTTGCATAAACACTTTCATTTCTGAAAATTAAAAGCAATGACATTGGTTCACAATTTTTCTTCAAGTCAGATAATTATCTATGAAAATCTAATTACTATTAGCTACATCCAAGAGTTTCTGGGGTCATTTCTGTTGTAGTGATATGACCCTGATTTGGCTTTTTCATTGGTACATTCAACTAGGCTGGTATTCAATTTTCTGTATATTCATAGGAGGTAGGATGATTAAGAGTAATATTATGTACCCTAGTTACTTTGGCAGGCACCACTTTATTACAAATGCACAAACCAAAACTTTCATCATAAAGTAAAATATTTCTCACATGCTGAAAATAATTTCAATTGAAAAATAAAGTGAGGCATTTGAACCCCATTTCTAAAAATTGTAATGCATTACTTTTCAGTGCCAGGAACTTTTGAACTATTTGTGATTCATAACTCTATAATTAAGGGTTATTTCATTTAACGTTTTTAGAGAGTGGAAAAAATATTAAATTTATTCAATATGCAATATGACACAAGACATTCAGTAACACATATCACTACTTTCAGATATATCATTAATAAAAAAATTATTTTTTTTCTCAAAGTTTCTCTATATGAACTGACTCAAACCATAAAAAATAATTACATTGCACACTTAAGCTAAGCATGGAATCTGCAAGTTAAATCATTAGCATATGCTCTCATACTATAAAAAAGTTCTGCTATTAAAGAGCTGAAAATCTAATGATTTTTAATTAGGCAGAATTATTTTAACTACTATTTTGATTTTAAAAATTGCATTTTATTCCCTTTAATGAATCACTTGTTTGTTGTTTACTTTTCTTGAAAATTGTGGACAGCCACCTCAACAGTTGCTGTGATTCCTCGGCTTGCTCTAAAATTGGCAAGTTCATACAAAACTTAGTAAGGTAGAAATGGAATAGACCATTGAATGATCTGGTTATCGTAAGTACAAAAACCTGGCCTCCTGAAACAGATAATGTGTGGTGAAGCAAGCATTTACAACTTGTGTGAATATTTGTTAAATGTGGTGGACCTTTGTAACAGTGATGTTTAATACACTAACGAATTTAATATAGTTGATTTGAATTTGTAACACTTACATAATTTGTTATTTACGGAGGAAAACAAGTTTCAAGAGCTGATTGCTCCCATCCTCAGTTCCAGGTCTACTGCCAACTTTATTCTTTGTGTTGGTTTGGTTTGTCTCTGGTGATGGTTGGATGAACTTCTGTATTAGGATGTCACTTGGCAGGATTTCAAAGTTAAAAATGTGATTTTTGTTCTTCCAATTATAAATGTTTTCCCAGATTTTAAGTTCTGTTTTTCCCATGATATTTTAAAGTAGTTTGGGATTCCTATTAATATTATGCTGTTCCTTCCAAAAATGCCAACCCACTGCTGATTTTTCTTCCTGTTTTTGATTTATGTTCCTAATATGTTCTTTTGCTCATGTTTTTAAGTTTCTTTTGGTGTTTCCAATGTAGATTTTTTCACAATTGTTGCAATTTACGTATATATTCCTGGTTTTTTCACTTGTGGAATATCATCTTTTAGTTTAGAATTTAGTATATTTTTTATGGAGTAACTGTTTTTAGGAGCTAAAATGATATTGTGTTTTTTGCAGATCCTTTGGAATTTATAGAAGACTGATGGATAGTATGTGAACTTTTTGTACTTTCTTTGGTTCTCTTTTTGTTCTTTGCTTTTTTTACACTCTTATATACAATTTCTTTTTTAAATCCATTTCCTGTGGCTATATTTATTATATTGTTCAGTTCTTGATCATACTCCTCTTTTTTCTGGGGACATTTACCAACCTGTGCGTAAGACTATTTAGTACTGCATGTTTATGAGAGACTGGGTTATAAGTATTGTATTTTATGTAGCTATTGGAACAAAGCCAGCAGTTGACCTGGAACTGCGGATGGGAGCAATTGGCTCTTGAAACTTGTTTTTCTCCTTAAATAATAAGTGATGTAAGTGTTACAAATGGGACTCAACTATATTAAATTCATTATGTGAACATTTCCATCTTAGTATCCAGCAAAATGATTCAGGCCTTTACAGAATATATTGACACCAACTGGAAACCATGAGCACGTTGTAGTTTGGTAGAGATAATAGACTCTGTTTACGGAATTTGGGAATCCACACAGTGAAACTTTTGTTAATCTTATTTTGATTTAAAGTAAAACACTAAAAATCATGTCGTCACATTAAAACTCTCTTTAAGTTTCACAAACACTGGGAGTCACCCCATGGGATAATTGTGTCGATGTGTGCACAGTCGGCGCGAAGGTCATGACTGGAACAACGTCAGTTGTTATCTCAAAAATTAAACAAAAAGCGAAGGAGTGCAATAGTAGCCTTGCTGTGAGGATGCACTGATTTCATTTTATTTCTCTCTTTGCCTGCAACTGTTGCGTCAGCTGAGTGATTCTTTTGTGTTTGTGAAACTTAAAGAGAGTTTTAATGTGACGACATGATTTTTAGTGTTTTACTTTAAATCAAAATAAGAATAATAGACTCTGTTCTAGTTTCTACTTCAGAATGCAAAAGAGAATAAATAATATTTGCACTGGGAAAAGAAATAGTCTTCTTTCAAAGGAATTGCTAGACTCTTGTTCCCAAAAAAATGTTGACCACCAGTGTGTTCATTTAACTTGCTTTATGACTATTCTATGAGCAATCTTGGCTGCTATCTGAAAAGGGATCTGCCAATAAGACTGCATGCCAGAGAATAACAACCACAAAATTGTTGCAGCCCATCTGGAGCCTTATTTGACATAATGGTAAGTAATTTTAACAAAAATTCCTAACTTTTTTTCCCCTTTACAGTACTGCTCTAACACCACTCTCATCTGTTGATCCTGGTGGTCTAATGGAACCATACTTGCCTTGCAGAATTAAAAATTAGGGCATATAAATCCTAAATATGGCTTCCTTCAGGAGGGAAGTAAAACCATGGGTTCCATATCCTAGATTTACAGCATGTAAAAGAGTCAAGTCTGAAAGAAGAAGCCTATGAGTACAATTTATCAGCAGTTTCATGCCCTGAATTGATGTTTTTATTTGGTTTATTTACGCTCTTTTACATCTCAGGTCATCAGTATACCATTCAAATCAGGGCCTAAAATGCCCAACGAATTTTGTTCAGAGGCTTTTCAGGCTTGAAATTCTTTATCGTGCCATAAATGTATGACACGGGACCCACGGCTTTACTTCCCTTCTGATGGAAGCCATACTTAGGATTTTTACATCCAAAGAAATTAATCGGGCCTGGCTGGGATTGAACCTGCATTTAGGTTTAGAAGGCAAGTATGGTTACCACCACACCATCTGGAATGACTTGGGTGCCCTGAATTGAATGAGACAATGACAGTGATGTTAAGTGGCATACTTAAATAAATCTAACCTAAACTTAGGTATTCATTTTTTTACACTAAACTCCACTCACTTACACAAAAGTAAGATGTGTTTTGGGAGAATCTCTCCCATCTTCAACTGCTCACTGAACCGCCATTACTCAAAACAATGGCTGGACAATCGGATGTTCCTGTGGTGGCCTCTGTTGGTTAAAGTAGGAAGTTGTCGAGTTCATCCATAGGAGGAAACTCAAAATTCATTAGGTTTCCTCTATTTTTTAATATGAAAATTTTTTCCCAAGTGGATAACTCCAATGGGTTGTGAAGATGTTTCAGCAGTTTAATTGCCGGTTTTATTTCATGGTTTTTGGTCTAAAAGTGTGCTGCTACTGCTGATTAATCCACCTGTATAAACCGAATATTCCTAAAATGTTCTTTCCTCCGAATTTCCAAATTTCGTTTTGTTTTGCCTATGTAGCTTTGTTCACAATCTGCACATTTTATTTCGTAAATTCCTGATTTCTGTTCTGTTGGTATGGAGTCTTTTACTGTGCAACCTAATAAATTCTTGATGTTGTATCTGTTCTTTGGGGCTAACATCATATGTTCTTTGAAGATTTTCTTGAACATGTTGTGGTAAATTGAATGGTAGGTGAGACTTTTGAATTTGTATTCTTCTCTTGTGTTTTTCAATGTGGAAACTTCCCTTATCCCTTTTTGTCTTTTAGATTTATTGATAATTTTTATCACTGTGTCTTTGTTGAAACCATTGATTATAGCTGTCTTTATTATATGTTTGTATTCTATTTTGTACTCTGCTTCTGTGAGTGGAATATTCATCAATCTGTGTGCCAAACTGTGAAAAACTGCATATTTATGTGGAATGGGGTTATAACTCTCATTTTTATGTAGTTTTCTGTGTGTGTTTCTTTTCTGTAAATTTCCAAATTCAAACAATCTCCATTTCTTATAATTTTTAAATCTAGAAATGCTAGCCACCCATTTCCTTCTTCTTCTATAAAAGACTTGAAAATAGCAGAATTACGGCTAGAGATATAATGGTTTCATTTTATGTAAAAGCCTTATTCCCGAGCATACCTATAGAGAAACTTAAGCTTATACTGAAGAAATGGTTAACATCAATAAATTTAAAAACAGAAGAAATAGAAGACTTATTAAAACTACTAATATTTGCATTAAACAAAATTACTTCAGCTTCAACAAAAAATATTACCCACAAGTTTCAGGCCCTAGCTATGGGAACCCTTTGTCACCTTTTCTAGCAGAGTTATTCATGAGCTCATTTGAAATACACATCACAAAAGCCTTCCCTTTGATTTTTCAAGTCATGGTCAAGTCAAGTCATGTGAATGACATTTTTGCAATAATACGGAAGAAACACTCAATAGATACCCTGAAACTTCTTAATTTGCAACACGAGTCCATACAATTTACTATAGAAGAAGAAAGAAATGGGTGGCTACCATTTAAAAATTATAAGAAATGGAGATTGTTTGAATTTGGGAATTACAGAAAAGAAACACACACAGAAAACTACATAAAAATGAGTTATAGCCACATTACACATAAATATGCAGTTTTTCACAGTTTGGCACACAGATTGATGAATATTCCACTCACAGAAGCAGAGTACAAAATAGAATACAAACATTTAATAAAGACAGCTATAATCAATGGTTTCAACAAAGACATGATGATAAAAATTATCAATAAATCTAAAAGACAAAAAGATATAAGGGAAGTTTCCACATTGAAAAACACAAAAGAAGAATACAAATTCAAAAGTTTCACCTACCGTTCAATTTACCACAACAAGTTCAAGAAAATCTTCAAAGAACATGGGATAATGTTAGCCCCAAAGAACAGATACAACATCAAGAATTTACTAGGTTGCACAGTAAAAGACTCCATACCAACAGAACAGAAATCAGGAATTTACGAAATAAAATGTGCAGATTGTGAACAGAGCTACATAGGCAAAACAAAAACAAATTTGGAAATTCGAAGGAAAGAATATTTTAGGAATATTCAGTTTAAGCAGGTGGATAAATCAGCAGTAGCAGTTCACCTTTGGACCAAACCCCATGAAATAAAACCGGCAATTAAACTGCTGAAACATCTTCACAACCCATTGGAGTTATCCACTTGGGAAAAAATTTTCATATTAAAAACTAGAGAAAACCTAATGAATTTCGGTTTCCTCCTATGGATGAACTCAGCAACTTCTTACTTCAACCAACAGAGGCCACCATAAGGACATCCAGTTGTCCAGCCATTGTTTTGAGTAACAGTGGTTCAGTGAGCAACTGAAGATGGGAGAGATTCTCCCAAAACGCATCTTACTTTTGTGTAAGTGAGTGGAGTTTAGTGTAAAAAATAAATACCTATGTTTAGGTTATATTGCCACTCCATTGTCAACAGCTTTGTAAGTACAATATTTAAATTAATATGTTAATAAAAATAACCACCCTCATCTCCATAATGTCAATCTCATAGTGACACTACATAAACAATTCTTGGCCATGCTCTGCCACAAGACACAGTTGCTTGTCAACTAAACAAAAGGGTTAATCTTATGCATCTAAATAATATTGTGAAAATGTGAGAATATACAACATAATATGCTTTTCTGTGTTTTCCTATCTACAGTTTTCAAGGTTTACAGATTCATTTTTCAAAACTATATTCAAAAGGAAGATATATGAATAGAGCGAACAGGAATAATATTGTGAAAATGTGAGAATATACAACATAATATGCTTTTCTGTGTTTTCCTATCTACAGTTTTCAAGGTTTACAGATTCATTTTTCAAAACTATATTCAAAAGGAAGATATATGAATAGAGCGAACAGGAAAGTAAACTTTTATAATGCATTCTGCACCTTTAACATCTAGAAATGTAGTTTCATCATTAAGATTAAATCAATGTTATCCTATTGTTAATTAAAATGATGGCACTTCTTAGCATCTTGGCATAACTTGTTTATGTGGTAGTTCTGTTATTATTATTTATCCCATGCCATCATTTTACTACACAATCACAGTTTCTATACCCTAGTGGAAACTGGTTTGAACTTCAGTAGATATGCTATTTCCAGTAAGACTGTTAAAGTTCCATTGACACAAGCAATTAAACTTGTTCAGTTGTGCATATCATGACAACAGTTTCAGCTGCATTTCTGTAGAAAGTATATGTTAGACTTTCTATTTGTGTATTGTGAAGTAAGCTGAGAGTGAGATATATTGCAAGAACAAAAAGCATTCATTTATAACTGTAATGTGCAAAAGAAATCATACCAATACTGTAGAAGAAAATTTTGTTGTATATTTCCAGGGGTAATATCTCTAAGTGTAATTTACAGTTTTGGTCAACAAAGTTTGATCCCAAGATTTTTCACTGACAAGAAATAGAGACCAAAAAACTAGGTTTTAACAGAGGAGAAGCTTGATGAAATACATAATTATTAGAAACTTCTCCTCTAAAGTCTTTAACACAATCTGTTGGCAGTGCATATAAAGCCCCTCACCTACTGCAGGTTTATCCATATAAAATTACTGCTGTACATGAAATAAAATGCATGAAGGCTATGAACCAAAATATCTACGAGGCAGTTAATATTCAGGATGAGTTGCAGTGATTATTTTAAAAGGACAGGTATGTTTCACAAAGGAGATCTGGCACTTCAAGTATCTACTATGATGGTGATACAACATCAATTACTATTTACTACTAATAAATAATGAAAGAAATAAAAACACGCACTATGAGCTCTATCATATGAAATGACTCGACAAGGCCCTTACATAATTTCCACAGGCAAAATCAATTATCATTTGCATAGCAGAATGAGAAAAATCTTTATCATCAGGTTCATTTCTTTTGAATTTCTTTACTATCAGTTCCCTTCCCCCCTTTTAAAGTTTTTCGTTACTAATTGAATTGTTTAACTATGAAAGTATTTGTATTTTTCTGTAAATATTATTGGTTAAGATTTTTTTAAATGTATTATTTACTGTCACTTTGACTGCATTGGTCTTCTTACAACATTTGTACATTGGATGTCAATACTGTAGGTAAATCATGAAATGAATTGTGATGCAAATAAGCTCCAAGCTCTTGGCACTTTAAACGTAACTGGCATTCACCTTCTGAGTGTAATAAAAACCACAGGAAACCCTCAGCCAGAAAGGCTGATTGACAGGGAATCAAACCCAGAATTTTTGGTAGCCACAAATGCTACCACTAGCTCAAGGAGGCAGTATTTATCAAATTTTACTATAAACTTTTTTGTGTTAATATCTGAGGAGCTAATGAGCTATTAAAAAACTGGTGCTTGGTTTAAGAATCAAACTAGTTGATACCAAGTTTCATCTTCTATGACAGTATCAGATATGAGCCAACATTACCCATTGTTAAATCTCTATGAATTTCTTGGCACCTTTTCACGCTACAGAATTTCTGCCTTTTGCTTAAACAATTGAGCACCGAACTTGAGCATTTTTTCTTCCCACAACTAATAGAAATTCTTAAAAAAACTGGTGAGGTGCTTAAAGTCAACCCCAAATCCTTATAGTTCAACTTTAGATCTTCTATGATCATTAGATCTATATGCAAGGTGTTTTCTTTTACACTACTACTGTTGACCTGCCACTCATCTCTTCATTTTTAAAAGATTACAGTCCTCTTTAAAATTTGCAAAACCAACAGAAGGATGAAACTTCTCAAAAGTCTGACGTAGCTGCTGAAGTGATTGTACCTCTTTTAAGTCACCTTTAAAATCATACAAAAATCATGATTTGAAAATGTTCTCTTTCAACCTGCATAATTTTACTCAGGGTGTTAGCCCCTCACAAATTTCAGATCTTACTGCAGAGACAATAATGACTGGGCAGATTTTTAACTGCTATTCCAATAATATGCAAGAATGGATAACTTCTGATGTACAGTTATTTCTCGGCCCAAGGTACCAAGGTCCTTGTGTCGACTTTACTGCATCTGTGGATCCAATACAGAATGACTCTCATTTAATTTTTTTTTTTTGAAGGGTCACTAGCAAAAGAAGCTAATAAAAAAAAAGCTCAATATTACAAAAATTACTAAACAAAACACTTAACATATGAACCATTTGTTTATTTTCTTTGATTTTATCATTGAAGTTGTTCAATGTAGTTTTAAAAGTGTGTTCATAGCTTTGCATACTTAGAAATGCTATTAAATTGTATAACACATTTTGTGAGTGAATTAGCTGCTAAGATCAACATAACATCTTTTATATCTGATACATAAAATAAAACATTACAGGGCTGTATTTTGGCATTACATATTTTTTAAGTTGAAAAATTTGCACATTGTAATTAATATATCACAAAAATAATAAACAAGCACACAAATTTTCTTTGTTTCTTGAATGTAGATAAAAAAAAATTGCAATTTTGGATATCAATTATCTAAGATTAGATACATGATGCTATGAGCAGCATCTAGAATGAGTATGGCAATACTTAGTTTTTTAAATTTTATACTAATTGAAACAATTTACAGTCACAATAAACCCACACACATCAAAACAACTTCTAAGTAGCAGGTAATGGCTCATAGTACAGCTGATATTTCTGAGGTATTTATTCCATTATATATGTCTACAGTGTAATTTCACTTTGTTCATTAGTGCCTTTTGCTGGTAACAACTTCATTTAATAATTGCCATAAAAGCCTGAGAAACATTTGCAACTGAATGGTCTGCAACTCTGGTGATAAACTTATGCATACAGCATGAATACAAATCATGCCACATATAAAACATCTTTCCTGTAGTTTCATAGGGAGGAGTAGTACACCAGGCATTCGGAATGGTTGGCTTCGGGGCAAAAATCAAGCGAAGGATGCCATTGTTCCATTCAGTTTGGATGGTGAGCTCCTAAAAATGTCCTATCTACCCAACTGCAGAGTTCAGTTCGATGACAAGACATCCATTGCCTCAGTGAATACTGGGAGGCGAACCAGATGGTCTGCTGCAGGTAAGCTTTCATCCTCCAAGTAATTGGTTGCAATCAGTTCACTTGTTCCCACATAGAAGCCAGGAAAAATGAAAAAATTAAAAGGTATTGGCATGCAGAAAGCAGAAAATGAGGAACTACAAACAGGTATTCAGTGGCTCCAGGATGTATACTCTACATACATCTGTCTTTTCCAAGATAACATGAATCCCTAAGGATATTGCGATGGAATTTAGGGGAATTAACACCCCACCAAAAAAGAAATTCTTCTTACACAATCTTAATGCAGGTATTTATAAGAAATGTGATTTTTTTTCACATAATTCTTATGTTTGGCTGTTTGTAATTCAGTGTCAATAGGAAAAATTTGAGTCACATCTGAGACTAAAACCTTCAGCTTACCATGCTGGTATTCTTACCATCTGAACTACTGTGCCCTGTCCAGACACAATCATGAATAAACCCCATCTACGTGTACAAATCCTGCAAATATCTAAGTTTATCTCATTGTCCCTAAGAGGCGACTTGAAGCTATGAAGTCTTGGCCACAAATATTTGAAGCTCTGAATTGCCTCTTCTGGTTAACAAGAGAAGAGGTCTCCAGAATAGGACTCAGATGAGGAGATTTACAGTTGTAGTTACAGGGCATGATTGCTCAGGTGGCCTGATTATCGGTATAGTAAACTGAACATCCGCGGTCGAGTCTCTTCCAAAAGCTTGCACTTTTCCTCGACTCTGATTCCAAAAGCTATTTACATAGTTGCATATTTTGCTTAAAAGTAGGAAAATATCCAGTGGCATACAATACTGAACCACACCTATGTTGATGAAAGAATTAGAAGTAATTGTTGCATTTGCAATTTTATTCAAAATAAATAGGAATATAACTTTTTAACATCATATTTAATACTGAATTAAACAATAACATTCATATAACTAGTTGTCATATTGTTAGTAATAAATTCCCTGAAAAACAAAATTGATAATGATATAATAAAATATTTCAGGCCAGATTATATTAACTGACACATATAGCAAACAGCCCAAGTTACTGCATCTGCTGTTTGGAGGCAAAAGGTATATGAGAAAAGGCTTAATTTCATTTTATTCTGAAGAGTCTGTCAAAATACTGTCAAAGAGTTTTATTAAATAATGAAAAGCTGTCTAGTCAAATAAGGAGTTACAGTACTTTGAAATGTTTGTCAAATGAAATGAGTTGGTCCTGGTGACGTAGTGGTAACCATACTTGCATCCTAAACCCAATTTCTCGGGTTCAATCCCAGCTAGGACTGAGGGATTTTTTTCGAGCGTAAAATCGTAAGTATGACTTCCTTCAGAAGGGAAGTAAAGCCGTGGGTCCCATGTCATACATTTACGGCATGAAAAAGAACCTCAGGGTTGAAAAAAGAGGCTTTTGAGCAAAATTTGTCGGCCATTTCACATCCTGATTTGAAGGGGTGCTGATGACCTGAGATGTTAAAGAGTGTCTAATACCATATTTAGTGATGCAATAAATACTATTATGAACTTTTGAAAAAACTGTACATGGTGTTTTGGCAATGAGATAAGTTTTGCTGTCCTCATTGTTGAGTTCAGATGAGGAAAGAGTACATTACTTGAGGTTTAGCCATGAAAATGGGAGATTATAAAAACAGTTTTTTCTATAAGGCTAGAAAAATCACTAGGCAAGATTTTCCAGACCCTTAAAAAGTTGAAAATCAGTATATGTTAGTATATTACACTATCCAATACATTAATGAGACCGATGCTGTTCATGGCCATTTAACTCCTGGATACCCAAGCTCTATGATGATCATAGCTGTTGTCAAAGCAGTGGCAGCCCTGAGTTGGTGGAGTCCAATTCAGAAGCAGATAATAATGTTCCTGAGATGAAGCCACCTTTAAGTTATTGGGACATGTAAACTGACATAACTGTACTTACTGGTACACGGAAAACCATAATGGTGTTTTGGAGCAAGTGCTAAATCAATCTGGGGTAAATGTGTGGGTGCACATGACATAATTGGACCGCACTTTATTGATGGAAATATTGATAGCAACAAACACTTGGCTCTAATTTGAGAGGTTACACCAGATATCATCTTTTATTTGGACAACTTTGATCAACTATTCTTCCAGTATGATGTGCTCAGCATTATGTTACAGGTGTTCGAACATACACTGATAATGTTTTCAGTAGAAAAGTGCTTGGACATTGAGCAGCAATTGAATTCCCACCACATTTTCCTAGTCTTACCACAATGGATTTCTTCCTTTGGGGCATGGACAAAGTGTATGGAAGCAAACCACAAACTGTTGAAGAGCTGATTATTTACATTCAGGACACCTTCCACATCTGGAAAAGTACATTCAGCTGTGTTGCATGTGTGGTTAGTGTTCCAGGTAGGCTTTTTATCAAAATACTGGGCATTTTTAACTAAAGAAATGAAGCAGTAAAGGGTGATCAGATGCAAACAACTGCTACAGCATTACACTAACAACAGTCACTAAACATTTTTTTTACTGAATGAAGGTATTGAAAATTATGGAAAGCAACTATCAAAATGACAGATTATGTAACTGAACTTCATGATAAGCTTGAAGCTTCAGAGAAGTCGCCATCCTGCCTCAGTAATGATAAGCTCCAAATGCCAAAAGGGACATAAGTCAACCACCGAAGTATTAAGAACCCATTCCCTGGAACCTGTGGTAAAGAACCTGAACATGAATGTGTTCATGAAGTTTCCAGCAAGGTTCAGCTCCAGCCCACAAAGCAAGGTCCTCCCAAACTTAACATACCAGAAATGTTATTAAAATTTAGTGTAGTTACAAATGTCATCTGAAAAGTTCTTAAAATGAAACAGAAAATAACGGCATAGGTTTTTGAAATTATTTTTATTTTTCAACAGAGTCTCCCTTGATACTCATGCACTTTTTTTTTTCAGCAATGCTCCAAAGACTTTACCCCATCACAAAATTCAGATTTTTCCAGGCCTGCAAAATACGCCTCAACTGATAATTTAAGCTCTTCATTAGACAAAAATTTCTTTCCACCAAGAAATTTTTTTCAGTTTAGGGAACAGATAGAAATCAGAAGGAGTCAAGTCAGGGGAATAAGGCGGATGTGGAAACAAATTCATTGATTTTTGCCATTGCATCACTTATTTGAAGGCGAGCATTCTCTTGATGCAAAATTACTTTATTCTTTGATAACCCTACCTTTTCTCCATATATTTGTCTTCAATAGGTTCAAAAGGTTAGCATTTTATGCTCCAGTGATAAAAGTTCCAGTGGAAAGATCACAGTGTACTCTTGACATCCCAGAAAACCGATGTCATGAACTTTCCAGCTGATTTCACATATTTGGCTTTCTTTGGCGATGGAGAATCTTGATACATCCATCATTCAGACTGCTGTTTTGTTTCAGGTGTGTACTAGTACACCCATATTTCATATTACTGGTCACAAATCAAAGCTTATAGTTGGTGGTATTTCTGAAAATGAGCCTAGCTTGGCTGAAAAATTTGCATCCTGAGTTGCTTATAATCGTAGACATCTTGATGATAATTTTTCAAGCATAATTCTTTCCTCAAAATTTAAAATATGTGTTCCCTTGAAATCTCAGAGCTTTCGCAATTTCGGACACCTTAAATCGGCAATCCTCCACACAACTTATCAATAATTTCTGATGTCATGATGGAATTTGGTTATCACTGTATGGGTTCATCTTTCAAGTTTTTAAAGCCAACTTTGGTCTTTCAAGTAATAATGACCTCATCTCAAATTCATCAGATATACAGAAAGATATCTGCATACTGCATTGGAAAACTGACAGTATATCCATTTTGATGATAAAGGCTTTTGAAACATATCCCAGTAAGATGGTAAAAATTAGTGAAATGTGAATAGTTTCTTACCAAAATTGTTTAATCATTGTTACATATCTCTGTAAACAATTCTTCCTATTCAAAGCTATAAGAAAGTTTTATATTTCAGTTTAGTAACTAAAACTATTTGTATTATTTATATGTGAAGTGATTTACCCTTAATTGCATGCGTATTTGGAGGACACACCCAAATAATACTCTTTGCTGACCCTTAATACTAACAAAGAGCGTTTTTTTTTTTTTTTTTTTTTTACAAAAGAAAGGAATGTTATAAGATTTTAAAAGTAAATTATATCCTATTTTCAGTTTTTATCCTCCTTTAAGAACACTTGTTAAAGATTGTGGGTTAAAAAAAAATCTATTTTTGGATTTATGCATAATATCAAACTGCATAATTTGTAAATAATGCCAAAATATAGTTTTTGTGAGTTTGCAGCATTTAAATGGATTTAAATGAACATTTCAATGTGGTGATCGGCTGTTACATCCCCTTTTCCATTGCTTTCAGATTTTGGGTCAAAAATTATTTTTTGATTTTATGTATAATAGTTTGCAGATTACACTCATATATAATTTTTATTTATTTGGGGAATTTAAATTGTTTAAATGGTAATTTAAATATGGCCACCATGCTGTTATGCAACATACATTCTTTTTGGTCATTTGCTGTTAACTTATATATTTTTAACTTTAGATACATTTTTTTAAAAACTATGTAAGATAGAGCTATGAGTTTTTTTGTGCATTAGCCACACATTGCTGTACATGGCTGGTGAATGTTTTAGCTTATACATGCATCAGAATCCTGAACCAAAAATAAAAAAAAGTTTGAAATTTACATAAAATAAAACACTATATGCAAATATTTTCAAAAATTAAACTTTTGTTTTAAATTACAATCTGAGGATACTAAGATTAATAGTTTATGCAAAAAATGCACCTAAAGCAACAAAATGTTAAAATTTAATATTTTATTAAAATAATTATAAAATAATAATTAAGGTGAGCCAAAATTTAAAAGCAATTTATAATTTAAAAATTATTGCTCAATAATTGGTAAAATTTTCATTTAGAGAATTTAGTTTTTTAGTACTCAGCTTGTATTCTGTTTAAGTTCAGCTCAAAAATTGCCATTATGTCTCTACCGGTGTCCTTAAATGTTTGTACTTTTTTTCTTCCAGAATGACAGCTCCAAAGGCCTATGGCTAGCCATGGTAACTACTGCACCCTCTGTCTACGTTACACATAATTTCATGGGCGAGGGCATGCGATAAGCCCACCATTTGTCCACTGCCATGGCTTAGATTATAACATGTCTGTTTGGACATGAGTTCAATCCCTCGTCAGGACATGTTGCCTGAGTAAGTTATTTTCCAAAGCTTTTCCTTTCACTGAAAACATGAATACAGATACCATTAGGTGCTAAGGACTGTGGATTCCTAAAATGTGTCATCATTTTATCCATTTCATTAATCTTGAAAACCCAAAGTAATTGCGTGAACATTAAATGCTTACAAAAAATATCACACCACTTAATACAACCCAGTAGATGGCACCCATGGTGCCTGTGATGTATTTTTCTAATGCCAAAATTTAAAAAAAACACTGTTTTTAATATTAATTCAAATTTTAATACAAAGCTATTTTCGATGTATCTGAGTAACAGTTAAAAAGAAGTCTTCCTAATACTCCCACAAAGCATGATTTTGTACATTCTTTTAACTGTAACTATACTGCCCTTGCTGACAAACACCAGTCCTAATTCTTTTCTTGAGTAGAAAAGGCACTGTCTTCTCAAGATCAGATTATTTTTATTTCTTCAAATAGCTGTGGTAACATAAAATTTTCTGCCTTGGAAGGACAAACAAAGTCACTGACACTCTGCACTTTTCTCCAATTTCAACTTGTTGGACGCTCAAGATAAAGCAACTTAAATTCCAACATAACAATACTGTAAATAAAAAGGATACAGAATATGCTCAAACTGAACTGTAGTAATCTTATTTTTAAGTTTGCAGTATTCAGTCATATACTCAAGGCTCAAATCAGTTGAAAGTCAGATTATTATTATATTTGAATTATTATTAAAATTACTCAATTATTGAGCAATACTATTTTCATAAGCTATTTTGAATAGGATATGGCTAAAAGGCAAAGAACTTACAGTTTTAACAGTGACATTTTACTAAATACAAATGAGTGTTTGTTTGTTGTGTAATGGTGGTATATGTTCCTAAGAAAAATAATGGTGAACTGCATTTTTTTAATAATCACAAAAAGTTTAACAATGTTTAGCTTTGTTCTCATAAAAGAAAACCACCTGACTGTATACATCAGCTGTTAGCACTGGAACTTCTGCTATGAAAAGCCAAATATAGCTGGTTTTAGCAAATTTCAAAGGAATAATAGCTAATGAGGTTGTACTTATGAAAAGATTTTTGAAAAATTGTTTCAAATCTCCACTGATCCTACTTACTTGGCACCAAAAATTATGAAAAAAAAATTGTGAAATATATAAAACCAGAACTAGAGAAGCACAAATAGATAAAACACTTAATAGTCACACTTGTGTCTTCTGCCTTTGAAGATCACGAGTGATTCAAAATATAGTGCAAATTGTGTTACATTGTTCCAAGAGTTACTTTATTTTTCATTTATATATATATATATATATATATATATATATATATATATATATATATATACACACACACATAACAAATGATTCTTCAAGTTCGTTAACCAGCAAATTTTGGCCATTAGGTGTGATGGTTAACCTAAAGCAAAAATTTAACCACTCTAGCAGCCACAAATTTTGTTTTCTTTTCAATTAAACTTGGTACATAACATTGAAATAAAATAAGAAAATAGTTTCTGAAAACAGCAAAAAAAATCAGACTATTACGAGGGGGGGCTTATCTGAGACCCAAAATTTAAAAATCATTCTAGCAGCATAAAAATTTGTTTTTTTGGAACAAAAGTGAGTATATGCCATTTAAATAAAATAAGGAATTTATTTTCTGAAAATCAGGGAGATAGGATTATTAGGAGTGGAAGTATACTTGAAAAGCGAAATTTAAAATGTGTTCTATTGCAGTTGTATCAAAAAAATATATATATAGATTAAAAAGTAAATAGAATTATTTTTACATCTGGAAAAGTACTTTACAATTTTTCAATTGAAATTTTTATTTATTTAATGGCGTCATTATTCAATTTGCGAGGAATTTTAGTTTAAGCTGCTCCTGAATGAACGACTTTTTTCCTGGGTTTGTTTCATAAATTTATTGTGCTCAAAATATATTTCCACTGTTTAATAAAAATTATATTAAGAAAAATCACTGAAAATATATTACAATTTAAAGTAATTACAATATTCAATTAAGAAATGCAACCATTTTCAGTGAATTAAATTTATATGTAGCACTTTATAGCCTCCTATCCATAGCCAGTGCTACTTGTTTTTCAGAAAGTAACTCTTTGAAAGCTGGAGCATACAATACACATATGCTGTATTATTTTTCTCTTAATCTTATTCTGGATGTTTACACACCAGAGCTCTTTGTCAACCCTCAATGGCTGGTGTGCACAGAATCACTTTTCAAGATACAAATAAGTTAGTTGTATACAGTAAAAATTTATTATCATATGAAAGAATCTCCAGACTTTTATGTTTTCATTAGCATATGTGACAGCATTGACACATACAGAGTTATGCCAAACATTATGAACTAGGTGGGAAATGAAAGGTTACTTCTCAGGTTAACTGTTAAAACTTGCTTTATCATCACATGTGCATGTGCAACTTGATTATACCTGCATTTGCTTGTTGCTTGATCTAGCTCATCGTAGAGACAGAGAAAGTCTTTAGTTTGGTTATTAACACAGTATGCTATTCTAGATTATAACTTTATTGTATGCACACATACTTCTGAAATTTTATTTGGATATTTATTCATGTTCCTATTGTTTGTTAAGGCCCCTCACATGCTTAGCAAGTCACACTTCAGTTTATTTACAGTCTTGGTGAGTTGCATGCATGAAACAAGATGAGACGGATGTATCAAGAGAGCACACATCAAGAAGAATGATGGTAGTCGACACTAACATTGACAGAGCCAGAATTTATCTGTTTAATACAAGGAAAGTACAACTTAATAATGTGGGAGAAGAAACATGGAAGGAAATTGACTTCTGATTAGTGGTATTAATAGCCATCATACTCATTATAGGTTTATTCCAGGACCGAAAGTGGATCAAGTGGTCAAAATGTTCAAATATATAACAGATTAAAAAATCTTTGCAAGCTTTAGAGAAAAGAGTTCATTGAGAATTAATTGAGAGATAAAAAGATTTTGGGAGAGGGAGAAGTACTTAGAGGTTTGTGATAAATTGGGGAGGTACTGATTTGTTTGGCCCAGAAGAGGAGTAAGGAATTTAAGAGAACTGAGAAATATAGAGGGTGCCCAAAAATGTATACACATTTCAAGGAAAGAAAAAACTGTTTACATAACAAAACTGAATTCACAGAAAATGATGAGCACTAATCATCTCAGACCTTTACAGTTACAACAGCTGCTCAAAATGCCCACCATCGGTGTTGATATACTTCTGAGTACGATGAACTACTGATTCAGCAACATTTGCGAAAATGTCCCCAGCAATTGCAGTTTAATCCTGTTCAAATAATAATCTTGGCTTAGCAATGCTACATAACATAATATGAATCACATCTGTTTACAGAACACCATACGATAATTTTGGCTTCATTTGTTCATTGTTGATTTACGATAATTTTGACTTCATTTGTTCATTGTCAATTTATGATAATCTTAGCTTCATTTGTTCATTGTTGATTTACCTATCACATAGAAATACTATTATAATGTATGTGAGTCACATCTGTTTACAGAACATCATATTACACATTAGTTTTTTTACAGTCCAACTTTGAAATATATTAAATAGATATCTACTGTGAAAGTGTGTATATACTTTTTGGCACCCTCGATATTTAGGAATGAATATCTCATAAGCGGTAAACCTAATGAGTATGCCATAGTATATTGTGAACAAATGAAGTGGTGGAGACTACAGGCATGAAAAGAAAAATGAAATAAATTTGAGGGAGGAAGGAAGATTTTAGGAATCAAAGGAGATAAAAATATAAAAATGATGTTAGAATACTTGGGCAAAGTTAGGGATAAATGCGGAGATAGATTAGAAGTAGTACAAGAGAAGAGAGTTTAGATACAGCAGATTAGTAAAATTTTGATCCGTAGAATTAGTAATGGGAGTGATGAAATTGATTATAATTTGGTCTCCAATATATCAACAACTTGGAGGATTGAAGTATTGAGACTGGAAACAGTTTAGGTAGGTAACTTTTGAATAGGTAAATAAATATAATGTTGGTTAACATTGGAGCCTGGTCCCTCGGATATTCCAGTTACTGATGAACTGGGGTTTAGGCTTCAAAAATTAATAATTAATAATACTATTTGGCCATTTGTGAAATAATGGAAATATGTAAATTTTAATTATAATGTTTTTATTTGTTTGTTGGAAATAAATCCTAATATAGTCTTGGTAAGGTAAAGAGAAACAGACATAGGTTGACCAACTTCCAAGATGTGAAAAGAGAGGTAGGTAGGCAAAAAAATCTAGTACATTAAAAAATTTTGAGGCACACCCAGAAACAAATTTAGTTAAAGTGCTTATTTTTCCAAAATTAGCAATTTTGTTTTATATCTATCATTTTTTTCACATTATTACAATTATCAGCATACGTTTATTGATTGAATTTGTACTTCTTGTGTACTAACACATGGCAGAATGTCCTTTTCCTTCTACAATTTTACATAAACCCCTTACAATCTACACCAAAATTTATTTTCACCTGAAGCTCTGCTTCCAATGTTATCTATGCAAAGTCTTTTCCTAATGTCAGTCTCCAATATTTTCCCTTGACTAAAGGTTTTTTCTATAAAAGCATTCAACGGAGGATGAAAACACGAAGTTTGTCTGTTTACAGAAGATGCCATTAGTGTATTTTCCATAGATAAAGAATTCACGATTATTAACTATTTGTTCAGGTACTAATCCTCATTGTTATTTGTTTTAGATGTGTCGATTTATTACTGATCGCAAATTCTTTCTTTATATAATTTATCCATATCAATTATAGTTTCCAGTTTAAAGTTCTGGATCAATTCCTGTAAATAATTAAAGCTAACTTCTTCTGTCAAAGTCATAATACATACTTGAACAGAATATTATCTCAGGTAAAATCAAACCTGATATACTTTAATGCACATGAATATCAATACATGTTAACAGCCAGATTATCCTGTGAGAGATATCTTAAAAAATGAATTGTATGGACAGGATTGCAAAATGAGAGACGTGTGGTCACTCTAAACTGAAATTATTTCAAATATATCAAGCCATGAATTTTCCATGCTGGTATAGTATCTTCTCCAGCCAACTTACCTGTTACTGGTAATATGGATATCTTTGTTATTAGCTGTTATACTTGTAAAATATCACTCTTTTAAGGATATTTAATTATAATGAGCTGACAGGTTTCTTTTGGTATTCAAATGTTTAATAAAAAGTTTGTTATTAGTCATACCCGCATTTTGCAGAACATTTAATTTGAAGCAGGAAAATAGGAATTAATGACATTCAGCATTAATCAACTATAGATTTTTATGGTTTGTGTGTTTGAAAAATTATGTTTTTTTTTTCCAAGTTACATTCTGGGATCAATTTTTAAGAACGTTAAATCCACTGAATATTGAGTATCTGCTCTTTTCAAGGATATGTTAAATATAAAAAAAAGTGTTTATTTTATTGACTCATTTTGGTTCATACACATCATCAAGAAATGTTAGGGTTTATTAACCCTGCAATGGCAGGGGAAAAAGTCAAAAAGAATAAATTGTGGATTGGGATAAGATATACCATGGCAAAATACCAATAAAAGGATGATAACTATACTAATGGTAATAAAAATTAGCAAGAAGAGATCACATTACTAGAGACATGTATTGCCTTTCTTTTTCTTGAGAGGAAGTTATTTTAAGAATTTTTTTTTTTGGAAGGGATGGACAATGCAAATAAACAGAACACAATAAATATCCACATTCTCCTTTCTCTAGTCTTACCATTCTGTTAGAGACTGCATGTTATAAATTTATTTTAAAATAAACAAACTATCTCCTAAGCAAAACTTCAACTATCAACTACAGGGACAAATGGAAATGCAGAATTCATTACATTAAGCAAGTAATTTGTTCAGCGCATTAATGGATTAAGAAATGAATAATGTACAAAATTGGTGTCCAGGCTGTGAGGATATGTTAAAATGCTTAAGAGGCAAAGATGTGATTTCAGAACTTTGGGAAAATAACTTCCATATAATAAGTGTGAGAAAATGATCAAAGTTAAAAAAAGAACTTTAAGTAATGTTGGATTCTATACGTGTACTGAGCAGATTTTCCAGTCTGATTTTGCAAATTTTGTAGTGAGATAAGTTGATAAGAAACTATTATCTTCACCATGTAATTTCAGGAGTGACAATGTTGCAGAAGTTATACCTAAATGATTTCATATCTGCCTGTACCTCCAGTTGATGATTTAACAATTGTAGTGATTTCCTGTAGTTTCATTTTATTTTCTATTTGAAAATAATGTGCTACGTTCCACATATTCTGAGCATTATTAAATAATTTACTTTTATGGAATTAAGAAAGGGAAATTGTAAAAACAAATTATTTCAAATAATTTTTAAATTTTATGATAAAAATAACATTTTCAGTAGTGTATAAATAATTTTGAACAGTATTTGTTTTGATATAATCCACTAATGAAGTAACAAAACACAGCTATAACCACATGTGCTTAAAACATAGCTATATTATAGGCAACTAACACTGAAAGGTTTTTGACATAGAATATAGGAGCTGAACATTTTATTTTCATGATACAAATAATATGTTGTTTAACCGTACTGTTCCATTAATGAATGACTAAAGCCATTTTAAAATAAGGGTATATTAGTGTTAATAAGAGGTACAGTCCATACAATTCTGGCCTGATAGTGTACATTTAAGATCACAGGTTCAATTACTGGTATTTGCTTAGGAATTTTTTTTAAGTTAGGAAGGTCTAAAATGGGGTTCACTCAGCCTCATTAGGAAACCTGATAAGAGAGGTGGCATCCTTCTATCTAGGAAACCACATGATAGGTGACAGGCAAGGTGCCAGCATGGTGATTACATGCCCTCCCCAAAAAATACTGCCCTTTATCAATGGAGTTGTAAGACAGAAGTAGAGAAAGCAGAGATTGTTTACGCATGCTGTGGCCTGGTCTTGGGTTGTAGTGCCATAGTGATGAATTACATTAAATTTTATTTTATCTAAGTTAAAAGTTTAATATATATTATGTTAAAAAGCAGGGAAATTAATGTTTTTAACAAATGTCGCAAAATGTCTTTGTGGCCAACTTGTATAATTGATTCACTTTGTACATTTGTCATTTTAATATAAACAAATCTTGTTTTCTGCATTTTAGTTTTATTATTTTAGTATAGTAGAAGTATGATTTAATGCCGCCCGATACATTGCTAATTCTTATTTAATGTAGGGGGAAAGTATGTTCCATAATGCAAAATAGTAATTTTAGTAGAACTTTTCCTTTAAAAAATACAGCAGCCTGCATAGTACAGGTACAGTAAAATTTATGAACAGTAGTCAGGTACACCAAAACTCTCAGTGACCAGCGATTTTTATTTTGGGATTGTAAAACAACATTCCAAAGGATTTTGTACAACAGGAATAAACCTTTACAACATATGTTTAATACAACTGTTTGGAATGCTGCCTACACTTTTCAGAAATCTGTATTTTAGTCTCCATCATTATACATACTAAGTGTTTGGAGAATTCAGTATCATAATCATTAAAGCAATATTTTGTATCTTAAGTTTCAGGGAGTGAATTGCATAATTCTGTACCTGAGAAGCCAAAGGCATATATTTAATTTTGTACATTTTAAATTACTGATATTTTTTAAAATAGCATAAATAGCTATACAAATTCACCTCTGTACCCTCTACTGTGTGATTATGAAGTGTTATAAAGGTGGTTGTCCACAAAATCATTCAAAGGAAAAAGGGTACACATGAAACATTCACCTATTTAAATGTCAACTTCAGAATTTTTGACCTGGGGTGGGCATATGTGAGGCATTCTGCACTTTACTCCCTAAATATTTAAAATGCAATAATGGAACTAATTCTTTTCTGTTCTTATAACAATCAAGATACTCAGTTTGATGCATAGTTAGTTTTTAAGAGCATTACATGCATTTATAAATCAAAGATATAGTACAAACACTTCCACAACATTTTATGGAAAAAGGGTATATTCCATGACTTTTTACTTATTAATTTTGGAAGCAACTTTTAATTAAAATCTTATATAATTCGACCTACACAACAATACTCAATGCCTAAATAATGCATCTCAAAATAACAGCTAAAAGTTTTATATGTCATGAGCAATGTGCAGTTATACATCATTAGATATAGTTTTTTGCTTCTCCTAAAAATTATGAAAATGGACATGATTAGGGTAGGTCCATAAGTTACTGGCCTAACTATTTTCTAGGTATGATAAAGACAAAACCTATATTTCATTTTTCAATACAGTTATCCTTTATTGCAATACACTTCTCAAATCTTTGAATTAACATTTCACCCCCCCCCCCCCATAAGCAGCATACATCTCTTCTTCGTCACACTTAAATTTCCTTCCTCGAATGTCCTTTTTGTTTTGAGAAGAGAAAATAGTCACTGGGAGGTAGATCTGGACTGTATGGTGGATGGTTCATCTCCTTGAAGCCACATTTTCCCACAGTTTCGTTTGCTACAAGAGCTGTGTGCACAGGCACATTGTCCTGAAGAAGGCGCACAACACCATTTAGCTTTCCTTGCCTTTTCTCTTTTGATGGAAGCATGTAGTCTGTGCAGTATGCCAGCATAGTACTCCCTATTTACTGTGGTGTTCCTCTCCTTGAAGTCAATGAAGAGTATTCCTTCACAGTCCCAAAAGATTGTGAACATGATCTTCTTGGTTGACTGAGTGACCTTGGACATTAGAGGTGGTGCTTAGCCAGGTTCATGCCACTCCATTGATTCTCTTTTGGACAAGGGATTATAGTAGAGGACCATGGTTTCATCTCCTGTAACAGCTTTTAGATTGGGGAAAGAAGTCTAGGCACCCATCTTGCAATAACCTTATTCATGTTTAAACATTCATGAATAATTAAAAAAACTGTTGTTTTAGAAAGGCCGAATCTTGCAGCTTGCTATTTCTGTAGCTTTGACCATCCGGTCTTCTACAATTTCTCCTTCCACAAGAGTTTTCAGGAGTGATCACCTCCAAGGGCCGACCTGCAAGCACTTCGTCTTCAATGCTTTCTTGACCCATTCTTTTACGACAAAATATGAGGGGGATGCTTCCCCATATACACTGTCCAATTGTTGTTTAATTTCATTTTGTGTAAGTCCTACTTTTGTGAAGAACTTAATAACAGCTCGGTACTACTTTATGAACATGTCACAATATTCTACACATAGCCTTCCTTATGCAACTATATTGAACAACTGAACACAATTACAGCTGCAATTATTTACTTAACAGATAAGGTATGACACTAGATAAGGATTTTGTGAAGGCGATAATCCTTATCAGCAAGGCTGGAAACTTATGAACCTACCCTTGTACATGGCTTCTCAGGTAAGGAATTAATGTTTTTATTTTTACTTTGATGCAACCTGCACTTTTGACACTCTTACAACATTATGATATACTGCCATGGAGGAACAAAATATATTCTCTGTTAACTACATTATAAAGGGCTACTATATTTAAAACAAAAACGAAAAAATTTTAAATACTCAATAATTTTAATTGCAAACACACCATTTTCTGATTTTATTAACATTATCTGAAATGCAACACATTGAACACTTTAATCATCTACAGGATAGCATTTGCAAGCTGATTTTATTAGCTGTTTTTTAGGCTAGTATAATGCAGAGATATTATTGATATTTTGGAGCATACTGTTTAATTTTATGCATAATATTGATTACAGTTCCAGTGAATAAAATCATATAATATATCTATAAGGAATTATCAGAAATGCCACCATTATCAGCAGATATAGAAAAACCGATTTTTAAAAAATTTACATATCATCCAAAAGCAAAGAAAAAATTTCAAAATAGTTTTAAAGGTTTTAATATAAAATTAGCATCCATCAACAGATTTAATTTAGGAAATATTGAAAGACAAAATGGCTATACAAGAGCAAAAAGCAGGTATTTACAGAATAACATGTACAGATTATGAAAAGATCTATGTCAGAAAAACGAACAAAAATATAGGCACATGTTTAGAAGAGCATTTCAGGAACATTAAATATACACAGAGAGATAGATCAGCTGTGGATATCATTTTTGGACTAAAAGCCATGATATTGTGAAGAGGGTATATTTATTAATAGACTCAGGGACATATAGAACTGGATACTTGGGAAAAAATTTACATTCATAAATACAGAGATCGATTAACAAACTTTGATATTCCAAAGACAGAAAACACCAATTTTAAGTACATTAAAACATTAGGGCAGCACTTGATCTTTACAGAGCCATTGGATTCTCCAAACAGTTGTACCCTTGGCCGAAGATGAAGACAAAGGTCTTTGAAACCAGTTCCAAATATCACACAAGTAAGTGGAGCCTTTAGTACGACATATATCATATAATTTTATTCATATGACTTGGCTTCACTGTGTTAGTTCCATATATTTTTTAAAATAAGTTTCTTTTTAAAAAATATGTTTTAATTACAGTTCCAGTGTTTGGTTCTTTGCAGACTATGTGCTCAGCAGTAGTATAAACACATGATTTGTAGATGGGTGGTATACAGTCACGTTTGATTACCGTTTAGTTATAACTCCATCCCTTTACTATTATGAATTTCCCTTATATTTGTCCAAATTCCAGAAGATTCAGCAACTAAAAATGTCTCTAAAATAATTTAATAACCGCAATGAAAACATTTTAAAGATTAAACACTACATTCACTAAAACGTTTTTGAAGTTAGAGATACTAATCAAGTCATTCACAAGCAGTAATATAGGTAGTAAAGATAATAGGTTCTAGAACCAAACTTTCATAACTTCTACCGAATGTTTTAAATTTTTGAGTGAGATAAGATACATGTTGAAAAATACAACAGAAAATGTTAAATGGTGTACCAACAGGAATACACAACATGCTGTACTTCAGCTTGAATTTGTTAATATAATGTGTATAAATGCATGCACATATTGTCATATTTGCTGCATAGCAAAAACTAAGGATTTTGCAGAATGACCAGAAGCCACAAAATTAATCCAAACAATTTTACGGTCTGTTTTGATGTCATTTCTTTTTTCACTAATGTTCCAATTTTTGATTTGCACTTTCCTTCAGAAATTTTCTCTCTTTTTGGACACATTTTATGATCAATATTGTTTCTATATATTGGACAGTTCTACAAACAGAAGCGGTTGCCATGGATTCAACACTTTCCCCTTTCCAATGAAACACTCGAACACCATGTATTAGATCTAGCCATTCTGAACCTACAGTTTTTTCCATATTTGTTAATAATACCTTGATCACATGGCCACAAGACAGGGGATATTCTTGACAATTTTCTAGTCCTGTTACAGTACCAAATACCATTTACAATGGAAATCAAGATAGAAGGCACCTTACCCTTCTTGGATAAATTGGCCAAACAATTTAATTGCAAACCAACCAATAAAGATTTATATTTCAATCACTCATCTCAACATAATGCAGTAATTTCAGCTTTCATATACCACACAGTTACAAGTTTGCCACATATGAAAATTACTCTCCAGAAAAGGGTATAAAGAAATAGGCATAAACAGAGCTCTCTTGTTCTATTGCATGAAATAAGGATGTCCCCATACTGCACCCTAAAAGAAAAAAAAAAAGAAAGAAAGAAAGAAAGAAAAAAAAAAGGATTGCCTTCATTCCACATAATGGTAATATTTCTGGGATTATCTGCTGAATTCTAAACAAACACTTAATCACAAGTGTTCACAAGTCCAGTTAAAGGCTTAACCCCTAAAGTGTACTGTACACCCCAAAAACTTATACAGGAAAAACAGGTAGAAACATGTGCTGCAAGGAATATGCAAGTTATGTCCATCTCTTATATCCAGAACATGGTATTGCGATAACTAAATTTTGCAACACAACATCATTCACAGTTTAACAGATATTGAAAACACATTCAATGAAACACTTGCCATCAAGGTGGATAATAACTTTAATGTAGACAGCAATCTGCATATAATAGTATCTGGCTCACAATGCTTGCCAAATGGAAAAATAAGGGAACTTGGCCCTCACTCCAGAACCAACTGGCCAACAGGTGTTGGGCTCTATAGCAGAGAGTAGTCCACCATCTCCTGCAAACATAATGGTCAATCAAAGAGATTGCCTCTATTGGCCAACTCCATCAGAATGGCTATCCATTAAGCTGTATTTACTGTTCATTACCAGTGTTCGGTACAAAAGCAAGAATCTGTTGGCCTATAGCACATAGACGACATCCTGGTATACAAAACAAACACATCAGCAACAAATATACCCCATTTAAAGATTGTTACACCTAATCGAAAGGAGGAGCAGGCATTGAAGAATGTCCATAAATCCAGCAAAAAGCAATGTCATTATATTTACTATACACTGTATTCCCACAAACTGTCCTACATTCACCTTCAATTGGAAAAGGATTCAGTGGGAAAATTCCCACGCCTATTTGGGAGTTCAGTTAGACAAAGGTTGACGTTTAAGGGCAACATCACTAGAACTGCTCACAGGGCCCAGGGAGCTATTGCTCAACTGAACCCTGTATTTTGTTCGAAAGCAATGCTGGTCCACTTAAAACTTCACTTATTTAAAGCTTTGACTATCCCCCTCATATTGTATGCCTGTGAAATCGGAGGCATGGCAGCAAATAGTTGGCTGATACTTCTTTAAAGGGTGCAGAATAAAGGGCTTCGCACAATTTACCCTGTATATCGCAGCTTCCCAACCAGATTAATGAATGAAGCCTCCTTCCATACATAGAAGAAAAAATTAATTCAGGCCAAGAAATTCAAATGGTAAATTACCATTTCATGAAAGTGCTCTCATCCATTCTCTAGGCAATTACGATTACCAAGGTAGGTCAAAACCAAAATTCAACTGGCCTGCGGGCATCTTGAATGACATTAATTTAATGCCTTTCAACAGGAATAAAATTTTTACAAACATAAGTTACACTTAAAACTAAATTAAGTAGAAAATCTATAACAATATAGACATGCTAAAAACCAAATAACGATTATTAGCACATGCCTTTATCGGCATATACCTGGATACTAGGATTCACTCATCACATCAGGAAAAGTCAACTGAGCACAATTTCCCATAATCCTCTTCCCTCTACCTTAAAATCATCCTACAAACACCATCCACACTGCAGTTAAGTCCAAACACAGCAACTGTACACAGGTTGGTTACAACCCAGTCTGCCAACATTTCTGGTCTTGTCTGGTCTCTAGTACATCATCCCTAATGATGATAGAGCAATGTGCATCTTCAAAAGGTTGGGGTTATTCCTTCGCTCACTTGGCTGATCTTTGAAGAGCATTACAATGCTTCTGCCAGGAATGTTACAAGTCCAAACTAAAATGATTGAAGAAACGTAGGCAGAGGCACGTAAAATTATTACACAAGCATAAATGAACGATATCAGTGAAGGCAGAACATCAAACAATGAAGATCTCAAGTGTGGATGACCTTTCCACCTCAACAAATGATGTCAAAACTGTTCAACATGAATATGTTGCACATAATAGTATTGGAAGAATTGTACTTGGAGGTTTTAAGATGCTGAGTTTCTGCACATTCTCTTGTTAATGGAATGTATAAAGCTTGTCAGATGATGTTTTTATACACCTGCTCTAGACATAGATAAATATTTTGCTTAGAGGTCAAGGTCATAATAATCCAAGCTGTGCTGAGGAACCTCCTAAGCATTGTGTACTCAAATGTGAAAGAGCATCTCCTTCTTGTAACATGGAGTAGGACACAGAAAACAGAGTAGCCATACTTGCTCTGCATAGGTTTGAATAACCCCTACTGAGATTTCCCAGGCCCCAAGTTGAGACCAGCAAAAGATTTGTGTATTGGACAACCCAGAAACTCACTGAGATTGGCAGCATGTGCGAGAGTTGGTCAATATCGCAATGTGCAAACTGTGGTGGTTGTTAAAGCAGCTACGGCTTGCATCGAACGAAATCTCATCCGGAAGCAACTATGGCAAGAGAGATTAATTTTTTGATCGACATCCAGATGATCTTGGAATTAGTGCTTACCAGCACTTTCCTGAGGCTATAATCACTACCTACTATATTTACCAGACCCCAAGGTAGGTACAGATAGTAGACAAAATGGTGGAATATGTGGTCCCTGTGTTAATTTCATTATGTTATTAATTTGCAGTTATCTGGTTTTATTAGAATGGTTTATAGTTGGAAGTTGATCAACAGTATCGTGTTACTTTTGTTTTTTAATTAAATTAATATTGATTTAGTGAAATCATACCAGGAACTTGTTTGATAGAAAGTGTTAGAACCACATGGGTTTGCTATTGTATGTCTTTATTATGGCAGTGCACTGCATGATACCATATTTACATTTCCCAAATAGCATTCATTAAAGGAAGAGTGAATAAAGAGTAAACATTGTGCAAATTTTAAGTTAATGATGAAACTTTAGTGTGTTTTAAACTATCGTATCAAATGTTGTGGTTAAAAAGGACATTTTCCCAGCAGATTTCTCTAATCTACCATCATATGTGACGGTGTAGGTTAGGAAAGAAAGGAAAAAATCTGAAAAAAAATGAAGCAGGGTTTGGATCGAGATGATGAGTTTTAGTGAGTCTGGTGTTATAACATGTTTTGACTTGTTTACAAATGAGATTATGCACAGACAGGTACACTAGTAGTAAAACCGTTCATGTAGCTGATATTAAACAAATGGGTTTGTTTATTTGGTTTGTTGCATTTACATGGCTTATTACAGTTAATTTAGTTAAAGTTGGAAGTAAATAAACAACATGTTAATTGTATAAAATTGTATAAAACTTACTATTTCGACTCAATTTCTCTTAAATGTTAACATGTTAATTCTTTAGTTTTTTATTGAATTAATATTTATTTTAGTGAAATCAATTAGGAACTTGTGTAATAGGAAGTGTTTAGTGCAACATAGGTTGCTCTTATGTCTTAATTATGGTAGTGCACTGCATAATATATTTAAATTTCCTAAATAGTAATAATTAAAGGAAGAGTGGATAAAGAGAATGCATTGTGTAAGTTTTGGAGTTAATAATGACACTGTAGTGCATCTTACAAGACAATGAAGGTTTGAAAAGGAAAGATCCAGACATATGAATTGGGTTTTGAAGCTAGATGAATAGTTTCAATGATGATGTGAGCAAGATAAGTTTACACTCCTTTGCAAGTAAGATTATGAACAGGACACCCATTTATAGCCATTGCCAAGGTAGACTATATCTTTTATTTAAAAAAGACAATAAATGTGACGTTGAACCAACTATGTTGATAGTTTTAAGGTGTCCAGTCATTTGGAAGTTTGTGGCTTTTAAAAAGAGTTGTGCTTAATTGTGGAGCTTTAGTGCATATAATTTTATATTTCATTTACATTAAGAGATATTTTTGTAAACAATTTCAGATTCTAAAAATCATCAAAATATTTTCTAATGACAAATAAGGTTATCTTATAAATATAATACTGCGTAAAATTTTGGAGTTTGATAGCAATATGGTCACTTCAGCTGCCATTTTATTTTTTCTGCTCCATTCTTGAATTGTGACCTGGAACTGAGTTCTGTTGAACAAAGCAATGTCTTCCACAAATGGGTACCAGGCTCAAGAGCTTCAAAACACTTTTCAAGAAGTTTTGTTCAACTGTCTGCCTTAGAAGGGAAATCATCCACTTGTGCATTACTCCATACAAAACCATAAATGATGTTTGGTGGTGCTCTTCTTTGGACCCACAAAACTTTCTTCTTAATTAAATTGGAAAGTGGGAATAGTTAACAGCAATTTATAAAGGTAAAGGAGATATTAGGAAATTATAAAGGAATTTGTCTACTTTGAATAACCACGAAAGTCTTCACTGGAGTATTAGCAAATAGGTTACAAGAACAGACAGAGAAAGAAAGGAAACTTTTAGTATTTCAATTAGGCTTTAGGAAAGGTAAAAGAACAGTTGATATTTTTATAATTAGAACTTTAATAGATAAATGTGTTAATAACAAAGAAGATAGACTATATTTGTTGGTTTTGGACACAGAAAAAGCTTTCAACACAATTTTTAGGCAAGCACTTTGGATCAAACTGGGGGAGGGGGTAAAGGAATAAGACAGAATTTTATAAAAGTAAATTTAAAATAACATAACAAATTATTATTGAGGAAATTACTCAAATTTCACTAATTTAATTCCACTTACTTGGACATGTTTCAAAGGCGGTTGCCTTCATCGTCAGCATGATCCCAATGTCCGCTTGCCCAAGTGGTATTCCGCAGGGAAGCGAACATTGGGATCATGCTGACGATGAAGGCAACCGCCTTTGAAACATGTCCAAGTAAGTGGAACTAAATTAGTGAAATTTGAGTAATTTCCTCAATAATAATTTGTTATGTTATACTATATTTCACTGTGAAAATTCCTGCAATTCAAAACTAAATTTAAAATATTTGTAAGGAACATGAATCTTGTGTTAAATAAGAAAGGGGGAGGATAACAGATAAAATATCAAACAATATAGGTCTCAAACAAGGATATAAATTAAGCCAGTGCCCTTCAATCTATATACTGATGATGTTTTAGAAGAATTAGTAAAAGTAATGTGCATTCACGAATGATAAAAAAAGATAATGGGTTTGCTCTGTGCAGATGATCTGGTAACAGATTCTTTAATGAGTGTAGGATTAAGATAATCACTAGAAACTATAGGTACATTTTGTAGAGATTGTGGGTCTTAAGATAAATAAAACTAAATTGATGAAAAAAACGTTCCAAATTTAAAGAGGGAAAAAAAATAACAAGAGAAATGGTGGTGGGAAGGCATATAAATCACAGTTGTCAAGAAAACTGATTGCCTGGAAGTTAAGATTGCCTAGCAATCTAAAAAGAGTACCAATAGCAGAAAGAAAAATGGCTATGAGCGCAATTAGGTCATGTGTAAATAAAATTCCAAATATGCAAGGGTTAGAGTATATGGTTCAATAGTGGAGGGCAAAATGATTACACAATAAAAATTTAGAGGCCAGATGGAGGATGGAAAACAATAAATGCATTTTTATACACTTGTTCCTATGCTTACCTAGATCTCTGCCTAACGAGGGTCCTCTAATGGAAATAGGAAGACAAGGTAATGGAAAAAGTACTGCAATATTAGTATAGAATAGGGAGGTTGGTATAGAGGGAAATTATCAACAAACAATGTTTGGTAACACAAGAAATAATTAAGGACAAAGAAACTTCAATATATAAAATTCATATGGAACAAGGGGGAAAGAATGGGGAATAGATTTTGGAAAGAGATAAAGTGGGATAAGGAATGGATATATTAAGTGGAAATGTTCAATGTGTGAAGAAGCACGATAGTACTTGGCATTGTATTTTAGAACGAAAGCAAACCAAGTTTTGGAGAGAACAGTTCCTTTTATGAAAATGGAAAAACTTAATGAAATAATTAGAAAAACTTTAAATTTAGATCAGATGAAAATAAATCGGGAAGGTAAGATAAAAATGGCTATGGAAGATGGGCAATGTAAATGGGAATAAAATTTTGATAATGGCACTATTTACATCCCCATTACATACTCAACCTGGTGTTAATTGTAATGGAGTACAGAAGAAATGGAACTCCATAAAGTGAGGGTTATGAAGTATAAAATTTAAATGTTATTAGTGATATACACATTATTAAATCATCTTAATTTCCTTGAAGCTCCACAGATATCTTTATTATAATTTTTTTACCATTTTTTTCTGTAATGAAAAATGTTTTATCAATAAAATATTTTTATGACAATTTTGAGCATGCGAAAGTAGCCTCTTTGCTCTTTCATATCTGAAGATTTTAAAGTTTGTTGCTGACAGATGTCCTGCTGTCAAACTCTCATATTCAGAGGAAACATAAGTTTTCACGGCCAGAGTCGCAGATACAATTAGAGGTATTTTTTGGGTTGTTATGCTGTGGTCTACTGGATATAAAGACTTCCAAATGTTTCATCCATATCTTCGGTGGACATCTTCAGTGATACTGACAGTCAATACATCACATGCAATGATACCTTCTCCAAGGAGACTTTGTCCACATCACTGATGATGTTCGCCGCAGTTGTGAACAAAACGTCTGGTATTCTTATCTGCAGCAGATCACAATATAACAGCTCAGAAGATAAATCTCATATGAAGGCCATCTATAATGTGAGACATGAATCTAGTGGAAATATATAGTCATGTTTTGCTTACAAAGTGAGTTTCAGCAAGTACACTTATGCATTGCTATCATCATTCTGGAAATTCTTGTGATGCATGGGTGGCCCATTCTCAGATGGTCAAAGTTCCATGGTAAACAAATTTCAATGAATTATTTAATTGTTTCAGAACTTCAAATATTTTTGTATTTGCATACTATCAAATTATCCTGCATGTACTAATACTGGAAAGAAGCTGAAATAGGTTATCAACGGGACACCATGCACTGCAATTACTGTCACATCACCAAATGCTTCATTGATGGACTTTTATGGCTCTGATCTGTTTAAAAGAAGTCCCACTATCAAAGATGGGATTTAGAAAGTCTGCTAATACATTAGGGCCTAAATTTTCTTCCTGCTGCTTTCTGCGATGGAAACTTTGATTTAGAGCAACAGTTTACTTACTGTCTATACTGTTACAAATTAGTGACACATTTTGAAATCATTCTGTCTAGAACATTTATATACATTAATAACATTACAGTGTGATTTGCTACATTGGATATAGCTTGGGTGAAGTACAGCAATAGTGACCTAGTAAGCATTTATGATTAACAATTTATATCACCAAATATCTGCAATGCATTGAGTTCCTAAATCATGATCTAAAATTTCAAATTGTAATTAATTTCAAATACTCCCAATGAGAATAAATAAGGCACCTGTGGTGCCTCAGTAGTAAAAACAGGCGTTAAACACTATTTTATTTTAGAGATGAATATGTCATTGTCAATTACAGAAAACATTTACAAATTCATAATTTAAAATTAAAATATCATTTGAAGATTAGCCTACTCCCTGAACAAAATATTAGTAACTTTTAGCAGAGGTTAACTAATAACATATGAAATGCATAATAGCTTCAATACTTTGTAGTTAAGCACTCCACAAGATTGTAAAGATATGCAACATCAATTTGGAGCCACTTGTGTATTAGGAGGACTCAAAGTTTAGGCAAAGTACATGAATGCCTATTATGAAGTTTTACTTGCTGTTCAAAACAGTCCCAGAGATTTTCTGTAGGTTTCAAAGAGGGTAATTTAGGGGGCCAGTTGAGGTAAGGGTATATGGTGGAATACCTGATGCAGACATAGTGAGACAATTGTCTTCCAAGACAGCAGCATCCATGTGGTGTACATCACAGAGGCAACACTTGGTTACTCTTCAAGGCCAAAGTCAATTCTATGAGAAGGTCCACTTAACTTTATAAAACATCTCCCAAGATCATGACAGATTACCCTGCAGATGGAAGGCTTCATTGGACCTACAATGCACTCTTAGCATTGCATTATTAGAGTGCAAACAGAAAGAAATTCATCAGACTATTATTGTAAGTTTCCATCCAGAGTGAAGTTTTGAGGTCTTCCCAAGGTACTTGACATAGATGTTCATTACATCTTCCTTCAGATTCCGTCAATGTCCCTTCTGAAAATGGTTGGGATGGGCCTTCCTTTTCTTTATATAATATAATAATATAATAATTTTCTTATAACTTAGCACCTGCTGCTGAAACCTATTTGCATTGTAATTAGATCTGCAACATGGTGGTGTTTCCTGTAAGTTCGGAATCCTTTTTCTCTCATAGCCATGATGACAATTCAAGACTAATATTGTGAACCATGTGGACAGCCTGCACTGGCATCCTGAAATTGAGCTTCATTATTTCATATCCATTGACACACCCAACACGATATCCTTTTTTGCCATGCTGCCACATCATGATTGTGTCCTTTTGGCAAATGCTTAAATATAACTGGAGCAGACTTGATCTCCAAGAAACAGGTTAGTTGCATATAATTGGTTTGTAGTTAGGAAACTTAAGATGCGAGTTCAAAAGTCGAAATATATCTTATATAAAATGTATGAACAGCATAAATATAGATTAACTACAAGATTTAAGAATACAAAACTAATGGTTTAAATTTAGATGATAAATAAAAGGCCAAGAAAAAAACTTCACAAACAAATATATTCAGGATATAACAGAAAAATTCAAGAACCCCACTTGAGAAGAACTATAATAAAATTCTATAATGGCCTTACTAGTACAGTAAAATCTGTTGTATCTGGCAACAATAGCCTAAAGCCAGTGCCAGATAATCTATTTTGCCAGATAATTGGAAAATACTGTTACAGGTTACGTTAAGACTTTGCACAAACATATTTCCATGCAGAAATTGAGCATAATTCATGTGGAATTTTAAAAAGCAATTTTGGTTGCAATACAAACTTCATTTTCAGTAGCAACACTATACATTCACCTGTTAGTTAATTGTAAAATTGCCATACTTGATGGCGATGTTAATGATAGCCTTATGACAGATCAGGGTAGCCAACATTGCAACCAATTGCAACTATGAAGTAGTTGCTCGTGATGATTCTTCCATTACCTGTATCCTACAAACACTTTTTCCATTTTACTCAACAGATCAAAATTCTGTTCAAGCATAAAAACATTTCACTTGTATCACACTGAAGCCACCGTGCAGCAAAGGGTTAATTCACTTTAGCTACTACCACAGGTGCAGCAGTGCAAGATTGTCACGTATCATGCTGACTATCTGCGAAGGGTGAAGCCATACCATGTTGGAGTTAACATGTTTGCTATTGTGAAGTCATGTGTGTCCATATAATTTTTTCTAATCTTTTCTTAATGAAAAATGCTGTTGTTTTGGTATTGCCAGGTGGTTCGGTTTGGACACGAAGGTTTTTACTGTATTAATACATGTGAATGAAACCTCTCTAAATGAAAACAATAATGTATATAATATATACACACCTCAATATACATGTGCTCGATAAATTGCTAGAATGATAAAAGTATATATGAAAACAAAAAATATATAAAGAAAAGAACACCTACACTAAAAGTAACAAAAATATTGGCTAGGGTCGATGGATTTTTATGGGTGTAAAATTTTTTAGTATGGCTTCCTTCAAAAGGGAAGTAAATTCGTTAGTCATATGTCATAGATTTACAGTATGTAAATTAGCTTTAAGCTTGAAACATGAGGCCTCTGGGCTAAATTTATTGGGCAGATCAGGTCGTGAACTGAATGGGATGTTAATGACCTAGATGTTAAAGAGTGTCTTTAATAAACCATACAATAATAACAACAAATCTCTACAAAGTTGGTGGCATTAAGACATAACAAGTTGTAGTTCTAAATGCTCGTACAATTTTTGCACCTCGGTTAGTAAAACATGCATACCTATTGATATCATTGACATGTTTTCCTTTACAATTCGACACATTCATTTTGAATAATTTCAGGGGTGGTTTTGTGGCAAACATTCAAGATATGCGTCAAATTCATCTTTAAACTGCATGTTTTCCCTTATACCATCAAATTTGTGCACAATATCGCGAATTGTAGTGCAAGGAAATAATTGATCATGAAAGAATACATTCTGAGTGCACACACACATGACAGGCTACTATGTATTCAAAATAATATTTACACACAAAAATGTTTCACTCAAGAATGATCTAACTATATTCTCTAATGAATGTACAGTGCTCTCATCCCACTACTCAATCAGAATTAGTACATACTAGTAGAAACTGGCAGACCTTCAGTGGATTTACAATCAGATTTGCGTTAAAAGTTCAGCTGGCACAGGCAATTAAGCCTGCTAAGTCATGTTCATAACACCCACTGTTAATTACATTTCTATACGAAATGCGTGCTACACTTTCTACTGTGGATTGTGGATGCTAGAAAAAGAAGGTTTATTTATGGGTGATATGGGTAAAAGAAATTGAACTGTAGGGGAGACTAAATTTCTACCAGGAAATGCAATTTTTGGATTGGTGAACAAAGCATCTTCATTGACAAGAAGCCAAAACCAAAAAATTGATTAGAAATTTAAGTCTTTAGCATGATTAGCTGAGCAAATTGGTGTACCTGTCGGCAGCGCATATAAAGCCACTCAGTCACTGCATCTTCATAAGTATAAAAGCTGCTGTACCTGGAATAAAATAATGGACTACGAAAAATGAAGAACTGCTTGACCATAATCTAACAATTTTCACAGATAAGGCTAATTTCAATCTCTTAGGACATAGGTATTGGAGTAGTAGCAATTTAACTTCCTCTTTCTGACCTAAAGATAGAGTCACATCTTTAGGTCTAAATTATATGAAGACACCATGTGTCTCGAGTCACATCCTTGGGTCTAAATTATATGAAGACACTCTTAATGCTCACTGGTACTGATGAACTGAATCGTGTTTATAATTTAGCAGCTGCACAAGAAGAGTATGGGCATTTTATGGAAGCCAATGAGACTTCACTGGAGGCTAGAATAAATAGTTGGGTTTGTGGTTTCGTAGATCCCCAGTTTTAATCCCTGTAATTTGTGGGTAAAACTCAAAAGCATAGTATGCTAATAACTCACCTCATCTGCAGGCATTGAAACAAAATATCCGGGTGGATGAATTGCAGCGAGTTTCTCAAAATTCTTTCAAAAGGATTCAGGCATGTCTTACATGGCACGCAAATGTACTACGATGGCAAGTACTAATTAAGAATAAAAAATGCACGCTATGAATCCCGATCGCGCAACATGGTTTCCCTCGGCAGGTGGCGAGGCTGTTACGCAGTAACTTCCCTTCAGCAAAATCAATTTCTGTTTATGCAGCGGAATGAAGTCCCGTAGTCTACTACATGGAAAGCGACATTCAAGACTTGAAGGCGAAGTTGAAGTTCCGTACGCGTAAACTGCGTTTCTTTGAACTTCCCGCTGCATGTAATATATCCCTCAGCGTATCCTTTTCTTTGAATGGCTAAAGCTGCCATAAGTGTGGTTTCTTGGGCATGTGACACAAGACAGACGACGTAGTTGTCGGGATCATAAAAAATAAATAAAATAAAAAGATCAAGAAGAATGCCAATAAAGTTATAACCTAGAATAGCAAACTGTAAAGAACAAGTTGAAGACTTTCTCTGTTCTTTTCGTTGAACACGGTAGGGCTACAAACAAAAGCCGCAAGTGCTAGCGTCGTGATGAAACAAGCTTTAACGGTAAGTCTAAGAAGTAACCTCCCATATAGTTCCCCATAATGCGTTGCACGAGTTCCGAAAGCATCAACGCTATCACGCATCGCGCTTCACGCACTAACGAAAATTTCCTGAGATTTTTTAAGTGTATAAGAATAAGTTATTACTTAAATAATGCAGTAATTTGTATCCTAAAAGGTTCTGTGTCCATCAGCCAATAAGGATTGGTAAAGAGCACCTGCCGACTACATTCGAGGTAACACAGAGATATGTTTGAACAGCAAGTCACTACCAACCTCGATATTTATCAAAGAATAAGCATGATTTTTTCCAAAGATAATGTGCCAGCTCAAATATATGTATTTGCACTAGTGAAACTCCATTAGTAAAAAATGAAATTTGTTTCCACGTGCCGCACATTCATCATGAGCTTTGGTTTCTTTAGAATTTATCGATTTTAAAACTTGAAGAACGGAGATGCCGAAAAATACTTATATCATTCTAGCGTAAATTTAACAAAAGATAATTTTTGAAGGAAATAAACAATTAAAAGCTTTAAAGTTATGCACTGAGATAACCTCATATAATTTAGAAAAATAAAAGGAAATTTACTAAATATTTTTTATTAAGACCAGCACTTAATAACCAACCCTAAATGTACCCAAATTTTACTTACATAAAAAATAACTTATAATTAATTTTTTTTACAGAAATGAGATATATATCGCGAGATTGATGGTGTTTTTTTTCCCCCGGGAGTGCTTTGACTATCGGCGAGCGTGCCTCTCATTTGCCGGACTTAACACTACACGCTGCTGCGCTTGGAAATCAAGTCACGCCTCCTTCCATGAACGGCAGCGGAGAAAACCAAGCCCTGAAAGTTGTGAACAACCCATTGTTAAAATTCAAATTCCAACAATGTAACAAAAAGAACGTAGGATAGTAATCCACCGACTTTACACCACATGTTGCTATATTGTGACGGCATTTCATCACGTAACCACAGGCAGTATTTCCAAAATGGCGGACATCAAGGTTTCTGTTTCGACAGCGTATTCCATTGAATTTCTTGTTAAAAAGGGGAAATCTCCTGCTGAATTTCACCTCAGACTTCAACGTGCCTATGGAGATATCTATATGGGTGCTAGCAGTGTTAGGAGATGAGTGAAACATTTTAAAGATGGGAAAACAAGTATCCAAGATGAGCCTCGGAGCGGTCGCCCGCGAACTGCAACAAGGAAAGAGTTCATGAGCTCATTAAAGAAGATAGGCGTATCACTGCGGGTGAAATCGCTGCAAAAACTTACAGTAAGAGACAGTGCGGTGCAAGTTATCGAAAAGTTTGTGCCCGTTGGGTCCCAAGTTTATTGACCAAAGACCACAAACTTCAGAGAATAACCATCAGCAACCATCTTCAGAGATTTCAAAATGAAGGTGATGATTTTTGACGAGTTTTGTGGCAGGTTTGAAAGCTGGTTCCATCACTACAGCCAACAAAACGCCAAAGTATGGAATGGTACCATTTGGATATTCGCCATCGAAGCGAAGACAATGCGATCTGCTGGGAAGGTTAAGGGTAGCTCTTCTGGGATGCACAGGGTTGCATTCTGGTTGATTTTCTTAAACCTGGACAAACCATAAATGCTGCCGCTACATTCAAACACTTTGGAAGCTCCTTTATGCATTGCGCGATAAGCGCCCTGGAAATATCAGCCTGCAACAGGATAATGCGTGTCCTCACACTGCCCGCGTCACTATGGAGAAGATCAGAACATTTGGGTGGGAAACTCTTCCACATCCTCCCTATAGTCCCGACTTGGCACCCTCCGACTACCATCGTTTTGGTTCTGTTAAGAAATAGATGGGAGGCCAACACTAGATGTGGTGGAGGATATTCGGAAAGCAATGCGTCAGTGTCTTCGTGCAGCTGGAACGGAGTTCTATCGTAAGGGTATTTTCAAATTTGCGGAAGGTGGGAAAAAATGTGTGCAAAGAAATGGAGACTATGTTGAAAAGTGAGAGAAAAGTCTGTAGATTACGATGATGTGCTTGGTTTATCTAAAAAAATTAATATTAAGAGGTTTAAAAATTGTGGCTCACTCAATACTTTCAGCATGACCCTCGTACTTTAACGGCGTCGTTATATTTATTATTAATTGCGAATTGCTCTCATGGAATTATAGTGGTGAAGGAAGTGGCAGAGTTCTGTTGGAGAAAAAAAGCATGATCAAGCTCCTTCTCTGAAAAATACGAACTAGTATGGAAGTAACAGAATCAACTGTGTGATTTAAAAAAATCAGTCCTATGATTCTTTCACCACTGATAACGCACCATACACCGATTTTTTCCTCATGGAAGGACACTTTATGTACGAAGTCAGGTTTACCACTATTTTGAGTACACACATAATCATGGAGGTGGAAAACCAGACCTCGGCCGAGAAGAATATTAAATGTGGGACTATGTGCCCATTGTAAACATTTTTTGATGCCACTCACATGTGCGTCCACTTACAAGCACGTGCCAAAGTTATTTTATACGGCTTGAAGTACAATCATTTAGTAGCCTTTTGCAAAGATCCGCTTTGCAAGCGGACGAAGAGATTTTCTAGGAAAATTTTCTAAACGATTGCCATTGTAATGTAATCTTTCTTCGGTGAGAACCCTAAGCTGCTTTTATGGTCTCTTAGGCTGGACACCATCAGTTTCCTGAAATTTATTATATAGATTATAGATTGTTTTATGATCTGGAGCGTCTACACCCGGGATTTCTTGCTTGAAACAGTCTTCTAGCTGACTAAGTTAACACATATAAATCGTACATAAATGCATAACGACATGCCGTGCCATTGTAAACACAATAGGCATAATACACTTTATGTATAATGTTGAACTAAGAAACGAACAATGCAACTTACACCCGGGAACAGCTGCGCTTCGACTGCGACAGTCAGCAAGAACAAGCAATTTTGCTACCCCCCTCAACGGGGGAAAGCATCACTGATCGCATGGTGTATGCACGTACACACACACACACACATACCGAGGGTACCAAAAATTATACACACTTTCACAGTAGATATCTATTTAATATATTTCAATGTTTAACGAAAAACAACCGTAACGTGTAGTATGATGTTCTGTAAACAGATGTGACTTTCACACATTATGACAGCGTTGCTACGTGACAGGTATATCAACAATGAGCAAAAGCCAAGATTATCGTATGATGTTCTGGAAACACATTACGATATGCTAGCGTTGCTACAATAAAATGGAGCCAAGATTATCGTTTAAGCAGCGGAAAGAAATTTTGAAGTGGTTTTGGAAAACTAATTTTTATTAAGGAACAGTAACTGGCCTGAACATGATACGCACATTCCTCTTACCCGTCATTCATACACTCTATGGAAATGAGTAATTTTACTTCCAACCGGATGGTGCACCACCACATTAACACCGAGATGTACGTGAGTACCTTAATGACAATCTTCCAAGGCACTGGAAGGGACGAAGAGCGATTGAGTTTCCACCGCGTTCTACGGATCTAACTCCGTTAGACTTCTACCTATACTGACAGCACTTCGGGAAGAAATTGAAACGGCAATCGCTGAGGACACTTTCGCAAACGTTGCTGAATCAGTAGTTCAACATACACAGAAGTGTATCGACGCCGATGGTGGGCATTTTGAGCAACTGTTGTAACTGTAAAAGTCTAAGATGATTAGTGCTCATCATTTTCTGTTTGTGTGAATTCAGTTTTGTTATGTTAATACAGTTTTTACTATATATAGTAAAGCACCAAAAGGCTACCAGCAGCATGAGATTATTTTCAAAATAGTTTATTTTACTTGGATTTTTCACACCCTGAACTGCTTTCATATTGTTTATATTAACAGGGTACTTTTCGTAAAGAACAATTATTTTTGTATCCCTATCCCTTTATCATAGTCTTTCAAAAAATACTTGCTAGCAAGGAACCTCTTCAGGAAAAGTAGATAAAAGTACTTGCGCCAGGTCAGGGCTATAGGGAGACTCTAGAATAACAATTGTTAAAAATAATAAATTAAAAGCAATTATAAGGGAATTAAAAAAAACTATTATCATTCACTTTTTACACTTTACTTAAATAAGAATTCAACATATTTTAAATTTCCATCCTCTTTCAAATAAAACATTGCTCAAAATCAACAGAAATTAGTGATGGAAACTTGGTTTGAACTGTGATCTCTTATGAATATTTCATAAGTTTTTCAATGTCACATCTTGAAGGATGACCTTAGTTTCAGCTTGTCTTTTTCAAATCTCTCAAGCATGCTATTAACTTTCTTCATTGTATTCCAAGATGATTCCTGGAATAAACCCTCCTTTTGCAGTTGCATAATGGCTTCCAGCAGAAATTTGAAACATATGCAATGCATACAGTTCAGTCTCCAAATGAGGGTACAGTTGCAGATTCTGCATCATTCAAGGAGCATAGAAAATCCTTAACCTTCATAAAAATATCACAGCACTGTTGATCCACGCAATGATTCAAATAACTCTGCAGAAGAGAGTCGCAATGTTGAAGAATGTACCATATCTAAAAAGTGGTATGGTAAGAACAGTTTGGGAAGTAACAGAAATTCACAATCCTCACCTTTATAATGGGAAAATGGGGCAACGGTAAGACTTTGATCCCCTGTACATCATCTTGAATATTCTCTTCAAAACATGAGCAATACAGGATATGTAATGGAGATCATTAACATACACAATACATAATGTACATATGATGCTACTTTAAGTATGAGGGTAGGTTCATAAGTTATCTGTTAAGTAAATAATTGCAGCTGTAACTTCTGCTCCACTGTGTTCAGTTGTTCAGATGTAGTTGCATAAAGAAGGCTATGCATAGAAGATAGTGACATGTTCAAAATGGAGTATCAAGCTGTTATTAAGTTCTTCAAAACTCCAAATGAAATTAAACATCGATTGGAAGGTGTATATGGGGAAGCATCCTCCTAATATTCTACTGTAAAAGAAAGCGCAAAACTTTTTCGAATGGGTTTAGAAAGCATTGAAGACGAAGAGCGTGCAGGTCGGCCCTTGGAGGTGCTCACTCCTGAAAACATCGCTCTTGTGGAAGGAGAAATTATGGAAGACAGGCAGCTCAAAGTTACAGAAATAGCAGCAAGGTTGGGCCTTTCTAAAACAACAGTCCTTTCAATTATTCATAAAATTTAAACATGAATAAGGTAGTGCCTACACTTCTTTCCTCAGTCCTAAAGTTGTTGGGCATTTTTGGAGCTCTGCTGTGGTAACAAGAGAGAAGTTTTGCAAACCTTTATTACATAAGATGAAACTATGGTTCTCTACTATGATTCCTTGTCCAAAAGAGAATCAATGGAGTGGCATAAACCTGGTGAAACATCGCCTCTAAAGGTCTAGTTCACTCTGTCAACCAAGAAGATCATGGCCACAATCTTTTGTAACTGTGAAGGAATACTCTTCATTGACTTCAAGGAGAGGAACACCATAGTAAATGGGGAGTACTATGTTGGTCTATTGCACAGACTACATGCTTCCATCAAAGATAAAAGGCGAGGAAAGTTGAGTAGTTGTGTGCGCCTTCTTCACAACACAAATGTGCACACAGTTGTTGTTGCAAAGGAATCTGTGACGAAATGTGGCTTTAAGGAGATCCACCATTTACCCTTCAGCCCAGATCTAGCTCCCAGTGACATTTCCTCTTCAAGAAAGACCTTTGAGGAAGGAAATTTAAGTGTGACAAAGAAGTGATGGATGCTGTTTATGCCCATTTTTCAGACAAGACTTCTGATTATTTTTTGGGGTAGATTAAAATGTTAACTTAAAGATGTGAGAGATGCATGCAATAAAGGGTAACTATAGTGAAAAGCTAAATATAGTTTTTGTCTTTATCATACCTAGAAAATGATTAGGCTGGAAGCTTATGGACCTACCCTTGTATGTTGCCTGGTCAGTAATGTGGTTGGTTGTTTGTCACAGCTTTCCAAACAACTATCCTTGATATTGTATAAAATGCTCACAATGCTCCATTTTCCGAAGCACCCATACCATTCATGTTCTGACATTGTAGTAAATTCCTCTTTGTTGGCTGCAACTGCTTATTCAAGCTTCGAAAATCACTGACCTTGAAGGTGTTTTTTTTAGTGATTCCAAAGGAAAAAGCCACATAGTGCCAAACACAGGTTTCAAGGTGAATGCATCAACAAATCTGCTTCTATGCTCTCCAAAAATGTCAATATTGTGTTGGTAGTTTAAGCAGAAGCATGCACCTAGCCACTGTTCTGGATTTTGTTGCATAGCAAGGGAATTAGTTGCCAGATGCCACCGAAAAAACAAAATAGTTGCCTTTTCACCACTCTACCCTTTTGGCTTTGTGCAGATGATACTGAAATGGAAGACTTATACCTGGTTTCAGAATCAAACTGTAGATCCAAGTTTTATCCTCTGCAACAATATCAGATATGCATCTAGATGCTCAACTATTGAATCTTTGAAGCATTTCATGCATCATTCCACCCTACAGAGTTTCTGCCTTTCAGTTGAACTGTGGGACACCCATTTTGAACAATTTGTTTTTCATTTGCTAATGTTCATAAAGAATAGTAGAAACACCAGACAAATTGATCCTTAGACGCAGCTCTAAATTCTAATATCTCAACCTTGAATCCTCTTTGATTGTTGTCAACTGTTAAATCTGCTGAACCAATGTAATACTGTTGTATATAAAGAGAAAGGTTCCCAAAATCCTGGCATAAATGCCCGTTGAATTGCATTATTAAAGTTACTTTTATACCATACAAAATCATTGTTTTTTCAGTATCTATAGCTTTATTCAAGATATCAACATCTCATGGACTTAAGATTTTAAGCCAATAGTGCCACTGAGGGGAAACCGGTTAGTTAAATTTACCCCCTCTTGTTACCCTTCGCTGGTGACGTAATATATATGGAGGTAAGGAGAGTGCTGGGAAAATTCAGTGGCAAACTGTTAAAATATTTTATATACTTATTGAATTCCATTATGATAAATATGCTTCATAGGTATTAATTGTTATTTAATAATTTAATTTGATTTGCAATTCTCTTAGCCACAACTTATCAATGTTAGGTTCTATACTGTTTATGGTTAAACATAATATACAGACCAAATTCATATCACTAATCCTGGATCTTTGTTTCTCTTGGTATTGTTCAGAGCTGAGAAAAAATGTTCACACCTGTAAATGCCTACAAACATTGTAGCCATGTGCCCAATGAAGTGTTTTAATGTAGGATAAATGTCTTGATTAATTATTTTGTATAGTTCAAGCCCAGATTTGACACAGCTTTTCAAACGTATATTGTGTTGCATATCTATAATTTCCTATTGTAAATATGATGGCACTTCTGCATTTACAAAAAATGGATTATTTAATATTAATAATTTCATACCCATTCCCTTTATACCAAGGAATCTGTCTTCAAATTCAGCATACAACATTTGAAACAGATTTCAAAAGAGGAAAGTGATATAAAATCTCCATTTTAAATTTCAATTTGGCCATAAAGGCATTAATGGCACACACCATGTCGATTATGGAGCGATCTTTCCCTTGTAAGTTTATGTTAAGCTGATTCAGATGATTGCATAGATCTGTTACAAAAGCAAGAACCAGATCCAATTATTTGTTAGATAACTGTGGGATAACAATACCTTGCTTACTTAAGTATCTACTTTTGCAAGAATACCAAAATCCAGTGAATTCTTGCCTAACTTGGTAAAAGTTAAATTTGAATAATCTGACCACTCATCTGATAAGAGTACCTGTATTGTAGAGAGTGAGCTTTTATCAAAATTTACAATTTTTACTGCATATTACATTGTACCATACACTACAATTTCAGCTAAAGGAGAGTTTTATCTTCCCATGAAACCATTGATATGACCAATCATAGAGGGGATGCAATCTGTTGCTACTGACACTAATTTTTCACATTTACAAGCTATTATATATACTCTGTTCTTCACACTTTTTAACTTTTATGCAAAAGAGTTTCAGAAATTCTTCCAGAATATTGAACTCAATATCATGGCATTTAATGAATACAGTTGATTGAGCAGTGTCTGTAAGATCTGTACAGTCATCTAGGGCTAAATAATACCATATAAAGTTGTTTATTTTCATTTTCAATTGTTCTTCGATGATGGATGCCATTTCTGATATTCTGGAAGTTATTGTTCCCCTTCCGAGGCTTGGTTTTTTAAACAATTCTAGCATACTGGGGCAAACATCCTCAGCTACCATTGTCATACATGAACTAATAAATTCCCTTTTGGAAAATGGCTTACCACTTCAGCTATTAGTTTTGCAACTCTATAGCTTACAGGCAATAAGTTGTTGGGGCAATATTAGGACTAGAAGTTTTACTCTTTTCAACTTCAATTCTTCAAATATTTTTTTTTTCACAGGCTGAACCAGCGCTGTAGTCCTTTGAATGCCATTTGTTAAAGTGTCTTTGAACATTATATTTAAATGTAACACACAATTCTTTGAAACATATTTCACAACATGCTTTGCCTTCATAATGGGTAGCAAAATAATGATTTTCCCATTCTGGGTGGAATTTGTAACAGGACATGTTGACTGCCAGACACTTTTGTTTTGAAACTGAAAGTATTGTGAGCGTATAGCGGTAGCCAATGACATTCATCTCTATTCTCCACTAAGAGAAACGGAATGGAAGGGGAAAAGGAGGAGAGTAACCTGCTGTGTCTTATATCAATACAACTACTCTAAGTGGTCAAATAATAATGACTGGAAATATTTCTGTTATGCCAATAATATACCAAAATGAGCATTTTTTTCTTTTTCTTCTTTTTGCTGCACAAGAACTTCTAGCTTAGGGATGTCCAAGTCCTTATATCAAAACTTACCTAAGATCCTTGTATGTACAAAAATCATAATATACTTTTCAAAATATCTGTTATTATTTACGCAGAAGTTTACTAAAAATTATTAATGAAGAGCAGTATTTTAAAAATTGATACTGACACCATTTGAAGAAATTTAAAACAATTGCAGTAAATCACTTGTATCCGACACATAAACGACTGGCAATCCCAAAACAAGAAAGGGGGTGAAAAATCATCAATTATGACATGCAATCATTTTGGTGATATTTTCATTTTATAATAGCATTATGGCTGCACACTTTAAGAGTGTCGAGCGTGATAAGTGGCAGTTGCACATGGTTGCACCTGTGAATAGTAGCTAAAGTGAATTAAGCTACTAATGCATGATAGATTCTGTGAAGCACAGCAGCAGTAATGTTACGCTTAAACAGAAGTTACGGCTGTTGGGCAAAACTGAAAAGGGTGTAGACCACAGTTAATGGAAGAATCATTGTGCACTGCAGGTTTATCATCTTCATTGATGCAATCAATTGCAATGTTGACCACCCTGATCTTGAGGACATATGACCACCAATTAATATTGTCATCAGGCATGGCAACTTTAGTATGTTTTTTTTATTATGAATTAACAGATGAATTGAAAATTAAATTTATTATTCAAAATATCATTTTTAAAAATTCATGTGGAAATGCTCAATTTCTGCATGGTAACAATGTTTGTGCAATATGTTATTACATAGCCTATTACGAATTTCCAGCTATCTGGCAAAGGTTTTGTTCCATAATAGCCAGATATAAGAAATTTTACTGTACTAGTTTCTTTTTATATGTTAATATAATTTGGTTTATACTTTATGCATTTAAAACTAAAGTGCAGAAGTAGATTTTTCATCAGTATTTGTGCTTCAATAATGACAACTAATGTTAATATATACCAAAAATAGATACAAAAGTTGAAATATGAAATAGATACGAGATACTTTACAGGTAAAGTTATATTTAGGATTCCCCCATGATCACCAAATTTTCTTTGATGGTTGCAACTAATTTATCTGCTGCTTGCTTTGGTTACTGCTTACTATGTAGTCTTATATGGTGTAACAAAAGTTTCTAGTCCATATGCTTAATGTCACATGACTTTTTGAGTACCATTTCGATAGTATAAATATTTAAGTTTTGCAGACTAATGATGCTCATTTATTTTATACATATATAATTAATTCTACAACTTTTTTGTTATCACCATCTTCAGTCTCTCCAAACATAGAAATACTTTGCAAAAAGGCAATGCAAGGTAATCCCTTCTAGTATGCAGCGAGGGTTGAAAATACCCCCTGCAGGTGACGGAGTGAAAGTCGTTGACAGTAACGTAACAAATCTGTTTAAATTCATCTTATTGAAGAATAGTAAAGCACTAGGCTTGATCAAAATTTTCCAGCGAACAGAAATGAATTTCAGTGAGGTAAACATTGACCTATGAGTGTTGTTAACACAAAATTGGCGGGAGTATTTCGGGCCGTTGCCCGTGGTTAGCGTTATTTTGTATCGTGTATAAAAGGGCTAGATTTTGACGGCCCAGATACCCGTGTTTGCCGTCGCCCGGAGATCAGCGGAAGAGCGGTCTAAGTACCAAGTACACTTCCTGTGACAACGAAACTTGAACGCCAGTCACCACGTTAAATGCCGATACATCAGTGAGTTGCATTAAGACTTCAGTTAAATTAACAATATCTTCTCACTCGGCACCATTTGGTCAACGCAATAAACTTAGGCGTTTGCCAAGATTACCTTGCCCGTGGTTCGATGTGAGACGTGAGTTTGCCCGAATATTCATGTTAGGGGAATAAACGTTATCAACAAGTAAATAACGAAGCGTTATTTTATCGTCACCTTCGGAATCCCGTCCCAGGCCCGGCCGGTTCATTGCCGCCAAAATTCAGCGAAACGCCCTTGAGAGAGTCTCAACAAAGAAAAGTGGGGTGGTCTGCGAGCAGCGGACATAAATTATTTACCGCAGCTACCATGCAGCCCAATTCCCACCCATCCACCCACCAACAATCACGTTTATTTCAACTTATCAAATCATTTTTGTACATTTGTAACTAAGAAATCTGATGGTTGACAAAAAAAATCACTATAGATTAAAACCTAACCAAGAGAGAACTTTTAGAAATGGTTAAGAGCAAATAAATCTGAACTATTGCCATAGATAGAATTTTACAGGAATATATAAATATGTTTTATTTTAGGATTAACACCATATCACTTTGACCTCAATCCTTTAGGAGGAATTTAATTAAGCAAAAAAAGGGATGTTAAAAGCACAATTCAATGTCGCTATACAAACTCAAGGAACTCTTCCTGCACCTAATCAACAAGGAAAATTGGAAGAATGTGCTCAAATGAAGCAAATAGGAAAAGACAATACACACTAAGATGCATTAATGGAAAAATTGAAAGAACTGTAATCAATCAATGTGCGAATATATAGCTGATAAAGAAGAAAATGAGGATAATGAAGTAATGGAAGAAGATAAGAGCTCTACAGCTACTGCAGGTGGCAACTCTGTTGACTCCAGAAATGAGGGGGCACATTTTGATTTGCCATGTTCTTCTGGATATAAAGTATCAAAATAAGGTAAGCTTATTAACATTTTAAGTAATCACTAAGTAAGTAAAAGTTAATCATCGCATTTGTTCACACACACAGTACGCCATCTGCCCCGTTTCCTCCCTTCCCCGCATTTATCCATTGGAGATGTAAACTGAACAAGTAGCCCCATCCTCTTAAAACTGCATTCATTTCTGAAATGAGTATTACAAGAATATTTTTATACTTAGCTTAGCAGAACACATTTTATGCAGAAACATTTAAATTTTTGTAGCTTATCCAACATTCTGCACACATGTCTTTATTCTGAGAGTGATTAACATGAGCTTTAATTAAATACTGTTAGTAAGCTAAATTATATTCAACTACAAAAGAAATGCCACATTTATTACAATGATAATATTTACAAAGATAAATTTTCACCCACAAAAATAATATGCTCTATTGCTATATTTAATGGTTAGCACCAAATTGGCTGTTAATGCTGTTCCCTCATAGCATACAATAAGAACCATAATAATCAGGGTAGCAAACTTTAGAACAATGGAGAATTTTCTTTTCTTCTGCATATTGAGATGATTACTCAAAATTAATTCCACATCTAGTTGACACATTTATATACTGTTTAAAAATGTATCTGATTTAAAAAATTAGAGCATCCATAAATTACACCACATGATTTAGACATTCTGAAACATAACTGATTCCCATATCATAGATGACACCTTGCTTTATTAGTTGTAACAAAATAAGCAAAATCCAATACACAATTCAACACACGTTTTCGTTCTCTTTCTGCTCCTCGTGTAGTCAATGTATATCAATATTTGTAAAATAACAAACTATTTGTCTCTTATATATTGCTCAAGACGTGTACTATTTAATTTTCTATCTTTTCAGTAAAATTATAAATTTTGTTTGTAATTTCAAGTCAACATTTAGGGCACCAGAATTGAATAAGAGATTGAACTTGCTGAAAGAGAAACCACTGCAAAAACAAGGTTGTGTGCTGTTACAAACATCTATCTTGGTTTTGATGCCTGTTTCACAGCAGCTGGTAGTTGGCATCCAGAGCAGTAACTCCGGGTGAAGCAAATATAATATCCATCAACTAATTTAATTTTTTTCAATTACAACTACAATGAAAACAAGCACCTTCCTTATGACAGTTCTTGGAAATATTGTCCTGCTACATTCACACAGTTCTGGCATCTTTTTTAAAAAACTGTCTTCACATGTATCAGTTCATCTTCAAAAGCAGTAAATTTCTAGCCAGATATTTTCTTTCAGTCTTTCTAATGTGTGTTGTTTCATACACTTCAACTTCCCCCATTAATAACAAATCATGTGCTGTCAGATCAGGGAACTGTGTGGACCACAATTTCCCTATTAATTACTCTCTCTTTAAAATTTCCCAAATGAATTTTAATAACTCATTAGCTGTAGCACAGTGGCAGAGTCTTTCTGTAAACACTTGGATCAGCAATCAATATCAGTCAGTTGTTCAAATAATGGGGATGGTAAGTTGGGTTGTAAACTGTAATGTTATTTTATTGGCTTTGTATGTCATTTTTCTACACTTATGGTGTTCTGAAAAAAGATAGAACATACTCTGTATGCATTTAACCACACACCATTTTATTTTTAAAGAGAGTTTTGCGCATAAAAATCAGGTTTTTCTATACCCCAATACCTGTTATCAGATGACTATGTATGAATGAATATCTATAATTATTTCTACACATTACAATTAGTTTTACAATATTTCCTTGGTTCTTGAGTGCTTGTTAATTCAGGATCCTATACAACAAACACCCCAGCTGTTGTGTTCTTCCATCCTACATCATGCTAAATATACATATTATCAAGTGACCTTTACAAATACTTCCCTAAAGATGATCATCTTCCCTCATTGTTACTTTATTACCTTCTTCCTTTGTCTTGATCACTTTCTTCCACCACTTTTCTCTTGCTTTACATACATAATTTCCAAACTGCTTCAAAAATTCTATTCTACTAATCCTAAAAATCTTTAATGCCAGAATTTCTACCTGCAACTTATTTCACTTCTTGTTCCACATTTCCTCTAACCATCCTTTGGTTTCTGTACATTCTAATATATAGTGCAAGTTCTTGACTATCTTACCATTCAGTGAGCACAATCCTTTTTCAACTTTTATCCCATCTAACACCATTGTTCCTGCTCTTGCCCATGCCATACTCTCCCTTCCCATTTTGTCACAAACCTCAATATATTTTTTCTGCCCTATTCTTTCTTGAAACTCCTATAATATATCAGAGTATTCTTATCTCTTAGGCTACTAAATATTTCCTGTTTATATCTTCAATCCTTGTTCTCATTTTATTCCATGCGCCTTGTCCATTTGGTAAACTGTAAACTAACTAGCTCTCCCTAAACCAATGCCTTTTACAATCACATGACTATGTATATAGAACCACACTTCATCAGTAAAGAATATTAAGCACGGATCAATTACTCTTTCATATGTTCTTTAACACCCAATTATAGAAATATAATGACCACCTGCTTGCAATTCAAGGATAACTACAACCTTAACATTTCCAACATCTAGGTATGTGCTTACTTTCATTATAATTATAGTTGTAATTGCAAGAATTTTGTACTGATATTTCATAAGCTTCACCAAGAGATATTGCTCTGACTGGCGAAATGCCAGCTGCTGTGAAATGGGCAACAAAACATGAGAGATGCATTACAAATTTTGTTTCATTTTTTAAAATTACAATTTTTTAACATTTTGTTGATTTAAGAGATGAAAATTTAAAAAACTGAAAATTCAAATGTCGAATTAAATGCTGCAATGTAATTGTACAAAATCAAACAAAATTACAACAAAAGATAAATATTAGAGTACATTAGGCTTATACTTGACAATCAATTTTACATTTTGTTCCTGATTACTCTGCACGATGTGTTGATTTTATCTTTGATCTCTCATCCAACACAATGCTAAATGAAAGAGTTCCTTAAATAAAACAAACACTGGTCCTATTTGCATGGATACTGCTCAAAACTAAATCTTGCTAGTACTATACCTGCGTGCCAAAGACAGGCTTCCCAAATGGAGGCCCTGAAGACTCATTCTTCAGGGTTGCATAATTCTGAAAAATGGACAAAAATGCAGGCAAAATTACAGCCTTCTTGACTCGGAACCAGTCATCACAAATAGCTAGAACTGTCACAACTTGCCACACTCATACTAGATTAAGCATCTCTATTCAAATTTTAATCCTCTGCAAGTACACATTCAGATGTATAATGTTAAAAACCAGATGGTCAGCTTCAGAAACATAGCATTACTTATGTAATAAAAAGCATTTTTAAACAGAAATTAAAACCTTTGTTTATGTTAAACAATAGCACAGTACTTCTGTTTTATCTTTCGCAAAGAGTTCCTGATTTTTATAAACAGGAATATTAAATGTTATGAATTTAATTTACAAAATTTATTTAACTCCAAAAAATTGCAACTTTAATGCAGGCAAAGCAAAATGGTTTATTTAAACTAAAGCATTACAATACAGTCTCCATAATTCCAGTTGGATGGCAACAGCGAGGTTGCCTTGGACTCAGATTATGTGGAAAGAGAGAGACAAACATTTTATTTCACAGATGTTCTACAATTATAGTACATTTATGTTTAAATCAGCTTATCATTACAATGTAATTAACACCACTACTACTTTTAAAGAACCTGTCAAGGATTTTTATTTCTGACTTCTGATCAGTTTTATAAACATAATGTTTCACCAATGTTTAATGAGTAGAACATTTGTAGTAGCTACTTTATCCTGCTATTTTGCAAACCATAGCTCCCTCACTGACTCAACTTTCCATTTCTGCCTATTGCCCTTTATCATATTGCTCAGTTTTTCAGAGACTATTTTTACTGTCAGCATCAGTGACCAACAGTTCATTGGCTGCCATCCACTCGTGAACTACAGTCAACTGATCACAATTTTCACATTCTGATAATTTTTTCACTAACTCCGCCAATAGCAAGTTTTTTTCCTTATTAGCTTCATGATCAACAATTAAGTGCATTTTAAATTACAAATAATCTCTCTCTCCCCTTTTTATGCAATAGATGATGAATGAATGATGTAATGAGTGCATAAGAGTCCCAAGTCCACAATGCTTTTAAAGTTACTTGGTATCCATACTCAGACAATTAATCTTTACAGGATTAAAACAGTCGGTCCCAGTGGTCTAGTGGTAAGAATACTTGCCTCATAAACCTAAGATCGTAGATTCATTACGCCAGAGTCGATGGATTTTTTCAGACATAAAAATCCTAAGTATGGCTTCCTTTGGAAGGGAAGTAAAGCCATGGGTCCCATGTCATAGATTTGCAACACAAAAAAGAACTTCAAGCCTAAAATAAGAGGTCTATGAGCAAAATTTACCAGCCATTTATGCCCTGAATTGAATGGGACGCTGACGTTAAAGAGCATCCGTAAATAGAACAAATCAATCAAAAGGATTAAATCCAGGACCTCCCAAAACCATGAAGGGAGTCATTCCACTGTTGTAATGCACATAATAATAAACTGTATTTTGCTAGCAGTCAGACTTTGGGGGGGGGGGGGGGGGGGGGAGTTGTGGGGCGGCTTGGATTACACTGAACATTGAATTATTAAGACTGTACTGCTCTTGAGTTATAAAATGCATTGCCTTTATTAATTTTTATTATTAGATTTAATATTTTAACTTGTTTTAAATTATTGGAAGTATACCATTCTACTGAATAAAAACTGATACCAACTTTGAGTTTGGTTTGTTATAAAAATCAAACCATGAATTTCTACTGAAATATAGTTAAATTTTATTACGAAAACTTCATAAAAACATATCATCATTAATGAAAAAATAGAAAACTGTAATTATTCATACTGAAATATAGAGATACCTTGAGAAATTTACACTATTCTCATGAAGGCTGTGAACATAAAAACCAATTTTTAGAAAGAAGTAATTTCTATAATGTTAAAATTATACTGAAGATAACAAGATTTGGTGCAATTATGAAGAAAATGTCTGCAAGATAATGTAAAAGTATGAAACTTGATGAAATTGTAATTCCAAGGTTTGCAAATTACTAACATTGTATATCTAACCCATTTAACATATGGAACAAATTAAAAACGAGTTGGCTACTTTCTTATTTCTATTTTTCTTTGCACCAACCCCATTTTTTTCCAACTTACAAACTGCCTTGAATAAAACCCAGATATTTTATGTTACAAGTTTGTTAAACTATAATCTATAGTCAAAGAAAGCCAATCCCAAAGTGAATCAAAATTCTATATTAGATCACAGAAGCTGATCTTATTTCAGCTCCTTATACACTGTATGGCTCAAATCATCTGCAGATTGTGAAAGTATATAATCCCATAGTTTTACAGACAATTTCATACACACTTTCCTATTCATATTATTTTGCTCTAATCTACATATATTCTAGCGTAATGGTTATCAGATTGGACTTTAATACCAGTTTCATATGCTTCAAATCCAAATAGTAATAAGTACTGCTTTTTGCTCATGTCCCCACGTTCAAAAATACTCTACTTAAAGAACTATTCTTACTGCCTGCCTTGGTCCTTAACAGCCAATCTTTACAGGTTTCTCATTTGCACACAATGACGGAGCTACTCTATTTCCATTGTGCTGTATTTATTTTTTATTTTTTCTTTTCTTTTCTTTCTTTTTTTTTATTTGTTTCATTTATGTGCGCACTTTAATATCTATGGTCCTCAGTGTCCCATTCTATTCAGGGCTTGAAACGGCAGACATATTTTGCTCAGAGGCTGCCTCTTTCAGGCTTGAGGTTCTTTTTCATGCTGTAAATGTACGACACTGGACCAATGGCTTTACTTTCCTTCCAAAGGAAGCCATACTTAGGATTTTTATGCCTGAAAAATTCCATTGATGCTTGCGGGTTTGAACCCACAATCTTGGGTTTAGAAAAGCAAGTATGGTTACCACTACACCATTGTACTATAATAAGCTGCATTCATTATAATGCTATTTCTTTGGAACACTTACAAAAAACAAAACAAAAAAAGAGAGAGATGGTAGCAAAGTAGTTTTATTTATATGTTTCAAGTATATTTAACTGTACAGTTCAATGAAAAATATCATATCTTAGTCTATAGTTCATTAATTTCCTTTGAATATTATGCAAATTACACTATTATGATTTATTAATTTGTAATAATATGCATTAATAATCACTTTTGGATAACGGTATTCTAATTGTTGACTACAAGGATTGCAAACAATGCAAGTTGAGATAAACTATATAAGATTGCACAATAACTTGCAACAATTGCCTATGTCTTAGTATTGCCATAAATATTATTACAAAATTTTAGTTCAGCACACAACAACAACAACATATTTTAATATATTTTTCATTTATTTTTGATAAGTTTAGCATCATTTCCTTTTAGCCCTCATACATGACCAGTTTCTCTGGCCACTCATCTCAAGCAGCATGCACTACCTACATTAAGAAATCTGCAACTGCTAACTCCAAGTAGTCCTCGAGACTCTGAATATTACGTTTCTTTTCTTGCAAACCATACCCTCAAGGACTGGCCACAGATTGTAATCAAGGAGGTTCAGGTTGGAAGTACTATTACTGAGGCAAGATGTAGACTTCTATGAAATCTCCCAGACCCTCTCTCTGTTTTCTAACGAAGTTGAGGCTTACACTCTCAATTTTGATAGTTGTAGCTTTCTTCAAATATTGAACATATTCTCAACAAAAGTACTTTTTCTGTGGCTGTTGTTTGTGTAAAGCCTTAGCAGTCATTTGCATCTCAACACCTTCTGCTGCTTCAGTTCTGTAGTTAAAAAATGCCCAGTACTGTGATAAAAAGTATGCACTATGGTCAATAAGTCTCCTGGATATGTTCATCTCAGGGGGCTAGAACTGTCTGCTTCTGAACTGGATGGACAATTGCTATGGTCATCACAGCGTGTACTCCGGTATGTTGTCAATGGTACTGGTATCAGTAAAGCATTCGATGGTGTGCCACACAAACATTATATTGATTTCCAGTTTGTCCAATCTGAGGAATCTAAATTGGTGATTTTGCAACTTGATGGAGAACTGTCACAGTAAAGGTTTTCACAAAATCCCCATTCTGTGGTTAAATTTCAGATAAGATAGTCTTTCTGCTGGACCTATGAGGGTGATAAGAGTGGTTGCCAAACCATTGATACAGTTTCCACAACTAGAGGATACCTGAATTTTGTCACTATGCTCCAAATACAATTTTGCTTAGCTACCATCCTGCAGGATCATGCAATTCTTTTTTCTTTCTTTTTCTTTTTTTTTTAACGAATGCTCTTTAACATGTTAGGTCATCAGTATCCCATTCAATTCAGGGCATGATACGGGACCCACGGTTTTACTTCCCTTCTAAAGGAAGTCATCCATACTCACAATTTTTATGCCCAAAAAAATCCATCAGTTCTGGCCAGAATCGAACCCGCCATCTTGGGTTCAGGAGGCAAGTATGGTTACCACTAGACCACCAGGAGGGACACGCAGATCATGATGTGGTTGCAAACAAAAATAAGTAGCATGGTGCCAGATGAGGGCAGTAGGGTAGATATTATCAATTTCACATGTGAAGCGACCAAAAAGTTTTTCTGTTACACAATATTAGAAAACACATTGTCATGATTAAGGATGTTATCATTTTGAGGTTATCCTGTATGTACCTTTTCATCCTAAGACTATTGGTCAACATAGAATGCTATACTACTTGGCATTATCTGTGTGATGACTCTCCTGTGGAACAATTATAACAGTATCTGAATAATGAAAGAATGCACTATCTTAATGCCATGTTTGAACCTCTCAAGAGAATTCGACCAGTCTCTACTGAATTTTTATGCACTTCCTTGCACCAATCAACATGTTTGTTCCTTAGCTTCAGTCAAATTATTTGAAACTACCAAGAAGCACACAACTTCTTCACAGCAAGATGATAACAACTGCCTGTGGTGCCTCAGCAAAAATAGGCATTAAATACCATTCAAAAAAAAAGATAACAAATGGTCTGTGTTGCACTCATACCTATACGTCTGAATTTCAGCATCTTAGGTAATTCAATTGTTTTTAATAATCAATATTTCTGTCACTGGTTCTTGTAGCAGGTCAATCCTTGCATAAATCAGCACATGCAAGTACATTCACATTTGAATTCTGCAAACTAATCATATACAGTCCTTGTTGATACTACTTATTCTCCCAAAATATTTTATAATTGGTCGCATTGTTCTAGCATCTATGACAATTTAAAACCATAAAAAACTTATAGTCCAAAGGTCTTGTCAACTTACATCCATTAATGATACATTGTTTCAAAAATATTTTGCCTCTAAAGTAGAAAATATTTTTTGGATCCGTAAACAGCAATTACTTTGGAAACGGAATTGTATTTATTATCAAGCAAATGATAACCGCATTGTTTGCCAGAAATTCTCAGTGACTTATGTATTGAAACACCTCCCACAATGCACATTAATGACTGAAAGAAATGCCATTTTGCTTCTTCTTGAAATTTACTTTAAGTACACATTTTAAACTTTATAAAAATTCCTGGCAAGCTGCACATTAGCAATGTGTGTTGACTGGCAATTAGAATTATGATTCCTGGAATTTACAATACTCATTTGATACTGGGGAAGAGCAAGTCAGTGAACCAATGTCATTGTTGATACACATATGGAGTTCAATTGCACAATTTGAACACTATCTTAATATAATCCCAAAATACAGTAACAAGACAACACAATTTGCACCAACAGCCTGAGCAGGGATGCATGTGATGTCTACTACCAAGGAAACGCATTTAGCTTTGATGGGGTTTACATGTTTGTTTACAACTGTAAGTAGAGAGTAATAAAACCTCATCCTTAAAAATTCTCACAGAAACCAAATTGCTTCTGGTGACTTTTATTACCAGTAAACTTTAATTAATAATATAAAATGAACAAATGTCAATGAAATATATGAAGTGTTCATAAAATTAAAAGTAACTAGCCTTTATCTCCCAGTTATCAGATTTTTTTTTGTTCGAATAAAGGTTTAAGATATTAAATATCATGACCAAAATTATGCTATAACATTCTTCCAATTTTAAGAGCATACACTGCTTGCAAATACAGTGCCTCCATTGAAAAGTCATTTCTAATATGCATTTCCTAACTTAATGAACATCAGTGGCCAAACCCAAGCTGTTGGTTAATTTTAACCAACACCAACCTTCCGCAGAATTATTTCTCATGATGTGCTAGCATAAGGCATGAAGGGAATCAACTTAACTAACTTACCAATAAGCCAAACTTACCTACCTTTTTTTTTCTTTTCTTTCTTTATAGCATGCTAGCTGTAATATTTGCAAAAACATCAATAAAGCCTGGATATTCCTAAAGCATTCACACTTTACCTACTTAAGACAATAATTTTACAAAACATCTACTAGAGACCAAAAATCCTATCAATATCTTGCTTTTGTCAAGCTTCCTCCTTCCCTCAAATGAAGAGAGGAATTGATTAGATAAATAAAATAAATGTTTTATCCCTGAGCTGATAAATTTACTGACTGAATAGCTTTTTACATGATTATTTGCTGTCCTGTGTTAAAGCTTCATTCTCTTTTGCAATTTTTGGGATTTGTTTCAAATGTTGCCATGTGAGTCTGACATTTAAAACTAATGATGCTAGTTTAATTCCACTTTTTTTTGTAACAATTCTGACTAGTTCATCCAATACATATGCCGCTTTTGCACATAGTAATAGTTCTGCGTGGTAAAAAGTGATAAAATGAAGTTAAACATACCTGAAAAATGTAAGTTTTGTAATAAGGAACAACATATTGCAGCCAGAAATGTAAAAACAGCATAATCTTATGTACTGCAGGTATTAACCCCCTCCCACAGTCCCCATCCACCTACTGCAGTGGTGCATTACTTATATAGCAACAGGCCCCTCCTACTAGTGATGATTGCAGCCCCTCTAGTGCAGATATAAGAATGGGCAACATAATTGAGTTTCTAGTAAAATTTTGGCTGACAGTTGCAAAAAATGGTATTCGCAATTAATTAACACACACTAACCTTAACTTAACCTACGGTAAATTCTAGAAACGATAGACCCAGTGGTTTGCAGCGACTCGCTGGGGCCTGACGGCCTATGTTCGCCTCCTTTTCGTAAATACAAAATTAATTGGGGATAGTGGGTAAATCGTTATAATGATGGCAAATCTCCTTTAACTCCAGCAGAACCTATGTAATGTCAATGAGTACAACAAGAACTTAAGTGCTGGATGAACTATTCGGAATGATTACTTACTTGTTATACAAAGAAACAACAGCAGAAAACACAAGAAGAGAAAAAGTAAGTAAATACACTCTTGTGAAAGTTGCTATATGTCATTCGGCCACGCAAACGCCGTATATGAAAAAAAAAAAAACAAAAAAAAAAAAACAATTCCGAATGACAACAAGTTTAAGATATCCACCTACAACCTACATTTCAACTCTGTTCCTTGAATTCACAGGTTGCAGAATGTTATCTAAACAAACACCTGGAGGGAAGTAGCTATTTGCCAATATAACAATTGCCATGACAATGCTATGACAAACGGAATACAACGGTGCAGAGTAATAATTTAAGTGTAATACTTTGATCTTGCTAAATACACCCAAATATAACTTGGCCATGTATTCTTAAAACCAATCCAATTTTTATGGAATGAGCATTTCAGTATGAAAGTAGGTATCATGTTAGCACATCAGGAGCATTTTAGGTTAATTTCTAAAATATATAAATCTTACCTTCACTATCGTAGGTGTCGTATTTTGATGAATATTCTCCATTTCTATCTTTTAATGCTTTTTCCTTCTTTCTTTCTTTGTGGTGTTTCTTGTGATGGCGATGTTTCTCTTTCACCCGTTCTGGTGACCGAGATTTACTTCGACTACGGTGCTTCCGCTTCTTCGACTCTCTAACCTTGTGTTTCTTCGTCGATCCCATGATAAAAATGTAATCAAACAGTTAACTAAACTGTTATTTAGTATGTATATTCTGCAAGTTTAATTCCTTTAAAAACAATTACTTGCACTTGGTCACCATTTTGAAGCACTGGCGATCGAAACAACATCGAATTAACGATTTCCTACAGGTTCGCCAACTTTGATAGAATTACAATAGAAAATTAATAGACACTAGATACTGTGACACATACATTGTAATTTCTGGTTTTCTCCCTCTGATATCAAACCCAAAATGTATTGATAAAATAATGGTTTCTGTTAAAAACGTTTAATTTATAACGATAATTAATATATCTATTTTAACATTTATTTCGTACCACTGCATTGTCCTTTCCATATACATTAAACAGCGGTCACGGTTATCGTTATATCACCCGGTTCCGATAGCAATACCAAAGCAGAAAAATCACAAATTTTGAGTCACGTTAAGGGTGGATTTTAATGTATTTGCTCCCTTCTTTATAGGCAGTGGCCACATTGTCATGGAATCTGTACGTTGTGTCTGTTTTAATGCGATGCTAATGTGAATAGGTCACAACATCGGCACTATTAATAATAGTTACTGTCTAGCATTAACAATCGCATTTAAAATATATCTTGCTCCTCCTAATCGTTACAATAAATAGCACGTACTCAAAATTATACGATAGATTTAAGTGCCGAGAAAATGAAAACAATATATGAATTTGAGGGCTTTGCTGCATTGTGAAATCAACTTCTAACAGGGATTTAAATAATCAAAATACAAAACATGAGAAAACGTTCCATAAGAATAACGAAAGCAGCAGGTTGCAAGCGGCAGATCTTGAGGATGATCAGCAACTCGACTTCCTCCAGTCAAATTACTGAAACTAGTTTTTATTTTAATAAAAACATTTCTTTCTTTCTTCATAAAAATATAATTTTGCATTGAGACACAGTAATGCAGTACGAAGATCGTTGTTTTATCATTGCTGTTTAGTTTTAAATCACAATGATAAATCCACATTTCACCAACTTAACAATATTATAAACCCACTACAATTTAATTTTTTCTACATAAATTGGTTCCAGTTAACAATCACACTAATGTTAGCCATTTCAAGAAAGCAGATATAGGGATTTCCCTTCACATTGACAATGCATTAAACATATCCCTACAGATGCAGATTCAAAAATTATGTTATGTCCTTCCTTCTGCCTGTAGTATAAAGAATCAACTCCTATACTCATATTGTTGTTTTTCCCAAATTATGGAAATGATATTATTTTAAGTTTTTTTCTGCATACCCATAATTGTCAGAACAGTTTTTGGCACAGGCATAATCATTTGAATGTATGTGGGTTGGAAAAAGGTAGTAATAACAAATTTATATTTAACCTGGAAGGAATGAACAACAGTAGTAATATTGCTTTTGTCAGTGAAGATGCATCCTACTGCTTAAGGAATTACTCTTTTTATATATACTTTCTGCTAAGTGATTCCTTTAGTTTGAGGAAAATATTAAAGTCACAGGGCCCATGTCTGGTGAATATGAAGTTTTTTTAATATATATTTATTGGTGTTTAACGCATTTTTACTGCTGAGGCATCAAGGGTGGTGGACACATGATACATGAGATGAAATGATATATTTAGAAAGGATTTTTAGAAGGAAAGAAACGTTTCAAGTCTAAGTCTAAGGTAGCTCTCCCGCATTTGCCATTTATTAGGACAGAGGAAAACCGGGAAAAAACTTCAATCAGGAAGGATGGTCCTGGTGGGAATCAAACCCCAGACCTCCCACTCACGAGTCTGTGCCTTAATGACCTCAGCCACCTGTGGCGATTTCCTATAGGAGGATGTATATGGATGATATATATGGAGGATATTCAAGTATATCTCACCCCCACCATACCAGTAAATCTCTTACAGTAGTGACAGTGTGACACTTGGGTTGTCATCATTCACAAAACTTAATGTTTCCGTTCTGTCATCCACGTTTTATCCTGTCGATGAATGTCAAATGGTCACTTTGTAAGCACATAACAGTACCCTGATGAGGCATCCAATAGAATGCCATTTTGCAATACCTAAACAAGTCTTTTAACATTGTAATACTATTGGATGAGTTATTTCTACCTCTACAGCAAATGAAAGTTGCCAGTCACTAACCAATAAGTTCATTCTTGTTCATGAACTTCCAGTTTGCTCATATCAATGGAATGAAGCAAAACTGCAATAATTTTGTATTAAATGGCTTAAAAATCTGTTATATAAATATCTATGAGAAATTTTTCTGCTTGGTGCAATATGTGTGCAGTTATCATTTGACAGCCATTTGATTTGATCACTGCTGCATCTTCCATAAAAATAGAAGAAAACATTTTCATGTAGTGATTTTACAATTTAATTTGAAAAAGTGGAGATGGCCACACAGATGAAAGTCACACTGGATGAAGTTCATTGGACTCTAAACTTATGTTATTTATTTCTGGATAAATGAGTTTAAATCAGAGCTGTGGATAGTGATTGATGAAATTGTACTGAAGAAAATGAGGACCATTTTGGTTTCTGCTGTTTTTTTTTTAGGATTCTCATTATTCCAGGTATGCTAATAGCAAAAATGTAAAACAAGAGCAATCTTTTATGAAACATTGTTGAATTGTGTGAAAAGTGAATTGTATAAAAACACCCAAAATTGGTGGACAAAAATGTTTTCTTTTATCCGGACAACCTGCTGTTCTGACCATAAATAATTACAATGGCACGTTGAAAGGACTAGATTTTTAATAGATTCATCAACCACCCCATTCCGTGCCTTTAGACTACTGCTTGTTTTTGGACTTAAAACTTTGACTGGAGGGATGTTATCATTGTTGTCAAAGACTAATTTGCAACATTTAAAAATACCCATTTTTCTGATGTGATGAAGAAATTGGTAACTACTGACCAATGTATATGTATAGTGCTGTGCTTCCAATATGTCTGAAAAAACAGCCAGAAAAATGAAAATAGATTCACAAATTTCATTTTGGTTTTCTTAGAGTGCATGTTAGAGATATATTGATTCTTTACTGGACAAGACATTGGTCAACCATCACCATCACAGAATGGCTACATCCAGTGGTTCCCAACTTTTTAAGTCTGGGACCCATCTTAAAGGATATTAGCTCCATAAGTTAAATTAGTACACTGTAATTAACATCAATTCATTTGTAAGTTTGTTATTATCCACCCTCAAGTGTTTTTTATATTTATATTACTTTTTTTTTAAATTTGGAAATGCACAAAAATTGTTTTTTACTTAAATCCATTATTAGATTACTTTAACAAAACATCAAAATTACATAAATAATATAGAGTGATCAAATAAACAATAAATTTTTTTAAATAATCAAATGAATATTAAATTCATACATTCATTTTAATAATTAACTACCTCTTCATAACATCCTTTAGCTTCTTTTGGGATTTCAAAAAGCTCCTTGAGTTTTTATCCATCTTTCCTCTTTTCATCTTCTCCAGGCCAGAGAGCAGAAACATTATTGTCTTTTTGTAGAAGGTTTCGTATCTGAGATAACGTTTCATGTTCAAGATAATTTATTCTGAGCACTCTCCTTCAATGTTCTGATTTGCCAAAATAGAATTTCTAGCTAAAATCATTAATACACAAATTCAAAATCTTAATAAAATCACCCCAAAAGATAAATAATCATATCCATTCCCAGTTCAGGACTTAATATCATGGGATTGTAGAAGATGGGGAGTATTCATGGGGTATAAAATATTTTTTCCACTGCCACTATAATAAGAATGCTATTATGACACTGCTTTTAGAAAAGTGCATGGATTTTACTTAAATAGTGCTGATTGCTATTGATGATGGAAAGTAAAGTACATAAAGTACAAAGATAATTTAGCAACAAAAAATTGAAAATTGTGACATCATTCCTTATATAAATTTGTATATCCTTTCTTATCTCTTATTTGATTTTTGGGTAGTAAGAATTAGCATCTAGAATCTGAACATTAGCATTAACATTCATAAGTGGGTGGTTGAAAATACACAGTAGTATGAAAGAAGAGAGAAAATTAAATAAAAACATAATAATGCACCTATTTTAAAAAAAAAGCACATCACACAGGAGCTGTATAAACTAAGCGGATTCCTCACTGAGTTGAATAACTTCTATTAAAAATAAAGTAAATTCAAAATTAGGGCTTATTAATTAATAAAATGAAATTATTTGAGGCATTACTGTGTGGTATTAAGAGAACACAATTAGAGTTCTTGCAATGTATAAGTATCATGAAAGAGAAACATTTTAGAATCATCATCATCATCATCATCTCATTGAGATTAAACCACAAGAATTAATGGTATACTATTAAATATATGACCACTGATAGACAAAGTTATAATGTGTGAGTATTTTAAACACTTTTAAATGTAGCCATGTTTATGATCTGAGCCCTTGAAATCCTTACATTCACTAAAATGGAAAAAAAGTTTCCTTAAAAAAAATGAAAATTGTGGCCGTTAGAGTGATTTTTAAATGTTGATGTGATCCCTGCTCATTTTTCAAGTAATCCCCCACTCCCAATAATCTGATAATTTTCAAAAAGTAATTTTCTTATTTCATTTAAATGGCATATGCAACTTTTTGTTGTGGAAAAACAATTACTGGTGCTGCTAGAGCAATTTTTAAATTTTGGTTTTCAGGTAACCCCCTCCTAAGGCCAGATTTCCCTGATTTTCAGAAATGATTTTTCTTATTCTATTTAAATGCCATATACAGAATATCATTGCAAAAAAAAAATTATAGTCCCATTAGAGCACTTTTTAAATTTTCATGTACAGGCAAACCCCTGCTCCTAATAGTCAGATTTCTTGATTTTTAGAAACTGTTTTTCGTATTTTATTTCAATGAGACATACAAAGTTTGATTTTAAAAAAATTAAAATTGCGGCCGTTAGAGCAGTTTTTAAAATTTGCTTTAACCCCCAAAAGTTTTTAGGTATGCCCCCACTCCTAGTGACCTGATTGCCCTGATTTTCGGAAAATACTTTTATAAACTTATTTTAAATAAATATACTGAGTTTCATTGAGAATAAATAAATAAATAAATAAATGTTGCAGCCACTAGAGAAATTTTTCAATTTTTTAAAAAAATGTTCGCTTTAGTTAACCCACGCTCCCAAAGGTCCAATTTTTCTGGTTAATGAAATCGACGAATTGTTTGTTAATTGATGGTTATGTGCCAAGTTTTTTTGAGAAAAACAAAAAAATATAGATATGCATTTGTTAGATTTTGTTTTTTAATTTTATTGTAATTGCCTAGCATGTATGATTGGTGCAGATTTGGATTGATTAGTAAAAAATCATTGGTACAACCGCAATAGATTACATTTCTTTGAAATTAGCTAAAAAAAAAATAAAATAGCTGAAAAATAAGCAGATTTTTCATGGGTATGACTACAATAGCTTCATTCTTTCAGAATTAGCTAATATATAAATTCTCCTGGTTTCCATGACAACAAAATTGTCAATGATCCTTTCATTAAAGTCTAGAACCTGCAGGATGAAGTCTATTTCTATATTGTATATTATTCCTATGCTTTGAAATCACAGTATGACTCAAATTAAAATTGAGAGTTGATCTACCCAGGTTTTAATTTAAATTTTCCTCTGCAATTGTTACATAGCTGCAAAGATAAAGACTTAGAATATTTATATACCATTCATTTTCTTTATATTCAATTAACACAAAATGAAATAATTGGTCAAAACAAGAGTACCTCAAGGCTCAGAATTAGGCACTCTATTATTATACTTTATGTAAAAAATATACTATGTACATTTGTTTACACATTATAGTTTTATATGTTTTTAAATATTTTATCAGCACTAAATTGTGCTGATAAAACACTTAAAAACATAATATCTTTGTTACAATTATCAAATTACCTTTAAACTTCACAACTATGGTTCAATGTTAATTAAACAAATTTCATGCTATTTGAACTTCATAACAGTGATGAATATGAGTTAATAATGCAAACTTATAATTTGAATTAAATGGAAGACTAGTTTCGGGAGCCATCGCTCCTATCATCAGTTCCTGGTCGACTCGATTTCTCTTAAATGTTAATAATTGACACCACTGTTACAAAAGTTCACTATATTTTATACAATTATAATTTGAAATTAACCAAACTAGCTACACCAAATTCCTAGGAATTTATATTGATAAAAACTTACCTTAAAACCACCATGTAAATATGCTTTGTAAAAAATGTTGTTTATTTATATTTGTTAAAAAAAATTATTGTATCAGTTAGGAGATACCCTAAAATGGTTATTATGAGTGGGTATCACTCATATATTATATATGGCATAGAAATCTGGGGAGGAGCAAGAAACTCAAATTTGAATAGAGGTGATTAGAGAATATTATAGAAAAGAAGTCAAAAATACATTTACAGTTAAACTAATTGCCAATCTGTCAAAAAATATTTAGAAGAAAGATAATACTAACAGTATATCATTGTATTTCTACAGATTTATTTTACTATTAAAATCAAAAGGGGGATGCACATCATTAAATAAAAATCATTATGAATATAACAGGAGGGGGAATAAATAATTATCAACGGGAGTATAGGGCTAAAACATTGATCAATAAAAATCCACAATATAGATATTACCATGTACAATAAACTTCCCAGTTTCAATACAGCTGCACAAGGTAATCAATACTTTTAAGCAGTTGTTGAAAAAGTATCTCATTGATAAATGTCTATACAGAATTGATAAATTATAATCAGATAATGCTATCCTATCATTATTGTTCTTGTACATATTATCCTGACTATAAATGATTGCTTGTTTATATCCACCCATAAATTCATTCCCTTTATATTATAGTATTTATATTTTGCATAGATTCATCTTCATTTCATAAAAAGGATTGATAGGGCAACTATAGCTATATATAAAATAACTATTCAGAATGCAACAAAGTATATATTGCAAAACAAAAAGAAGCATTCCAATTAGGCTAAAGAAACACTGGAGAAACATCAAGTACAATCAGATAGATAAATCAGCGGTTGCACATCACTTTTGGAGAGCTAAACGTGATATAGAAATGGAATTCAAATTATTGAAATTCATAAATAGACCCTTGGAGTTGGGAATTTAGGAAAAAAATGTTATAAAAATGTGAAAATAAGATTATGAACTTTGAGATCCCAACAGAAGACAAATTAATCCAAAAGTTCATAAAATGTTCTCAAGTTCACAATGAATCCAGCAGTTGATTCAGAGCTGATGATGCGGACAAAAGCATGTGAAACATGTTCTCTATAATTCAATGGTAATTAGAGCCTAAGAGTATTAAATTCACTCACTAGCTAATTAAGAATTCACTTATAGGATTTTTAATTAGGTCATGTTTTGGAAACCGTTGTTGCTATCTTTAGCTGTTGACTGCTTGGTAAGTTTTTGGTTACTTGATGTGGTCGTGGCTGGATCTGAGAAGCTACTCTCGACATCTGTTAACTAGAATATTGACAGAGTAGCAGCTCAGATCCACCCATGACCAACATTATTCAACCAAAAACTTACCAAGTAGTTAGTCAACAGCTAAAGATGGGAACAATGAACGGTTCCTGAAATATGTCCTAGTTAAAAACCCTGTAAGCGAAATTCATATTAACATTCCTAAACATTCAACTTGTATTATTTCAGTTGTTTCACTCTCAAGAACTCTAAACACATTAAATACTTCAAACATATTCAAATATATAACTTGTTTTTTAATTTTGTCTCTGTCAAGCTTTAAAAAAATCCTTCTCAATTAATTGACTTATTATTTGAACCAATTCAAAACATATTTCTTAATGAAAAATTATAAAATTATGGGTCAGGATAATATGTGATGAAGATGCAAAGTATTTATTAAAAAACAATATTTAGATGATCAGAGTTTTATTATTACAATATCCGTAGATCTAACACATATATGTACAAACTTGGCATAAATTTGGCACTACCGCTTATGGCTAAAACAATAATGAAACCTTTTTTCTTGATGTTTTCACAATTTTATAAACATTCTAAAAGTACCATGCATACATACATACAACAATGTGAGTACAAAAAAAATGTCTATAGTAACCTATATACAAGAAATGGCAAGATGTTCCAGTGCCAAAGAATTGATTTGAACATAATGATTTGTCATACTAAATATGGCAACAAAATTGTTAATTTGTACCAAGAACAGGGGAGATAAAATTGAGCATATCTTTAACTCTTTTAACAAGTTAAAATGAAAGAAAAGAACAAAATGATAATGATGGGACATTTTAGCATAAGTAGGAACAAGTTTAATCAGTACTGTGGTGGAGTATGAAAAAGAACATTCTTAGGAACTAGTAGAATCAGCATTATCATTATAAACATTTGTTTGTCTTTTGCTAAACAATATTAAATTTGTAAAAAAGAAATATAAAGATAACAATTAATAGAATTGATGATTAATGGTTTTCTATTTTGTTTTTATCTATAATTTCATTATGATGCAAAATTTGAGACATATGATTTGGTTTCAACTAGACATAAAATTATAATATTTGTTGCACTTAATTTGTTCAGATAACAATGTTATTACATATAAACAATGTTTTTTTCACACTAACTCCATTCACTTACATAAATTTGTCAACAGGCTGAAGATGGGAGGGATCGCTCCCGAAACATATGTTCCAAATTTATGTAAGTGAATGGAGTTAGTGTGAAAAAAACTGTATACATTGTTTATATATATACCACTCCATTGTCAACAGCTTCGTAAGTACACTTATTTGAATGTTATTACAGTCTAGGACTGAAGGGCTAGCTCTCCTGAGGAACCTAATCTCATAAATATTTACAAGAATGTGGAGGTTGTTTAAAGTCACCAAAATGAAATAAAGGAAATACTGTCCTTTAAATAGCTCACAAAAAAAATAATTATTGCAGAAATATCATAAAAAAGCATTTAATTTCATTGTTCCTAGAACACAGATCATTCCTTAATTTTTCAATTATTGTTTCAACAACTGATTGATAAAGAACCTACATCAGATAAAACTTGAATGCCAGGATGTGCAGTAGAAATTCCATACTTGTGAAGTCCATTTCTGTTCTGTTCAGTCAGTGATGTTATTGTTGTGTTAGGTGGCTTTAGTAAGCATTTATAAACAGTTTTCTTTGAATTTTGGCAAATTTGAGCTAGTTTTATACCAGATATGCTGAGCATTTAGCGCAGTAATATAAGAGGATAAAAAAAAATTACAAAAACTACATAGGTAAGTGAAGAGAAATAGTATTTAAAGTATGCTTGAATGTGTCAACAGACAACATGCTGCACTAAGCATGGAGGTGGAAGCAACATTGCCCCATCTCGGTAAAATATTTGATTGCCTGTGGATTCAGTCTCAGCAAAGTATAAAGAATTGCCAGTGAAGGAAATAAACTCTCAGTAGTGTTTAAATCCCCAGGAATGATGTTGTTTTACTCTCACCAACCTGATTAATGCTTTGACTGAACTTCACTATAGCACTGAGAATGCATTTCGCTAAACTGCAAATTATAGTAGTCTCTTATTCTGTGCATTAAAAGCAATGTACCTTCCAATCTTTGTTTGAATAGAACATATAGATTTGACATTGTAGCATAATGTCTTAAACTCACATTATTAAGACCTATACATAAGCAAAATAACTGCAGTGCAGAATATAAAAATTGGAGGTAAATAAAGCAGTTCTCCTTGTGGTGACTTAGTGCTTTAAACAAACTACAAACAACACATGTTATTAGTTTTCTTGAAATGTATGAACTTTCTTATATGTCTTCAACTTTTCCATCTGCTCTGCAAAACTCAATATGAGCTCCAAATGTACATATGAAGTTTTGTGATTGAAACAATTATTTATAAAATAATAATGCATTATGCATATGAACTTCATAAATGAAGAGTTCATATTTATTTTCTACATTTATTGTATGTATATCCCTGAACTTTTCAAAAGAGGTTTTAACATATATTGTAAGCAATACTCTTCTCAAATTCACAGTTTGTTTAAATTCTTTAATATGAGACTTGAGCATAAACTACTATTAAAAATAACAGAAAAAGATACTTAGTAAAAAGTTGGTGAAGCCTTTGAAAATAATGAATAATACTGTAGAAGATTTTAAAGAATTTCTTTGAATATATGGTGCTTTAATAAAGAAATACAGATATTTTGAAAGTAAACAAACATCTTTTGAAATCACCTGTAGCAAAGGAAAAGGATACATTACCTGTTGTATTGCAATGAATTTAAGTCAAGTGTAAATAAAATATTTTTCTGAAAATCAAAATGCTGAAGATAGCTGAGAATAAAAGCGAGCAAATGCCCTATTTTTAGCAGCTTTTTGACACCATTACAATGGAGGGAAGACATGAGAAAAAGAACATGTCACTTTAATGTAAACCAATGAGCTTGTCAAAAAGAAGGCATATGTACCAGTAGTACTTAGCTGTACAAGAGAGATTGAGGCCTTAACGCAAAGGTCCACATAAAAAGCGTAATAATATTTTCACTCTCTTCTCTTTAAGTATGACCACTCATGGGGCAATCTTCAGGTTTATGGTTTAAAACGTTAGCTGTGTTAGGATTCGATTATACATATATAAAATTAACACTGCTCATTCCATGCACACACGGAAAAACATACACACGATCTCATAATGCACATAAAAAATTAAAAAAAAAAAAAACATTTTTTTAAATGTTATTTCTGACTAACATTGCCGTACTTCATTTGTATTCACTTTCCTTTTAACATGGCATGCAGTCAGAAACTTTGGTGCATCTTTATACAAAAAGCACAGCTTATGTAAGATAAGATCTGCCCAAATTATATGCCTTTTTAAAGGTAGTTTCACTGTGATTTCATATAAATATGGCAAATTAATTTTACTTTTTTAGTATTGGTACGAATAAATGGACAGATCTTCTGGTGCTACATGTTAATGTTTTGTCACACATATTCTTCTGATGGTTTTGGAGCACTATTTGGAAGCCTAAGTGAAGCTGCTGCTCGGCTACTTACAGAGTCTGGCAGTTCAGCAATGTCTTTGAATACTCCAACTAAACTCTCAAAGTTGGGCCCCCAGTTTAAAAAGTAGTCCCAACCAAGGGCTGCACCAGCTGATGGCGAGCCATTGTGTGGCCTGTAGATGGGTGCACCCATATGCGTTGATAAGTCATCATCAGACGCAACAAGAGTGCTGAGGGAACCTCGAAATGAGGAGTCAAAGCCATCATATGACGCTGGTACTGGTGGAAGAGGTGGCTTGCTGCCATTTCCTGCCCCGCTGCCACTCTCGGCACCTCGTCGCTCCTCATCTTCTGCCTCTGCAAGAGGAAGTTTGCTTGCTGCACCAAACATAGCTTCACTACGTTTGGCAGTGCTCTCTGAGTTGGTATTGTTGTCATACTCAAACTCTGAGCATGTGAATGAATCATTGCCACTCTCATCCGTTGTAGTGGAACTGTGATCGTGAGGATCCGCGCTTGTGGCAGCATGATGCAGATGATTCAAATGGTGGACAACTGGAGGAGGGGGACCAGCTCCAGCCTCAAGAAGGCGCCTCCCTCGAGGAGCTTCACTAGAACTAGATACAGCATCCAAAGTACTAACTAGGCTGGAAGTACGAGGTCGAGAGTTGAGACGTTCAATCTCTTCAGCTGTTAGCCCTACAGCACCACCCCCTGTACTGTCTCCTGCTCCTGCACCACCACCTCCAGGACCTGCTTTACGACTTGCTGCCGAACTCTGTCCACTCAGTTGGCTCATGACAGGGCTATTGAGACTGCGTTCACTTGCATCTTTACCACCTGAGGACGATGTGGTTGCAAGAAGTGCTGACTGTAATGGTTTACCACTTATATCCTGCAGTGTAAGAATGCGAGGAGTTTGCTGTGCTGAAAGCTCAGAGCTAGGGCTCAGCCGAGCTAGTGGTGTGCTTTGTAGTAACTTACCTCCTCCACCTGCACTACCACCAGCCACGGTGCTAGGCGGTGAATCTACCCTGGATGCAGGGGGTGGAGGAACTACTGAGCGAGCACCTGGAGGAAAGTGATGTGGTGAATGGCGATGCTGCTGCTGTTGTGCCGAGGCTTGATGTTTGTGGTGGTAGCTTGTCACTGGTCCACCACTAGTAGCTGCACTGCTGCTGCCCCCAGCACTGGGTGGCAGATGGGGAGGTGTTGCCTTGTACTTCCTCACATTGCCACCTTCACGATAGCCTTTGTAATGGTACACAATGTCAATGTCAGAAGGAGCAATGGAGCTTGCATTCTCTAAGTCATAATGTTCGGGCACCTCCAAATCTACAGTTCCAGTAGATGGTTGTGGGGCTTCATGAGCAGCTGTTCCTTGAGGTGGTAGTGGGGGGTGCGACTTGCTAACCACTTCCCGCTCAATGATGTCTGGTCTCTGAGGTCTCATTTCTGTAGCCACTATTTCACGTTCCTTGTATTTCTTAGATATAAGTTCAGGAGCCACCAAATGATGACCACCCCTCAGCACATCACTAGTCTCTGATAAGAAACTGGGAGGTCCCTCACGGGTATCACCAACACCAACACCACTAGATATGCCTCCACCAGCTACCAGCGTCATGCTTCCATTCTGCTTGGCAGCTCCTGGGCTACCTCCAGGTCCTCCTCCTTTCTCCTTCTTCTGACGCCGTAGCCGGAAAACAACAAAGCTCACCAGAATAGCTACCAGTAGGATCACGAAGAAGACAATCACAAGAGTTATAGCAATACTGAGTGGATCTGGGGCTGCAGCAGCTCCAACACCTCCCACAGGTCCAAAGCAACCTGAGGTCACTTTACCATACTGTAGCACTTCTGAAAGAATGCTGCCAGATCCATTAAATGGCTGAATTTCATTGTTAATACTGAAATTGGCCAGACATCCTTCAAAACCTGGAAAGAGAGAGAATCATGTATCACACTTCATATTCATACTCTTTTAATAATTTGAACTAATTTAAATGAACAATCATTCTCATAACAGATATTTTCTCATGACAGCTATTACAGCATGAAATAAGTTATAACACAGCCTTATAAACTGCATAAGATTTAAGTCATTATGTGAGAGTAGTTCCCTATAAAGATGCCCGGTTCAACTAGGGGAATATAATTTATTTTATTTTCTAATTGCACACCTTTTTGGTTTATTAATAAACATGTTTTGGAGGTTACAAATAAATTGTATGCATTTATTCTTTATTGCTTCAATATATTTATAGAAAATTTAATAGTCAAACAAATATTTTAAAAGTTAATACTTGATGTGGAGTTAAACTGTAAGCTTTTCTCTGGTTACTCCCTTAAAATCATTGTCCTTCCCTCCTTTGGTGATATTACTGGCATTATCTGCCAATTTTTTAATAAAGTATTTTGCCATTGGTTTAATGATAATTGTATTATTGTGTATTTTCTATCACAATATCAGCTGTTTCCAATGTAAATTCTATCTAATATGTCATCTAACACTGTAATGCTTCACCTTCGAATATGCTGGTATTTAAAAAGATATTTAAATACCACCATATTTAAAAGTGAAGCAAAGGAGTGTGTTAGATGACAGATTAGATAGAATTTACATTTAACAAGTTTCACTGTGTGAGTTCCAACAGAATTTTTTAAAAATTTCTTAGTTTTCCAAAGTTCTTAAATGAACCTCTTTCCAAGTTTTGCCTTCTAGAGTATACTTGCCCTTTGTTAAGAAGTGTATTTAAATTTCACTTTGTGAGGAAGTGGGGGAACATGAGTTACATGGGCACAGTCAAAACCTAACTAAGTATTTGATTGCTTTGATTCATTTTACTATAACATCTTAACGATATTAACAAACACAAAAAATGCATAATACTGTAAATCTCTACCCAAGCTCATTGAAATTCTAACCATGATAAGTGTATATTTATACAATATCCTTGTATTTGTAAAAAAAATTTAGCAGAATTTCTCTTTCAAAAATAAAATATAAACTCAAAGAAAACACTGAAGCATTACAAAATTACATATAAATCATTAATAAATTTTTATAACTATTTAATATTTTAAATAAGAACTTTTAATAAATCCAAGAACTTGAAAAGACTAAAATGGATAGGATTTAAATATTGTAATTCATCGCTTTTAAACCTTCTCTTTCTTGATAATATGTTGCATCAAATGCATTACATTAAGTAAAAAATAAATAATTTATGGCCTTAATTGTTTAGTTCTGTACCAGTAATTGTTCATTAATTCCAGAGAAACCCTTTTGAAGTTCATAGTAAGGAAATATCCATCTAACTAACCATGAATAAAACCTAATGTAATACTGTCATACAGATTTATTTTTAGGCTTACCTTGTGGAGCTGAATCTTGTATAGTTGGGAACTCTCTTCGAATGCCTCCCAGAAAGATGACTGTCAGATAGGGATCAAGGAAGTCATGTACTCCTGCAAGATCAAGTTCATCACCAACCCTAGCACCATCCAGTACAAGACTTAAACCACGATTGTGGGATGTCATCGTCACATTGTGCCACATTCCATCCGACAGACTTGCAGGTGCTGCTACTGTCATGTTAACAGGTGTACGAGTTGCTCCCAAGCGAGATGTGTATACCAGCTGACCACCACGCAACTATAACATAAATAATGAAAAATCACCATTATTAATACAGTTAGACTAGGACATATATCACAGGACATATATAAGTGATATATAATACAGTCAGCTGAAACATACTGATAAATAAACTCGTTGATTTAAATATTACTGGGAACATGCTGCGCTGGCTAATCAGCTTCTTCGGCCAGAGGTTTGTGAAGGTAGATATAGTAACAGAAAGTGGAAATATCACCAGCAGAGAAGAGGTCTCCCACAGGGAGCTGTACTGAGTTGTATCCTTTTCACTGTTATGATAAATGGCCAAATCGCTGCGTTAAAGTGCATTTTGGGAATAGAAGTCCTTTGCTATGCCCAAACCATGAGCCACTAGCAGTAATGTCAAAGCAATGGGGATTACCCTTAACTTGGTCCTTGATACTTTAAAGCATGGGTGCAATTAAGAGACTATGCATTCAAAAAAGATTAACAGGTTCTGGATGGGGAGCAACCCAGGATGTCTTAACAAACACATATTAGATATACATTCATCCAAAAGTTGAATATGGAAGTGAGGCTTTCAGTACAGCCAGCGAAATCACAAGGAGAAAGCTGAATACTGCCCAAAACAATGCTCTGAGAATAAGTTATGGTACTGTGAAATCTACACCAATATCTGCGCTGGCAGTCAGGAAGTCTCCTTAATTTCTATGAAAGATGCCATAGAATGGCTGATAATTTCAGGAAGCAATATAGACCGGCTACTGTAAGATTAAAAACCCAGATTTCACCAATAACACACACCAAAGCACTCTTGACAAAGTATAACATTGATTCAGGGGAGTGCCAATGCTTCAGAAAACCCAAATTGTGCTCAGAGAAACAACTACAATCATTTTCAATTATTATTCCCAGGGTTGATAAACCCAAGACAGATATAGCTCCACAATTCCTTAAAGCAGCAGCACTCAAAATAATAGCTACATTATATCCTGCACCAGAATGGCTATATGTTTATACAGTTGGGTCAGCTATTGATGAATGCACAGGTGCAGGATTTTTCTCATCTCTTGGCAGGGGAGGGAGAAGAATGAGAACTAATTTTGCAGCCAATACACTGATTTCTCTGAATATCAAACGAAAAGTAGTTTTCCTGTCTGATTCTACTTCTGCACTCCAAGTATTTGACTCCCCAGAGCTGCAACAAGAAGACTATTTAGTAATTCAAAATAAAGAAAGACTAGTGAGACTGCAAGCATTAACTGAGATCCACTTACAATGGGTCCCTGGTCACTGTGACATCAGTATAAACAAAGAAGCTGAGAGACTGGCAAAGGAAGGATGCACAATGAATCAATCTTTATCACCTTCTACCTATGCCATTATATGCAATGTAATTCCAAACAGTATAAAGGAAGTCATGGCAGACTCCTGGAGGGCAGCAGCAGTTGGCAAAAGATGGGAAATGATTATATCAAAACCTATCCCCAAAAATCTGCCCTTAAAGTGGCCGTGGCCACAACTACCTACAAAAACGTTTACGCAGAATTGGCATAGTCAACTCTCTGATCTGCCCCCTCTGCTCAAAAGAGGAAGGAATGGCTGATCATCTTCTACGCTGTACAGCACTTCAGAGTGACTCAAGAGAAGACTCATTAGAAGGACAAGCACACATGTACTGGGTGGCATGGTGTCAAATGACTGACCATCAAGAACGGGCATTCGCTGAAGAAGAAGATATATAAGTGCTATGGAAAATGGTAAACAGATTATATCTTAGAATTATACACAAGCACTATTCTTCATTTGTGAATAAATGGCAGTTTGCTCTGACATTTTTATACCATAGCATTTTTTCTAGACTGTGCCCTTCAGATGCTTAAGCTCAAGTAACACCTTTACAATTACACCTTGCATCATTCTAATGTTGTTAAAGATAGCTATTTCAAATTATCATCTTGCTCAAAAAATTTTGTATTTTCACTTCTTATTTTCCCTTTATTTCCATGTTAAGTCATAACTATGCAAGTCATTGTATATTGATAGTACTAAACTATACTAGAATATTGATCAATATTATTAGCTTTCACAATTACAGAATAACTAGAGACAAATGACTAGAGTCAACAATTAGCTGAGAATGCAGATGACAGTCTGCAAAACATGTTCTAGATATTAACAAGCCAGGAAAGTCGCAAGAGGGTATAGTTTGACTCAGTCATGCAATTAATAAGAGATGACAATTCAATTAATTATGAATGTAGGAACCCACACAGTGAAACTATCATAAATCATGTTGAATTAAAAGTAAAACTACTAAAATCATGTCAACATATTAAAACTCTCCTGACGTTTCACATTAAAACTTTTTTTTTTTTGTTATTAAAAAGTAATTTGGGACTAGTTTTGTGAGTCACTTGCTCACATTGTCAACTAACAGACGACTAACGGATCTCTTCAAGTACGATGCATACTTGGCTGTGTGCACTCTGGTGGTCTGTTGATGAACCTGTACAATACATTGTTTGCATTTGGTATATCAAAATTCATATGAATTGAATATGACTTATGAATTTTGATATACTGGAAGCAGACAACGTATTGTACAGGTTCATCAACAGACCACCAGAGCGCACGCAGCCAAGTATACATCGTACTTGAAGAGATCCGTTAGTCGTCAATTAGTTGACAATGTGAGCAAGTGACTCACAAAACTAGTCCCAACTTACTTTTTAATAACAAAAAAAAGTTTTTATGTGAAACGTCAAGAGAGCTTTAATATGTTGACATGATTTTAGTAGTTTTACTTTTAATTCAACAAGAAGAGATGAGAATTTTGCATATTTAACTCTTTCTTCCATTGGGGGGGAGGGGTGAATACAAAAGAGTGGTAACATTGTGTTATGTCTATGTTGGCAAACATAATGTGCAAATGCATCTGGACCTTTCAATGTTCAAGTCTTAGTCACATAAACCCCACAGGCATATACACTGGTGAAGTGGTGACTGAAGAGGGCTTGAGATTGCTAGTGTAAATGTTTGGAGAACTAGAACATGAACATACCCAAGGATAAAAGTAGTAGAAGAAGGCTATTAAATCAGAAGGTAAAAACTACACTTCAATCTGCAATTTATTACAGTGCATTATATGTCATGTACCATAACCGTAAAGACCGTGTAGACAAAGTTTCTTCCTCTAAACACTTAAGAGGGACTACGTTGAATATGATGAAAGGAAACTTTTTAGGAGCTGGAGGAATTAAGAGAGAGTATAGAAAAAGTTCTGAGCTGTGTTTCAAAACAGTTATGGTTTGCTGCAACTATGCAGTTATCCGCAAACTTTAAGAGTGCCATGTTTCAATAAATGCACATATTAATTTGGAAAATGAATTTAAGAACAAGATGACAATGAATTATTCAGGAAATCTAAAACAATGATTTTCTTCAGAATATTGTCTATAGCATGGAAGAAGTTAATGATTGGCAAAAAAAAGTGTTATAAATATTTGAATTTTTGTGAGTAAAATAATGGTTTTGTTTTTTATTAATTTTATTTGTATTTGAAAAAGTGTTACATTTTCAAAGGTCTGTTGGCCAATGCTATTTTCAAGACCTCATTAAATAAATTCGATATTTTACTTGATATTTTTCTCTGCTATTTTAAGAATAGTAAAATTTTATTTGCTAAATAAGATATGCATCACTTAAGAAGGACCTTACATTATGCTAGTATACAGTACCTCAAGAGATGTAAAATCATTATTTGTGGCTGTATAGATGAGAAGACCATCATCCTGGATGGTTCGGAAGACCACACTGAGGCTTTTGATAGGTGATGAGACTGAATCAGGCTTCATTCCTGACCAGAGTGTGGAGCCACCATACATGGATTCTAGCAGCTGCATACGACGATGTTTATCAGATACTCTGTATTCTAGAAATGAACCTTCGCTCAAGCTGACTGGCTGCAAAGACTCGTGGCAGTCTGGTGATACCAATAAACCTGCAAAATATTATAACAATTAAAATATATGCTAGTACATACTTATGTATACTTCTAATATGGCAATATTTTTGTACTAAAGCTGAAAAGATTTTGTTGGACTGTTTAGATTTTAACATCTATCAATACATCAGTCTAATCTTGAACCTTGTCTAGCCTGTGGATGAAACAGAATTACTAACATAATTACCAATTGCAGATTAAGATAATCCAAATAGATGCAATGAAATTGATACAATTGCACAAGATCACTAAAGCGTGGTATTATGAATGAGAGGTTTGCAATTTGAATACTGCCAGATCTGCCCTCTCTGGTTAGGCTTTTTCCAGATTTTTCTTAGTTCTCATCAATGGCTAATGCCAGGGAGGTACCTTCAAATGAACCTTGTGAATCCAACTTTGATCCCTTTATTACCTTTTCACTTTGTGACTTCATCATTTCTTATTAAAGTCTCATTTCTGTACTATCTTAAACTTAGCCAGGACTGTTTCTTCCCCAATGTGTTATTTCAGCTCATGTATCATCAATGATCACCACCTCCCAGTAGTTAAAAAGGGCATTAAAACTATTTAAAAAAAAGTACAATGGAAAGTGAAACCGGTTTCTGATGCAAAAATGTATGTATAGTGAATTTTCACATTTAGACACATTACTTACAGATAATATATTAATAAAATCAGGATATTTGATAAAACTATTTTGTAAATAGAATAAGAACTTAACACTTTGTTTTTGTTTTATTTGTATGATAGTATTACTATAATGTCAAAAAGTCAGCATACTTTAGAACAAAGAATTTTCATTTATGATTTGTATATGAACATAAACTCTTGCTGAAATGTGTGACAGTGATTTTCCAGGTATTCCTAAGCCTTACAGATATACTGTTCCCAATCTTCTGAATAGATTTAGGGAAATGATTTGTTCTTGATTAGAAACCAAAAGTAGGAGAAACATGACGAAATTGAAGAAAGAAATCTCTGTGAAGTCTTTGACAGGAAGCAGGAATTTTGCAAATCTTAACTTAGAATGGCACCAAACTTTAAAATTAAAGCCATATAAAATAGCTGTTGTTTTGGAATTGCAGCTACATGACAATGCATTAGAGTAAATTTCTGCAAATGGGTTTTGGATATGTTAGGAATAATTCTATTGACTCATAATTAACTTTTTTCGCAGATGCTTTCACTGTTCCATTTAAATGGCTATATAGCAATACACATGGCTATATAGCAAAGGTGCTGCAGTGCAGAAAAAAACCGAATTTGTAAATGAAATATCAGAGTATTACTAAAAAATCAGTATATGGTGGACAGTGATTGCTCACAGAATTATTGGACTTACATTTTCTGAAAACAGTGAATGCACAAAGATACAAAGATCACATAATCAACCAATCAACTTTAATTTTTTCTGAAGTATTGTTGAATAAAGTGCATTAGAATATCTCACATTTGTCTTGTTGAAAAAATGAAGTTTACTTTCAATGACTATGGATCCCTTACTAATGACCCTAACCCAAAATTTTCCTCAATTAATTTAAACAAGAGTATATGTTGTAACTACTGAGAGATCTATGTGCTTAAATTGAGGGATTGGGCTTAGCCAGTAGAAAAGGAAAATTTATTTGAATGCATTTGAATCATGTTTATAAAATATATTTTATAAACTAGAGCAGCCTATTGCTTTGGAAGAATCAAAATAAATATTTACAGATAGGACAAGAGACATTTACAAGTGTATAACATAGAAATTGCATAACCAAAATATTTATTTTTATTATAAACAATAAAGTTGACAGAGTTGGAAATTTATTTAAGCTTGCAATTATGGAAGTTACATTTCATAAAATAATGAACTTATTGGGTGTACTAATGCTAATAATGATGATATTCATTATTTCATGTAATGGTTTATGTTTTCCCCCCCAAATATTACACAGTATTGTGTAATCACTTTAATACTTACTTATGAAGCAGAAAGTAACTGTAAATTGTAGCAACGATTTCAAAGTAAACAACAGTTATAAAATAAGAGATAGCTATGTCTGTTTAAAATTGAAAATATTTTTATACAAGATTAATTGGTGTTGGTGATATACAAGGTCATTCAAGTTATAACACCTCTGATTTTTTCCCCTCCCACTAACTAATCACACGAAAACTATGAAACTTGTGTCATTTCTCGACTTAATCTCCCTGCAGCCGTACACCTTTTCACAACGTCGACGCCATGATTCCATGGCCGCTGCGAACGCTTCTGTAGGAGTCTGTTTTGACCACTGGAAAATCGCTGATTCAATAGCGGCACTGGCGCTTCGTTTCAGGATTGAAAAACGGCATTCATGTCTCCCCCACTGGCACAATCGATGAAAAGAACGTTCCATTCATGCCGCCATCATGCGTCACTGGCAACATTCCACGCGCGTAGCGTTGTGGTCGCCCGTCAGCATTCGTGACATCCACCTGGAGAACACTTTTCGCATTTTCAGGTCTTAATGCAGGATTGTGTGCACAGATCCCACGGAAATGCCAACTTTGGAGGCGGTGTGCTCCACACTCATTTGGCGATTCTTTCCAAAACAACTTTCTCCACTCGCTCGACCATGTAGTCAGACCGACTTGTGCGAGGCCGAGATTGCCTTGGTTTGTTGTCACACGAATATCGGGCTTCCTTGAACTGTCGCACCCAAGAACGCACATTAGACACATCCATAACACCATCACCACAAGTCTCACTCAACTGACGATGAATTTCAATCGGAGTCAAACCACGCAAATGGAGAAAGCGAATGATTACACGCTATTCTCGTAGTGAAAACGTCGCCATTTTTAAGTATCAAAAACAGTCTTCACTCTCACCGCTGCCGCTAGAGTTCTGTGTGCCATCTTTATCACGCATTGACAACGAAGGCCCGAGTACTTTAAAACAAACCGCATGTTTCTATCTGTTTCTACTCCTGAGAAAAAAATCGGAGATGTTATAACTTGGATGCACGTCGTGTAAATGAAAAAGGCATATGTATTTTTAGTTTTTTTTTTTTACAACAATTGTAAAAAAAAAGTCTTTCACGGTTTTTGCATTATTTTGAAGCATTTAGTGTATATTATTGCTGTGTATTTTATCGCTTTTTTATTTATTTGGTTTATTTACGGACGATTTTTAACATCTCGGGTCATTAGCATCCCATTCAAATCAGGGCGTGAAACAGTCGATAAATTTTGCTCAGAGGCCTCATCTTTCAGGCTCGAGGTTCTTTTACATGGCATAAATTTACGGCATAGGATCCACAGCTTACTTCCCTTCCAAAGGAACCATACTTGCGATTCTTACACCTGAAAAAATCCATCGATCCTGGTGAGGAATCTTGGGTCTATGAGGCAACCACCAGGGCCCTTATTTTAGGACGAATAAATAACCATTATGTAAAAGAACAGTTAAATATATCTTGGGGCAAGGAGACACTATATGACTTACCAGAATCTGGACTGGGGCAGATGCATGCTGTGGTCTTCCATCTGTCGAGACAGGTTCCTGAAGGACCACATGGTACCACGTCACTGCTTTCTTGAGGACTGGAGGTACCACCTCCACAAGGGCTACGAGTACATGTAGGATCAACTTCTCGAGACTGCAAAGGACTGCTGAGGTTGAGTGCGCGGCCATTTACAGATACACTGTGCACACAGCCCACCAGGTCATCAGAGTGAACTTGGCCTGGACGCTCGAGTATTGCATCTGCCGAAGCCAAACCTCCAACCCACATTGGTTGATTGTTGAAGTTAAGAGTCCTGCAAATTTAAACGATAATTATGATCTGATATACATTGTTTTTGCTTAGAAATATTCAGAGGATTTCCTTCATTCCTTAAACTGTAAAAAAGCAGAAATGTTTGCGATAGTATCCAAACCCTAAACTGGAACTTAGGCTGCCTTAGAGAAGATGAGTATTTGTCTATGATGTTGCCATTTTTTTGTTGCCTTGTTTAAATACAATAATTCCGAAGAGGGGGGGATCTTACCAGCTTTTGGATAGGAATGGAGGTCTTTCTGGACTAACCAAAGACTTGGGACCTACTAATAGAATAATTTGATATGTTTCTATTAGTGTTTCATTAAATTTTCAATCAGCAGTGAATTATTATACATTATATATAAGATATAAGAATAACTTAAATTAGATTTAATAAAGTTTGAATTAATGTGCTACTGTTTTTAGACTAGTTGGAGTTCGTTAATAGTTTCAGAATCTGTTTTAACGATGTATCCTACATTATTTGTTTAAATAAATATATCAAATCTCTCTAGTTGATCACCCCTCTATTGTAGATAATGGACATTCTTTATAATATTTAACTGGGACATTAGCTACAGCTCTGCTACCTATTTAGGATTTAATGCTTTTGATCTTTGTATTTTATACGAGGGTATATAATTAAGTAAGTAAAAAATTAATGTGAGATACCACATGTTTGAATAGGCACCTGAAGCTATTGTCACCATATGGCAGCATTAGTCCAGTGGTATCTGGTGACATTCAACACGAGATAATCGATGTTTACAATAGCGAAACAGCAGTTGCAAGGGACAGCCTCTAAGAGACTTTAAGCCTCGGGCAGCGCTCCGTTAAGCAACTTTTGTGGGTTAAAAGTATGGAATCAAAGACTATTTATTAAGACATGCTTTCCTTTTCCGGTGGAAACACGTCAAACTGTTTACTATTGGGTGCAGAAGTTCTCTGAAGTGCGAACACGTATCGAAGATGGACACAGCGTCGGCCAGCCAAAGGAGATTGCCACAAAGGAGAATTCGCAACGAGTTAAAGACAGTCCGAGCAGACAGAAAGATAACTATAGACACCAAAACTGCTGCTATTGGTTGGTTGTTTACACGGCATGACCTACCTCATAATGGATAAAAGATTAGGTTTTTCACAAAGTCTATGCACGATGGGTACTAGCATGCTGACTTCATGAGAAACTTTTCAGGGAAAATGTTGGGAGTTTAGCTCTAAATTTGCACGGGACGAACAAATTGATAGTGTTACGAGGAAAGCATGGAGGGAGTTACGTTTTGTTATGAGAATACTAAAAAAGAGTCAGTACAAAGTCGAAGAAAATAGTTTATTTGTCATTAGTACGGCCCTTAATGAAGAATGGAACAGTTTGTTGGGATCCAAACACGATATATCAAATAAATACCTTGGAAAAAATCCAGCGTTGAACAGCAAACTTCGTAAAAGGTAAAAAAGATCATGGGGACGAAAATGTTAAAGCATTAGGCTGGTATCCACTAGCAGAGAGACGTAAAAGTAAAGATCACATCATTATACAAAATGCATACAGAACAAAACGCATGGAGGGATATCCAAGCTATGCTAGAAAAACCAGCACACTGCGGTAGGAACGATCATAGTTTAAAATAAATTGCAAGCAACAGAGAACGGATGTAGGTGAATTCTCATTCGAATTCATATACGAGGGTAGGTCCATAAGTTTCCGGCCCCGCCGATAAGGATTATTGCCTTCACAAAATCCTTATTTGGTGTGTTAAATAAATAATTGCAGACTGTTAACTTCCGCTACGCTTTTTTCAGTTGTTCAGATGTAGTTGAAAGGCTATGTGTAGAAGATTGTGACATGTTTAAAATGGAGTATCGAGCTGATATTAACTTCTTCACAAAAGAGAAAGCATTGAAGAAGAAAAGCGTGCAGGTCGGCTCTTCACTCCTGAAAACATCGCTCTTGTGAAAGGAGAAAGTATGGAAGATCGGCGGCTCAAAGTTACAGAAATAGCAGCAAGATTGTGCTTTTCTAAAACAACAGTCCTTCGAATTATTCATGAACATTTAAACACGAATAAGGTTAGAGCAAAATGGGTACCTAGACTTCTTTCTTCAGTCCTAAAGCCGCAAAGAGTACTCTGTTGTCAGGTATTTTTGGAGCTCTGCCGTGGCCACGAGAGAGAAGTCCCGCAAACCATTGTTACAGGAGATGAAACTATGGTCCTCTACTATGATCTCTTGTCCAAAATAGAACCAATGGAGCGGAAACCTGGCGAAGCATCACCTCTAAAGCCCAAAGTCACTCAGTCAACCAAGAAGATTATGGCCACAATCTTTTGGCACTGTGAAGGAATACTCTTCATTGACTTCAAGGAGAGGAACACTACAGTAAATGGGGAGTACTGTGCTGGCCTACTGCACAGACTACGTGCTTGCATCAAAAAGAAAAGGTGAGGAAAGCTGAGTGGTGGTGTGCGCCCTCTTTAGGACAACGCGCCTGTGCGCACAGCTTTTGTTGCAAAGGAAGCTGGAAAGAAATGTGGCTTCAAGTATTTCGAGCATCCACCCTGTAGCCCAGATCTAGCTACCAGTGACCATTTCCTCTTCTCAAAACTCAAGAAGGACCTTCGAGGAAGGAAATTTAAATGTGACGAAGAAGTGATGGATGCTGTTTATGCCCATTTTGCAGACAAGACTTCTGAATATTTTTGGAGGAGGGAGGGATTGAAATGTTAATTCAAAGATGTGAGAAATGTATAAAGGATGATATATAGTTTTTGTTTTTACCATACCTAGAAAATGATTAGACCTGAAACTTATGAACCTACCCTCGTAGGACTGGAATGAATAACCTGCAGTTTTAAATCTCTGACAAGATTTAAAAGTAACCTACAATTGTATATGTAGAAACATTTCATTGATATAAGTAGATATGAACGCAATAAGTGTTGAATTTTTTTTTCGGATTAATTGAAATATTGTTTAATTCCTTATTGTATTTAATTTAACTAACTTCTTTATATTATTATTCAAGCTAATTAGTGTCTAAGCCTAATTATTTTGAATTATATTTGATAAAGCTAATGATTTTTCATAAAAACATTAGTTCTTGACAGAAGTGCAAACTTGGATTTATAAGAGCATGCTATAAGTAACAAGTTGAAATAGAAATACGTACAAATAACTGAGCATATTATTTAATAAGCGTTACTGTTTCGCGAGCTAATTGGGAGTAAGACTGGTCTGCCAATCAAAAATTTTTACGCCACTTACATTTATTGACATCCCCTATAAACTTATGATGGACAGCTCATAGTAGCCAGTTGTATTTCTAGCGGCCAGTACGATCGTCGCGTTGTGACCATCACCGACAATGCGAATCTGCGGAAGTGAACTCACTTTCTCTTCCATAAGCTCTGCTTGTATTATATTAATGCTGAGTGAATTTCCTTCGCCGGACCTTCCGCAAATGACGGAGCTCTGCAGTCCTCTTCTCGTTCCCAAGCTTGAATTCCGGCCGGGGAGCCGGAGGTGAGGTCAATACAAGTTTAACTATGCACGGATGTCTTCTTGTGTGACAGTGTATTAAGCATTCATTAGGCGGCTCCTTTACTCAATGCAAATATGCCACTCTCCAAAGATGATTTATTTACTTGTGTACAGAATTGGGTCGTAAAGTATGGAGATACTTTCAAGAGAGATACCCTTCTATTTAGCTTCCAAGTCGAAGTTCGATTAAGAAACATTCTTAATAAAAAGCGTACGTAGCCGCGTGCAGTACCCACTGAAGAAACGTTAAATAACATTGCGCATGCTCTGAAACGTTCCCCTAAAATGACTTCCAGTCTTTCTTAGCAAATTTCCTATTCCTGTGTTCGAACGGCTACAAAGCAACTGAAGTTAAAACCATATAAAAATATTGTAGTGCAAGAACATAAACCGAGTGACCCTGCATCCAGTAGTAGGATTTTGACCAGTGTGCATGAAGGAGAAACTGTCCCTAATTAATGACGAATAAGTGAGTATGTTAATTCACAATTTTGTTACAACCATTTGTAAAAGAAATTACATGACCTTCCAACAGGACTCTGCAACGACACAAACAGCCCATGTCTTCTTGTATGCAATTCATGAAATATTCCACGTTTAAGAGTTGTTGCAATACATGACCCCCTCGGTTTTATCTCCGGGGGGCATTAAAGGTGTATTAAAGGCCTGAAGAAACATTGCAGACAGCAGGTACGGAACCTCAAGCGTCAACCTGCAGTGCCGAGCGATAGCGGAGAGAGTCGAACTCATTTCACAGTGATAGGTGTATGATTGCTGTCTTTTTACAATAGGCGTGAAAACATATAAATTTTCGGGGTGCTATAGAGACCCTAGATATTTATTGTTCTCAACTCCCAATCACATTCCAGGCATACGAACTGTTTGATGCACCCATCACTTACACGAACTTGTCTCAAGTCTAACAGCACAAATAAGCATTGAGGGAGTCCAACTCCTCGCTTCAGTCCCGAACGGCAGCGAGGGTAATAGTACAATCTTGCAGCAAAGAAAGCGCGAAGATGTTCGCCTCTGTTGTATCAGTTTCTGCAAGGGGAATGGGATGAGATGTGGTTTATTTTTCATCTTGCAGCAAAGAAAAGGCAATCATATCAGCCTGCGTTGTTTGAGGTTTTGCAAGGGGTATGCGATTTTTTAAGCAAATAGTTTTCTCTGAAGAAGATTTACTCTTTTGGAACATTTCTTTAGTTATGGGCATGGGTACTTGTTCATTTTGGTTGCGAAAAGCGGCTAATGTTGCCTCTTTACAACTTCAAGTTCTGTTGTTGTGGTAATTATCATGATCATCCCTATACTTCCAAACAAATTTTTCTTTTTGTTCTGGTAGGGGCACAGAACTGTTACGACTTCCTTGTTTGCTCACTTGGGCTAGTATTTCCTGCTTTTCACTCAGAACAGAAGCAGTTTCAGTGTCTATTATAAAGTCATTAATAACTTCTGAATATTCTATAGAGTATTTTTGCTTTGTTGTGTATGTGTTTACACATATTCCATTTAATGCTGGAATCAACACATATAAGAGTACCTGTGGATGCATATATTACATTCTCTGGATTAATTTGTATTTACAGTGAAGATCATTATCTTGCACAAAATATATCTCTCTCGCTTTCAATGAGGATGGGATCTTACAACCACAATTTTCCCTAATAATGATATCTTTGTTCATTTTCAGCCTTTCTTTGTGCCTACGACATATGTCTTTAATTTTTGAGTTTAGTTTTCCTTTCGTAAGCACAGTTAACCTGTTAACAAAGAATATTGTAACAAATATTGCTTTATCTAGACGTTTTACATGTTTTCCATGCAGATACATATTTTTGAGTGTGTGATGCATTCGCTCCGTATGCATATTTGCATTCAACCCAGAATGCAATCTGTGATAGTAAGCCCAGCCTTTTGCATTACTCAAGTAGTTTTTCTGGAAGTAAGAAGCAAACTCAGAGGTGCCAGGTAACATTTCAATTTATCTATTGTAGCAGAAAGCATTTTCTCGAATGCGGTGGCATCTCCTATTTTTTCTCCAGGCTCTGTCTATGCCATGGACCATAGTCTCGTTGGTGGCGCTCCATTATTGACATCTAAGCATTATAGAAGGACTCTGCCTAAATCTTACATACAAAAACTTTAGGGGAAACATTTCCAACTACCGACTTTATGTATTGGAAAAATATGAACAGCACCTGAAAATCAGTCCTGTTGGATATAAGGAACGTACATGGAAACCCTTGCTTCATTTCATGAATTACTTGTTTGTTAAGGGTTCGAAACCATAGCTATTAAGTTCTTGCGTTCCGTCAATACATACACAGATTTCCATACTTTTTAACAGTTCGTCTGTGCGTTGTTCATTATAATTAACATACAATCTGTGTTTTTTAATTCCGGGTGGGAGTCACTGACCGTGTTTATGGTTTATAAAACAACACACAAGGGCTATCACTAGATTTTATTTTAAGTACCCATTACTTTGATGTCTGACGGATGAGGAACACAAATTATAGCATCGCTCAATATTATATAAATCCTGTCTGGTTAATAGATGATTTTATTGCTCCCTTGCAATTTTAAGTGTCTGACGCCTTTACTTTTATAAACAAAATTGCCTGAGCGATAACACGTATAATAATGCCTTACAATGTTGTCAGTGTTTTTTACAAACTTCGATCCCGTTGTTTCCTCAATTTCTTGCTTCCATTTTTTCATCATCAAAGAACGAGAACTGTAGTTTTTCCGATTTTACTTTTATTTCATGTACTGATTCTATATTTTCATATAAAAGAAATTCTGTTGTTGCTGCAGGCCATTGTTTTCTTTTCAGCTGAACCCTCACCATCGTAAACTGTGGTCCTGCTTAATTGAAATTCTTGTTGCACACTTCATAGTGGTAGGCGCACGATTACTGTCTTTTTAGAATAGACGCGATAACATTCAACTTTTCTGGGTGTACTTTAAAAACATTCTGTTTTCAATTTCTATTATAGTTATACTCCTTCCCACATTCCAGACATACGAACTTTTTGATGCACTTATTATTACAATGTCCTATTCACAATTCACACTACTCGCAATAATTGTCTTATTCATACTGCACGCAAACATGTAAGTGCAAAATATACATCCTCATTATTCCTCTCACCGCCACGGGTGGCCGAGGTAGTTAAGGCGCGGACTCGTGAACGGGAGGTCTGGGGTTCGAATCCCGCCAGAACCGTCCTCCCTGACTGAGGTTTTTTTCCAGGATTTCCTCAGTCCTATAAATGGCAAATGCCAGGGAGATACCCTAAACTTAGGCCTGGAACGTTTCCTTCCTTAAAATTAAAAAATCCTTTCCCAATTTATCATTCATCTCATATATCATCAGTGTTCACCGCCTGTGGTGCCTCAGTAGTAAAAACCGACGTTAAACACTATTTGAAAAAAAAAGAAACAAAACTATTCCTCTAGTTTGGGACTGAGGAGTTCGGCTCTCTCCGCTGTCGCTCGGGACTGCAGCCCAGCAGCTGCGAAATTTATTCTGCGTGTAACTTCAAGTCATACTATGAACAGACTTGACGTTACAAGGAGGAACAAATGCTGCTGCTGCTGCTGGAGCATTATGTTGCTGTGATGGAATACGGTAGTGGTGTGACAGCTATTAGCTAGATAATAGCACATTAAAATCAACGGCGTAGCAGAGTAGATGGTCAAGGCACTGCGCTCAACATGTGAATTTATAAATCGGGTTCAAATATTATCATGTCATTTTTTTTTTTTTTTTGTACGAGTTAAAGGAGATTTGTCACAATTACAAATTACTTACTCCTGAATTAGTGGCGAATTGGAATTAGAGCAGTTCACCACTTCTAGGATTTGCCCGATATTAGCTTTAGGTTAGTGTGTGTATGTATGAATTAGTTGCGAATTGGAATAACACATTTCCCACATAAGGAATCCCCTGGGTACCCGATTGCCCGCGGAAGCAGCCGTAACACGGTGGGAAATGTGTTCTTATTCCCTCGCAGCAACATAATGCTCCAGCAGGAGTTGCAGTGACATTCTTCCCAGCAGGTCAGCATTTGTTCCTCCTTGTAACGCCAAGTTATGCACAGCGCTACAGTAAAGAAACGCAGCAGTTCAGAGCGTGTAGTCAACAAATTGGTATTGGTAGTGAGCGTACACAAGAGCAAATTGACCCCCCCCCCCCCGAAAAAATAATCGCTCAAAGTAATATATAGCAAACCAGACAGAATATACAATGTACCACAGTTTTGTAAAGAAGAAAAGAAGGTCTTATTATTCCATTAAAAAAGCTGTTAAAAGGATAACAACAGAAGTGGGGAAAAGTGAAAGAATAGTATTTGGTATAGCGAATGAATGAATAGGTTTAACGCCCGTTCTTGTTACAGAGGCACCCCATAGGCGATGGACACTGATGATACATGAGAGGAAATGATATATTGAGAAAGGATTTTTTAAGGAAGGAAACGTTCCAGGACTAAGTTTAGAGCACCTCCCCGGCATTTGCCATTTATGAGGACTGAGAAAAAGCTGGAAAAAAAAACCTGTCAGGGGGGACGATCCTGGCGGGATTCGAACCCCAGACCTCCCGCTCACGAGTCCGCGCCTTAACGACCTCGGCCACCCGCGGCTGTTTGGTATAGCGAAGGATGGTGAAAAATTAAAGCTCACTGGAGAAACAATGTCAATCCTGGCAAAAGCCGCCCACATTCAAAGAAAATTTAACTTGACGATTATGCAAAATGTGTTGTACTCAGAACGTTTTCGGAATTTTATGAGAGAGAAAATAAATTCCGACTTTACGGAAACTCTTAAATGCTGTTAAGGAAAAGATACCATTTGAGGGTAAAAAAGATACATTCTGGAGAATACTGAAAGGCATGGGATTCTTGCGACACATTTTAATGGAACGGCATTGTTGCACGTCATGAAGCATATTTGACAACGCCGAGAAAAAATGAAAAAGGGTCAAATACAGACGAAGCACGAGTTCACACTTATTATACTGTAAACAAGTGTTGCACAGAGCTATTGTTGTTCACACTTGTGGTGAAATGGGGTTCATCCAAGGGGCGAAGTTGATATAACCATTCAATCATGATTCTGCATATGATTTTGATGAAATGAGTCGCGAAAATTTTAATAAATTGATTAAACGAACGTCTCATATTAAATCTGGCGCATTGTTGCTTTAGATAATGCATTGTATCGCACAAAATAAAGTACCAACAATGGACTCTAGAAAAGATAACACAATTTCTTGTGTAACAAATCAAAATCTCCCTGTAGACTCAGATTTAATTATACAAAAATTAAAGAAATGATTAAACAAACAAGCCTCTACGCTTAATAACAGCAGAAATGCTTTTAAAAGAACACGATTTACTGTACTCGATTACCACTGTGATCTAAATCAAATCGAACTTGTTTGTAATTTGGTGAAACAAAAAAATTAAATTTCCATGCCAGTTTTGAAACGAATGACTGCTCTAGCAAAGAAGACTGGATAAAATGCTGCCAATCTGTTAAACATATGGAGGGAAGTTAATGGCGTTTTGATGCGTTAATGGAAGAGAAAGTCGAAAGGATTATAATAAACATAGGTGCTGTTTTTTTATTGGTTTTTATTTACGGACTCTCTTTAACATCTCAGGTCATCAGCGTCTCATTCAATTGAGGGCGTGAAACGGCCGACAAATTTTGCTCAGAGGCCTCTTTTTTCAGGCTTGAGGTTCTTTTTCCTGCCATAAATGTACGACAAGGGACCCACGGCCTCACTACCCTTCCGAAGGAAGCCATACTTACGATTTTACGCCCGAAAAAAATCCATCGATCCTGACTGGGATTGAACCCCGCGATCTTGGGTTTAGGAAGCAAGGATGGTTACCACTACACCACCAGGACCGACACATAGGTGCTGTAAGGGAAGGTAGCAGAAGAAATCAGTTCAAGAGACAGTGCACTCGGTCCTGTTGGTCTAGGGATAACCATACTTCCTTCCCAAACTCAAAAATCGTGGGTTTAAACCCGGCAGGGATCGATGAATTTTTTGGGCGTAAAAATCCTAAGTATGACTTCCTTCGGAAGGAAAGTAAAGCCGTAGGTCCCGTGTCGTACATTTACGCACGAAAAAGAACATCAAGCCTGAAAGAAGAGGCCTCTGAGCAAAATTTGTCGGCCGTTTCACGTCCTGAATTGAATGGGACGCTGATGACCTAAGGTATATTACAGAAATAGTAAATTTATCATGGTGTTGGTTATTATATTTTATTAACTTCCTTAACAGTTGTTGATGTTTTTATGGTCAGACTGTACTGTACATTCCCTAGACTTGCCATGCAGCGAGACGAACGAATTACATTCACGGCGCATGAGCACCGTCACCTGAAAACTGCAATTTTTCTTCAGCGGGATATACAAGATTATCCTCACACATTAGATGACTGAAAAACAACAGTCGTAAAGAAATGTCTTCCATTTCTCAGAGGGAACTGCAGAGGGCAATGATTAATTTCAAAAGCCGAAGCCACAAATGTATTGAAAATGAAAGGAGACAGTTCCAGCATCTTATTGCTTGATAATGGAGAGAAAATGTACCTTTTAAGTGTTAGTAATGAATTAATAACTTACGCGACAGTGACCTTTCCCCGCGGTACCAGCTTGAACCGACCGACCGATCATTATACGCCGAGCGGTCTCGTGAAGAAAAAAACACCTATTTTATAACATCTAATGAAACTGTGCTCGTTTCTATATGGAAACATACAATGTTCGTGTTATACAGTATTGAAGTAAACCATAAATTTTCATAAAATCGTTGTTTCTTTAGTAATGAAAGAGGAAACCCCTGTTCACCATGGTCTGCCCATCAAAGTTTAGAATGGATGTCAATAAAACTACGTGGCGGAAATAGTTTTTATTGACTGACTAGACTCTTGACTCTCAAATAGCTTACGAAGTAGTACCACGTATTAATCAATATACTGGGTTATTTGTCGCCTTTCTATTTCCGTTTGTTACTTACAGCTTGAAGAAACCTTTTTGTTATATATACAGAGGGTGCCAAAAGTGTATACACACTTCAAGCAAAGAAAAAACTGTGTTAACATAACAAAACTGAATTCACACAAACAGAAAATGATGAGCACTAATCATCTTAGTTACAACCGTTGCTCTAAATACCCATCATCGACGTCGATACACTTTTGAGTACGTTGAACTGCTGATTGAGCAACGTTTGCGAAAGTGTCCTCAGCGATTGTAGCACATGCCGTTTCAATTTCTTCCCCAAGTGCTGCCAGTGTAGCTGGTTTTCTACGGTATACAACATCCCTAAGAGTTCCTCATAGGTAGAAGTCCAACGGAGTTAGATCCGGAGAACGCGGTGGAAACTCAATCGGACCTCTTCAGACGCGGGGTTTGTTACTGTGTGAGGTCTCTTGAGAATATCGCATACGGTACCACGAGTCTCAAATTTGTCTCGAATGCGTGCAGTTGTTACTGCGTTGGCGGTTCTGTACTGTACATACGCCTCCATTGCGTTTGAACTTCAACAACATTCTCGGTTTTCCAATACCACTTCAAAATTGCTTTCCACTGTTCAAACGATAATCTCGTCTTCATTTTCTTGTAACAACGCTAGCATAACGTAAAGTGAGTCACATCTGTTTACAGAACATCATGCGGTAATCTTGGCTTCATTTGTTCATTGTTGATTTACCTGTCACGAAGCAACGTTATCATAACGTAATGTGAGTCACATCTGTTTACAGAACATCATACTACACATTGCTGTTGTTTTTCAGTCCAACTTTGAAATATATTAAATAGACATCTACTGTGAAAGGTGTATACATTTTTTGGCACCCTCGATTTCATACAATGGTGTTATTTTTAAATAATAGAATATAGAATAATGTGTGAAACTATCCGTGCCGTGACGTTTTGCGTCTTCAGCTTTTTATAGTCTTAGTATAGCCAATAGTGGATCAACCTATTTTAAAAGACAGTTCTGTTCATATAAATCAGCCTCCCTTGTATTGCCATTGTGACAAATGACTGACGTTCACAGTCCTGGGCTACAGAATGGACTTGAATAATAATACCCTCCATGCCAAATGTACAACCCAAGGAATACCTTATTGGCTGTATTGAGTAACGGCTGGAAGACTGGTCCTACATATTTTAGCATGTGAAACTTTTAAGACCTCGAAACGCACATGAATATTAAAGCAGAACACACTCGCGGCTAACTCTTCATGACCATATAAACTTTATGGCACATAACAGAGCATACTGGATGTTTTACACTCGGGCATCGCCTCAGTAATTACCAATAAATAAGTAAATAAAAGAGAGAGGTTGAGGTAACTGCCTGGCGGTACTGGGAGAAGTTTCCAGCCCGCCGTTGGTGCTCGAAATAACTTGTGAAGTCTACAAACATTTCTCTGTGTAATATCCCCTGAGGATAACGAGCTATGGCGTATGGGCGACCACATGAAATTGAAAAGATATTTGATTATGTGAAGGTCTTTTTTTTAAGACCATTCATTTTCTTGTTTTAATGCTATAAATTTATCATATTTTTGTGAAAAAGAAATTTTCGAAGGACATAAAACTCAAACGACTAATGCTAGGAATTTTTAAAAGTTGATACTACAGTACAGGCTATTCAAAAAAAAAAAAAAAAAAGGAACAGATTCAAACATTTATTTCTTCCAAACTACAAAAGATAGACATGCAATTCCAACGTTCCTGGAAAGAGAAAAGGTCAGTTTTTACTTTTTTATGCATTGAATATGAGCACCACGTATTACACGGCAAATATCAAAACAGTGGATCATTTCTTGCCACACACGAATCAGTTGGTCTCTAGTTATCGAATTCACAGCTTCAACAATTCGATGTCGCAAACTTTCAAGAGTGTCAGGCATAGGGGGATAAAAACACGGTCTGTAACCCCACAGATAAAAGTCACAAGGAGTGAGGTCTGGAGATCTGGGAGGCCACGGGGGATGAAGTTGATCTTCCAACCCAACGTCCTGGAATGGTGTCATTCAGGTAACGTCAGACCTGCTTAGATTTTTTGTTGGTTTGATTTATTTATGGACGCTCTTTAATAGCTCAGGTCATCAGCGTCTCATTCAATTCAGAGCTTGAAACGGCCGACAAATTTTGCTCAGAGGCCTCTTCTTTCAGGCTTGAGGTTCTTTATTGTGCCATCGGCTTTACTTACCTTCCGAAGGAAGCCATACTTAGGATTTTTATGCCCGAAAAAATCAATCGATCCTGGCCGGGTTTGAACCCGTGATCTTGGGTTTAGAAGGCAAGTATGGTTACCACTACACCACCAGGACCGACGACGTGCTTAGAGAAATGAGGCGGGGCACCATCTTGCATGAAGATGAAGTCATCTGAATCATCTTCAAGTTGGGGAAATAACCAGTTTTGAAGCATGCGTAGATAGGTTAGATCTGTCACAGTGTTCTCCATGAAGAAGAAAGATCTATAAACTTTATTTACAGATATGGCACAGAAGACGTTAATCTTCGGTGAATCTCTTTCATGTTCAATAACTAACATAGGTTTTTCACTTGCCCAAATTCTAATGTTATGCTGATTAATTTTATCGGAAAGATGAAAAGTGGATTCATCGGAAAAAATTAATCGTTCAGAAAAATTGTCTTCTTCCATATCTTCTAGCATGCTAATGCAAAATTCGTGCCTTTTGTTGAGGTCGTCAGGATGCAATGCTTGCAATAACTGCAGTTTATACGGCTTCAGGTGCAGACGGTGTTTCAGAACTCGCCATACCGTTGGTTGAGGAATGTTAAGTTCCTTGTTTGCTCGTTCTATGCATTTTTTTGGCTCCTTTCGTAAACTGTACAAATACGCTCAACATTTTCACTCGATGTACGTGGACGTCCCGTGCTTTTCCGTTTGCACATGCAACATCTTCTACGAATTTTCGTGCCACTGGTAAATCTTCTTATGCTCAGACGGTTGTTTATTAAACTGACAGCGAAAAGCACGTTGAACTCCAATATGGACTCTAGTTTTGCTAATTGCAGCACACAAAATGCTTTTTCCTGTGTCGCCATTTTACTACAGACAATCAACATAACAAGCAACAGCGCCAATGCGGCCGTGATTGGAACTTCTATCTGGACGGTTCAAATTTTAAACACTTGTCTGTCCAGGAACGTTGGCATTATGGTTCTACCCTTTAAATTTGGAAGAAAGAAATATTTGAAATCTGTTCCCTCTTTTTGAATAGAATAAATGTATAGTGCTTAACACCCGTTTTTGCTACAGAGGCACCACAGGTGATGGACACTGGTGATACATGAAATGAAATGATATATTGGTAAAGGATTTTTTTTTTAAGGAAGGCAACGTTCCAGGCCTAAGTTTAGGGTACCTCCATGGCATTTGCCATTTATGAGGACTGAGGAAAATCTGGAAAAAACCTCAGTCAGGGAGGACGGTCCTGGCGGGATTCGCACCCCAGACCTCCCGCTCACGAGTTCGCGATTTAACGACTTCGGCCACCCGTGGCGGTCTTTTTGAATAGCCCTGTATATACGACACATTTAATAGATTTCAGCAAGAGTAAATATATTAATCCACATTTAACTAATTTCCCAGTAAAAGTAAAAAGATCAGCTGATTGCTATCTATCAGAACGTGTCAGTGTTATTTTGATATTACCAAAAATATTTGGAACACGCGGGTGGTTCAATAAAAACGAGGGAAGTGGGTTTTCATAGTATGTAAGTACATACACATGTACATACTTTCAAGGAAATTACATTTATTATACACTAATACTCAATAAAAGACATTAATGTACACTTATTCATATTGAAACTGCACACAGAATATAAACAAACTTTTGCATTCACACCTCAGCAATAACTGAGAACCATTCTGCTTATTTTAGGCATGCAATTGTTTACAATTATGTACAATGTGTTTTCTGGAAGTAAGTAATGATTTTATATTTTGTAAATAATTGAGAAAGCACAAAAAGAAAAATCCAACCTTTCCATACCACGTACTTAATTATCCATAGCAAAGCATAGAGATAAAGGCCAATCAAGCTCAAATAGGTAGTAGAAAGCCAGTTAGGGAAAAACCCCAATCCTTTTGATGTTACAACACTGTCTACTTGCTAATGAACCATTTAAAACTTTAGAGATATATGCCAATCAAGTTTAAATTACCAGAAGTATATAACAAAAAGAGAAATTGTCATAGTTATGATAAGGAATGTCCAGTGTCAATATAAAAAAGCGGAGGTTTTCACTGTTTAAGTACCCAATTTCCAGGTATGAAAATATTTTAATTACTCGTCTACATTGGAGCAAACATCTTAAAACTACATTTATTATTGTCTTAATTAATTGCAATTTAAAATGTTTCTTCAATTTTGCAAATTAGTTTCTCAACCATTATATTATCAAGATGTGAGCTTTAAAATTGACTACTGTTCAGGGTTCTATTTTAAGGCGTAAAGTCATTTCTATAAACTTAAATTTGGAGATTTTAGCGTAGAGATGTCTATTTTACAAAAACCTTCATCTTTATGTGTTGTACCAGCATAAAACATATAGTATTCAGATTTTTAAAATGTTCTTCTTCCCTTCCAAGGTCTGGGTAACAATTTCCCCATTTCCAAGCAGAAATATGGTCTATCCATCTCTTTTAGATCCTCTTGGTTTGTATTGAAATACAACCATAAATAGTCTGCTCTCTTCCATCCTATTCACATCGTCAGTATGATCGAATTTCCTCAGTAATGCATTGTACACCGAGTTGTTAGCAAATACATCGTTTCTGATGGGGTCTCTTCTAATCATTCTTATTATTAGCCTTAAAAACACTCATGGAGCTATTCCAAGTCTTCGTTTTTCATTCACTGTCAAGACCCTTGGCTCTCTAGGGTTTATTCACAGTATTATTGAATTTTAATATCACTTCTATTCTCATTTGTTTTCTGAAATTTAAAAAAAATGTGACACCAATTTCTATACGTATTACACTATTACCAGGATATTTTCTTGCAAATTACCTTACTATTTCTCTGCAAAAAAAACCGTTTTGACATATGTATTGTACATAAAAATTAGTTCTTCAAAGTTATATTAAGAAGAACAATGACACAATTTACACACAATGAAAGCATCAAGTAACACACGTACAACCACTGGCTGACTAAGCCTCCCTCAAACTACTACAAGCAACTACTTGTACATGCATCGACCACTGGCTTCTCCCAGTACCGTAACTGGAATAACTTTGCTGCGTTTTTATATGTGTGGTATGCATTTCAATAAAATGCACTTATTGAATGGGCCTCTTAATTTTAAGACAAACTACATTAAAATCAGGAAAGAGGTTATTAATTATTCAAAATTCATTTTATTTTATAAATAATTTGAATTGAGAAAAAATTTACAGTGCTCAGAAAACTCTAATAATTAATATTTACTTCCATTCATATTTTACAGCAATTTCAAACAAGCTATGAAAAATAACATTAACTTTTATTTATCTGTGAATACTGCAGTTTTTGGGCATATTGATAAACTTTTTGAAGCTCCCTATAGTGCAGCTGGAGGTATACACGATTCCAAACTGTTATCTTTCACACAAAGTCGTTGCAAAGGCATCACCGCATTCGACATTCACGCAGGCAGACGTTTTCAATTAGAACACTGTCAAAGTCAAGGGAAGCTTTCAGTTCTCTGTCAGGGCATTTGGAGTGCTTTTGTCGGAACGTTGTGAAGATTACATCTTTTCCTTCATGTCGAATCCAGTCATGTAGAAGACTGACGAATGCTGTCCAAAGCAGGTATATACATCACTAACAAAGCATTCCTACAATGCGTCATGTTACAATAACAAAAGTATTTAACATTGCCGTATGTCTTATGACTGAGTTCTTATGTTGCAGAAGAAAAGCGCCTGGAGCAAGCGTTCACAAACTTCTGCATGTCACGGTCTCCTTGAAACACTTGCTGTGCCTATTTGGAAATGCTTTCCTGTTGAGTCAGTTTACCCATCCAAAATGCTACGATCGTAATTAAACACCTTGCAAATTCTTGATGTAATGAGATGTAATAATTTTCGCCATATCAATAAGACATAGCGAAAAGCAGCAGAGGAACAAACGAACCAAGTTGTTTATCACAAGTAATATCACGAGTGGATCTGGAAAGCTCAAACCCTCGAATGATATTTATTAGGACTATTTCATGAACAAAATAAGAATTTAAATATAATTTCTCTAAACTTGGCTTACAAAAGTGTAATAATTGTATACTTGTACTTAACTTTTCAAGTAATCTTGCGACAGAAGAATGAGGATTGACAGTAATGCCAATAGAGAAGAGCAAAATACTGGTTTAAAACTATTTCATGAATAGAATAACAATAAAAATGATACATATATATTTGAAATCGGCGCACAGATTATTAACACTTGTTATATACTTATGAATATCTATTCTATTCTATTCAGAAAGCGTGCGACTGAAATATACAAAAGCCGACTATTACAATCGCTACCATTCAAATTTCTAATACCAACCAAGGGGGGGGGGGAAGATAACATACAGTGTGTCTATTTTTTTATTTTATTTATTATTATTATTTTTATTTTTGTATTCTGTGGTTTGGAATTCCTAATGCACATTTGACGCATCACCAAAACGCTTTGAAGAACCTTCCATTTCGCGTTATGATTGTCCACTGTCCACGCTTTTATTGCCATCAATAGTTCCCCACCGCCTCTAGCAAAAGTTGTGAAACCGTTTTAATGGGGGGAGGAAGAAGTCAATGGATGGGAGTTTTAATTAATTATGATATTAATTGTATATGTAGAATCAAAATGAGTTCTTCTTTTCTCCCGCCACTGTCTCGATGCGTCGCTCTGCCACGGCTAGCTTCTTATGTATATAGCTGGATATTTTGTTACCTTTTCAGGTCAATGGGGGGAAATAGTCGGACTCTAGGAAATATCTAAGCAAAGTTCAAGACTGAAGATGACGCTATTTATTTCCTCTTGTCACTAGTTCAATGTAAAAGATCGCCTTTCTAAGTTCTGTTGAACGATGTTTATTATTGCTTCCCTCCTAACTGAACTAATTGTCTATCGCAACATTTTCCTTCTTTTAATTTTGGTTAGTTTAAAAGTCTTTATTCTTTATGTTAAAATTCACTCTACCGGATCACAATCATCTACACTTCAACATCACTCGACTCTTTTCTTTACTCAGGGATTAACTATTAATGCCCGATTCTTTCTCTCCACTTTGACGGCTCTACACTTACTGCCTTGTAGCTTCGGACCTCCCCTTGCCCTTCATATTAACCTGATTTACATTTATTTCTTATGGTTCACACAAGTGTAGAAATCTGGCTTATTTCTCTTTCTATTCTGCAAAAGTCTCCTACTGTTCCCATTTTTAGGCTAACTAAAAATGAAAGTTAACAGAAGCTCTAGAGAGGCGACCCTTTCTTATACAAAGGATCACATACAAAGACGACCCTGGTCATCTGTTCTTTGTCTATTACACAAAACTTATTCACCCTCTGTATATTGTCTGGCATCTATTCTAAAAGGTCTATTGCCAGACTTTCTTTTCTGTTACCCAAAAATACTCAAAAATATACAATACATGAATAATTTAACAGCTAACATGAATATACAAAAATTCACACTAGCTTATAATATCTTTGATTATGTTAATACTTTATAATATGTTAATTAGGGACGTCATCTCATTGTTACGACTTCAGTGGTCAGTGATGCGTGTTCAGGAATTATATAGTGGAGGTATAGAGTTGGCTATTGGCTACACTGACCACAAGACAAATGCTCGTCACGTGATAAAACCGATTTGATAATTTTTTTTCGATAATTTCACTCCACCAAAATTCAAAAATTGTTTTTCGTTTCACTGGACGATTTTAAGATGTCACCTGAGTGAAATAGTCACTGTAATAAATATTTGTTTATCTATGAATTAACTTGATGTCTTTCAAAACATTCTGCAGTTCTATCTATAAAATGTTCCATTGTCTTTTCACCTCATCATCATCAGCATTGACTTTCTTTCCCGAAAGATAACATTAGGGAACAAAACACACGCTTTGTCATAACTCCAGAGTGAAAATAGCTCATTCTCATGGAAAACGATGCGCTGGGTATTTACTGCTGCGCTTAGTTCAAAAGATATCCAAGCAAAATCAAATTTAAATGTCAATTGAAGTTTGCTAGGACAATGCAATAAAATAAATTTATATAAACCTTGAATGGAAAGGTATATTTTAACCACGGTTTTTGGTAAAATATAGAATGCAGATTTCATAATAAACAATTCACAAATATCAATCAAATATGTGCCATTGAAGAGGTTTTTAAACCGTAAGTGCGTACTCTTGCCCCGCATTACTCTGTAGCCAGTTCAGTCCTGTGTCAATAGCTGTGAAAGAGCATGATTTTTTTTTTTAAAAAAAGCTTAAGGTTCTACATTTTCACATATTATAAGCTCTGTGAAAGAGCGAACAAAATCCACGAGGACTTGGTAGCTGTTCATGGTGATCAAGTGTATTAATTTGATATTCCAAGTTAAATTCGATCATTTGAAGAAGGGCGGAGAAACTTTGAAAGACAAACTTCGCTCTGGCGGACCTCGGGAAGCTATGAACGAGAGAACGATTCAAAGAGTGAGGAACGTGGTGGAGTAAAATCCACATATTGAAATGCAAAGTATGATCATGGGTATCAGTGATGACAGCATTGACAGTATACATTAAAAGCTGCTAAAATGTTTGCAAAATGCGTTCCACATTCCCTAACCCAAGAAGAGAATAAGAGGAGAAAAGAGTGTGGAAGGGAACTGTTGAGCATGTTTCCCCCAAATGGTCCTAAACAATTGACATGTAATGTGCCTGATGATAGAGAGCACAAGATTTTAGTTCTCGGAAGCGAATGTTTACTATTTTCTTTGACTATGAAGGACCATTAGTGGTTGACTTTATGCCAGAAGGTATGACAAGGAATGAAGACTACTATAGAACTTATATTTTGGATCCTTTATTTGAAGAGCTGATGCGATGGCGTCCAAAGACAGGAACTTCAATGCATGAATAGAACATATGCAACTTTGAGGAAACTGGAAGTCGCCAAAGTTGGAAATTACTTGACCATCCAACCTACAACTTTAAACCGCCACGGGTGGCCGAGGTCGTTAAGGCACGGACTCGTGAGCGGGAGGTCTGCGGTTCGAATCCCGCCAGGACCGTCCTCCCTGACTGGGTTTTTTTCCAGGTTTTCCTCAGTCTTCATAACTGGCAAATGCCGGGGAGGTACCTAAACTTAGGCCTGGAACGCTTCCTTCCTTAAAAAAAAAAAAATATATATCCTTTCCCAATTTATCATTTCATTTCATGTATCACCAGTGTCCACCGCCTGTGGTGCCTCAGTAGTAAAAACGGGCGTTAAACACTACTCAAAAAAAAAAAAAAAAAAAAAAACTTTAACCTTGCGACTTGTTTCCTTAAATGATATCTTGCATTGCTGGAAAACCTTTTAGAGTGCAAGACTTTGCTCAAACTATAAATTCAGCTATGTTGACAATATCTCAGTCCGAGTACCGCAGTGCTTTTGACAAGTGGTTGCATCGTCTACGACTGTGTGTGTGGAGAGAAATGGAGAATACTTTGAAGGATTGTAAAAATAATTTTTCGAATTCAGTTCTTAGCTTGGCCTTTGGTGTCACTTGCAAAACTTTCTGAATGCCACTCGTAAATGCTCCCCGACAAGCAGCTGACCCCCCAGAGGGTGTAGGGCCTACAATGAATAACTGCTAAATACAGCGAAAGAAGAGATATAAATTGTTACATTTAGTTATTAATCACAGCCCCACAACTAAAAAACCAAATCCGACTTCCGGTATTGAATCAGTGTATCTATTTTAATACACAGCTGCATTTTCCTCAGTAGCAGACAAACATATTTTTAGACCAGGTATTAAAAAATACAGTACTATAATTGTATTGTTGCTAGGATAGATAGGCAATCGTTACACGATAGACTAATTTTAAAATACAGCATAGTTTTCTATATTAAGTTACTCGATTTTTTTTTTTTTATATTTGAACATTTAAACCAGTGTTAGCAATAAAACAAGATTTTTTTATTTGATTTATTTATGGACGCTCTTTAACAGCTCAGGTCATCCGCGTCCCATTCAATTTAAGGCGTGAAACGGCCGACAAATTTTGCTCAAAGGCCTCTTCTTTCAGGCTTCAAGTTTTTTATCGTGCCGTAAATGTACGACACGGGACCCACGGCTTTACTTCCCTTCTGAAGGTAGCCATACTTAGGATTTTTAGGCCCTGGTCAGGTTTGAAGCAATGATCTTGGGTTTAGAAGGCAAGTATGGTTACCACTACACCACCAAGACCGACGAAAGCAGAGATGGAAGAATAATACAGCAAGACTATTTTTGTGCAAACGCCATGTAGTTTTATTAAAGGAAAGATCAAGCGAAATTCTGGAAATGTCAAAAGAAAATTCATTCCAAATTTAGCTACCATACCACAAATATTCGAGAATTAATCCCTCCATATGAAACACTATCTATTATATTTGTTTCAAAGGTTTTAATGCTTCTACAAACATTCTGTATAATTAGATAAATGTTCCATCAATATTAAAATTGGCCCAAATGTACTTTTTCCCCCGAGCATTCCTTCGGTTTATTCCTATTATTTGTTATTCTTACTCTCCAAACAAAAATCTGCATTCCAAAGCTTGAAATGCGCAAGCTCAAAGTAACCTTCATTTGTTTACTTTTCCCCCAAGATAAACGTGGATATCTCGAAACGGATGGACACATTAGCAGTACGGCAGAGGAATGTGTTCCGCGACCTTGCGGAAAGAATGTCTACAGGAAAATACTGCAAAACAAAATGAGCCACTGGAGTTTTCGAAACTAAGATAAGCGGCACTTGAAAACGATGAAAGGACGCCGAAGAAAGCTTTTAGTATTTCGTGTCAGAGAAACGATGATATACTCTTATCTCAGTGACGGCAGTGTTGCCATTATACCGTCTTCTTTTTGATATACGGTCCGTAAATTTCCCAAGCCACCTTAAAATTATGTAGTGTGTGATTAAAGTTTGTTCGAAATGTTGCCATTTATCCCCTTGAGCTAAGCTATCTATCATCTAGCAAATATTTTAATATCGGGCCAATAATTTTATAGCTGCCTCCAAATGCTTCGAAGAACCTTCATAATTTAGAAGCACCTTCCAGGCAATAGACATTCAAAATAAGATGTCAGCAAGTCTGTAAATTTGAAAGTATATTTTGTATAATTATGCGTACATTTTTATTTTAGTTGCTCGTGGGTTATGATTAAAATACAATTATATAAAAGAAAAGTAATTTTTTCAAAATAAAATTTGTTATCCAACATCGAGGACCACATACCTGTTCTAGGGAACATCTTAAAAGTATACAGTAAAATTATTTTTAAATATTTTTACACAGTTCTTGTTAAAAAATGTTAACACAAGGCACCCTTTTGTAAAATTCAGTGCTATCACATTTTATAACACTGCAATGCTACTATTTTGATTTAATACGGAATGTGATGTTTATTCATTTATTTAAGTGGATATTATTAATAAATTGTATTATGTATTACATTTTTTAAAAATGACATTTCAAAATCACTCTCACATAAGACACATCTTTATAAATTGTTTTCATCGTGAAAAATACAGTATATTCAATCATCGCCCAAACAATGGACGTACTTAAACATTCAAAACGAAGTTAGGCCCATTAGGGGAAACTGATGCATGTTGTGATAATTTCCTAAGAAGATGTAAATTGTGTGTCAGGGAGAATGGGCAACAGTTACAACACTTACAGTAAAGAGGGGGAGAACCAAATTGTGTTAGTAAATATGTCATACATAAGTTTTAAAATGGTCACAAATCAGGACAAGAAAATGCCGGTGGCAACGGGAGGTGTAACCGCAAGCCGGCTGAACTATGTTTCGGAATTTTTAACCCAAAGCTCATGTTTCAGGTTCAATGATTTTATAACGTAAATACATGTTATAGCTTATGGCCATTCATAAAATTATTAAAAGCTAAACAATAATCGCACTCTTGGATGCCACTGCATTAATCCATCTTTAGAAATCACAGCTAACGTAGAGAATACAATCACATCACATGATTGAGTACAGCAAGAATGTTTTCTTGCCATAACAAAGCCCCAATATCATTTTGAGCATGCAGGTTTGATACATTGTTACAAAAGCACTAAAAAATTGAAAAGGCGATAAGCGTCTAATAGATTTCAACCAATTACGAAGTTGCAGTTATACCCATGAAAAGAGTATTTGAAAAATTTCTTCAAAACTCCATTAAACCTACCTACTTGACACCGAACATGACGATGAAAATTTTTTATAAATATATATATATATATATATATATATAAAACAATAACTAGATAAAGAGAAAAAGGATAAAACACTTGCAAAGTCACAGATTTACTATCGCAAAATTTGGAACAGCTCGTGTCCTTAGGCAAGAAGACAAGTGAACGCAGTGGAAATAAATATTGAATATCCAAGGTAATGTAATGCATGGAAAGTGGTAATGTGCGATAGAAACAGATTAAACGAGCAACAAGTGTGTGTGTGTGTGTGTGTGTGAGAGAGAGAGAGGGGGGGGGGATTAATACGTAAGATTTAAACCCGATGGTAAACGTGCTTTATGCAAAAATATAGCTGTCATTTCTCTATCTCTGAGCAAACTTTCAGAGCTATGTGTCAGTAACGCATGAATAAGCGTTAAATTAAATATCTAATCGAAAACCATATTGTGATTTTTTTTTTTTTTTTTTTTTTTTTGATTCGGTGTATTTATGAACTCTCTTTAAACATCTCAGGTCATCAGCGTCCCATTCAATTCAGGGCGTGAAACGGCCGACAAATTTTGCTCAGAGGCCTCTTTTTTCTGGCTTGAGGTTCTTTTTCGCGCCGTAAATGTACCACACGGGACCCACGGCTTTACTTCCCTTCCGAAGGAAGTCATTCTTAGGATTTTTACGTCGGAAAAAATCCATGGTTCTGGCCGGGATCGAATAAGCGACCTTGGGTTTAGAAGGCAAGTATGGTTACCACTACACCACCAGGACCGACCCATACAGTGAGACAGCATGTTGGGCAACCGGCAAGGGAGACTTGGTTTTAACAGAACGTCTATGATTGTTCATACGTAGCGAAACAACAGTAGAAGTTAAACCTATATAAAATGCTTTGCAAAGCGTACAAGATAACATATATACGACGTTCTTAGAAGAACAGGTAGCAAATGAAGAAATGTTAAATTCTCACCGCCACGGATGGCCGAGGTTGTTAAGGCACGAATTCTGTGGTTCGAATATCGCCAGGACCGTCCTCCCTGACTGAGGTTTTTTTCCAGGTTTTCCTCAGTCCTCATACATGGCAAATGCCGGGAAGGTACCCTAAACATAGGCCTGGAACGATTCCTTCCTTAAAAATAAATCCTTTCCCAATATATCATTTCATTCATGTATCATCAGTGTCCATCGCCTGTGATGCCTCTGTAGCAAAAACGGGCGTTAAACACCATTCATTCATGTTAAATTCTCTGGATAAATTAAGACTGTGGAATGAATGACATAGCACAATTAGCGCACAGGTTTTCCATTTAGGACGTTGGCAAGGATGTGAGTCTGCAACGGGACGAGTTAAATTGGAAGGAGATAGGTGACGAAATATACTTTTACGGTTATGGATTGTTCTAAAAATAGTACGAACTTAGAAAATGTACTTAAAGAAGAATGCATTACATATATAAAATAAAAATAATGTAACACTTTTAACAATGTAACTAAATTAACAATAATTATAAAAGCAGAAAATGATAAAACACTAAGAGCAAGTCACACGTGTAATCACTATATTTCGAACTACTAGAGTTCTTCTATGGCAATAAGACAAGTGAAGGCGATAAAAGTAAATATTAAGTATTGAAGGCAAAGTTATGCAAGGATTTTTTTTTTTTTTTTTTTTTTTGTTATTGATTTATTTATGGACCTCTTTAACATCTCAGGCCATCAGCGTCCCATTCAACTTATAGCGTGAAACGGCCAACTAATTTTGCTCAGAGGCCTCTCTTACAGGCTTGAGGTTCTTTATCGTGCCGTAAATGTACGACACGGGACCCACGGCTTTTACTTCCCTTCCGAAGGAAGCCATACTTAGGATTTTTACGCCCCGAAAAAATCCATCGGTCCTGGCCGGGTTCGAACCCGCGATCTTGGGTTTAGGAGGCAAGTATCGTAACCACTACACCACCAGGACCAACAAAGTTATGCAAGGAAACAGACGAAACTAGTAATAAGAGTGTGTGGAGAGGAAAAAAAAATGAATACGTAAGATTTAAACCAGGTGTATATGCGCTTTATGTAAAAATATAGCGGCCATTTCTTTTTTTTTTTCTTTCTTTTTTAATTTCATAACATTACCTGGAACGATGTCATAGTATAAGATGTATTAAATAACAAAAGCTTAATAATAACAATAAAGTGTATTAGAAAACAAAGCAAAAGTATATAAATAAAATTAAAAGAACAATAGATAAATAGTAAAGAATCAAAAGCAAACGCGCAAGAGAAAATTTAAATTAATAAGCCAATATGCAATTTATATATATATATATATATATATATATATATATATATATATATAAATTAACAGTAATTATAGAAGCTTTAAGCTTTTAAGCTTTGGCCATAGAAGAAGTCGACGAGTTCGAAATGTAGCAATTTCAAGTGTCACTTTATCTTAGTGTTTTATCCTTTTAAAGCTTCTATAATTACTGTTAATTTGTTACATTGTACATTGTTAATAGTGCTACTTTATATATATATATAAAAAAAATTGTGTGTGTGTGCGTGCGTGCGCGTGTAGTGTTAAACCCCTAGCGACCGCAATTTTTATTTTTTCTCATCAAAACTGGGCATAAAATGATAAATTAACAACGATTTATCGATTTTGTTAACCAGAAAAATTGAACCATTGGGGATGGGGGTTAATCTAAAGCGAAAATTTAAAAATCGCTCTAGCGACCCTGATTTTTTAATTTTTCTCGGCGAAACTGGGTATATGCTACTGAAATGAAATAGAAAAATAATATCTGAAAATCAGGGAAATCAGAATATTAAAAGCGGGCGTTTAACTGAAATTCAGAATTTAAAAACCATTCCAGCGGCACCAATATTTGTTTTTTGGCAACGAAACTATTTAAGTAACATAGTTTCGGAAAATTGGGCCATTACGAGGGGGAATTTACTCTTGAAAGCCGAAATTTAAAAACGCTCTAGCGGCGTCAATTTCTCTGCTCTAGCGCTCTCTAACACCCTCCACAAATTTGACTTGATAAGAAATGCCCTTAGTTTACGCAGCTCCTGCGTGACTAATTTATTTCGGAACCAGAACGGTAAAACTCCCCAGCAAACATAAGGCATTATTATGTCTTTTAAATACAATAACTACTCCATAATTAAACAAAATAAGGGCCATAAGTAGGGAAGGCAGAAACACTTAAGTATTTGTTATGACGCAATATCGGAATGCGTTAAGTTTATGAACGGCACAGCATCTTTTACGATTTTTAATTTGCTATTCCGCTTCTGTGGCCATAGTCATTATACTTCTGTCAATTTATTATCCTTGTGGATTTGAAGTCTTGTTATTTACAGAGCTTCCCTATTACCTAAGGCCTAACTTGGAGATATTTTACATTCTGTACACGTGCATTCTGCAGTGTTACCCCGAGAGCTTTCCGTTCGTTTCTGGTCGTAAATATTTCAATGCAAATGTTCTAAAAGCCTGCGTGACGAGCTAGCGACTGTCTCCAGCCAAAAGGGACTTTTAATTGTGTTCTACATAATGGTTAAAACATTAATCAGTGCTATTTTAGGCTAAAGCTGCCGCAAGCTTGCAGTCCTATATGGAAGTTCGAAAGCTAAGTCTAAAATGCCGGCTTTGATCAACTATTTTCTACGATCGCCGTGTTTCACATTCTCCTCTGCCTGGAATGTTGGGAGGTTTTTGGTAGAAACACTATGATTGCAGCATGTCAACTAGATGTATATGCTCGACTTTTCGGGTTTCTGTTAAATACTTTTTATTTACTTCCGCCATCTCGCGTAAAAAAAGAGAAAACATACAGTGTGTTTCATAAATGATGATACACACTGAAAGGGAATGTGTGATTAAGTTTAACTACTGATTTGACTGTCACATGAACACCTCGTGCGCTGTTTTTTCTTCTGTGTACATATAAGGTATTCCTATTACATATATTTTAACAATCACAAAGTTACATGCCATATTGAATCCTATTGAGCCCCCCTGTTAATTGTTGACAAGCATCGACAACAATTTTCTGCTTTAGGTGTCTTAGAGACCCGGCTTCTACCTATACGCCTTCGCAGTTAAATGTCACAAAATATGCCTGTCGAGCATCAACAATTAATCACATACTTCCAGTAATGAATGCCACCTGTTTTGTAACCACCATCAAAACTCGAACGACTTCTAGTGGGCAAAGAGAAAAGCAACATATCCGAATCAGTTGCACATCTTAACCGTATATTCAAATATTTTTCCAACTTCATTTGTGAAGTTTACCGAACCTTTGCCATTTTTTCAATTTGTACCATTACATATGAAACACTCTGTATGCATAAACCTGCATCACGAAATAGGCGAATTCTTCAGCAAGTGGAATTCTTGAACGGTATTACAGAGCGCTAGAGCAGAGAAATTTGTGCTGCTAGAGAGCTTTTAAAAATTCGGTTTTCAGATATACCCTCACTGCTAATTTCCCTGATTTTTAGGGACTAGTTTTCTTTTTTATTTAAATGGTATATACCGTGTTTCGTTGCGAAAAAGCAAATATTGGTGCGTTAGAGTGATTTTTAAATTTTGGGGTTTCCTAATAGTCTAATTTTGCTGTTTTTTGCAAACTACTTTTCTTATTTTATTTCAGTGACTTATAGCAATTTTTGTTGAGAAAAAACAAAAATCGCTAGAGCGATTTTTAAATTGTTGCTTAAGAGAAACTCCCACTTTAAATTTCGGTTTTCAGATATACCCTCACTTCTAATGATCCGATTTCTCTGAATTTCAGAAACAAATTTTCTTATGTTATTTATAGTTTCGTTGCAAAATCAAATATTGGTGCTGCTAGAGCAATTTTTAAACTTTTGGTTTTACTACTAATAATCTGAGTTCACTGATTTTCAGAAATTATTTTATTGTTTTATTTCAATGTGAGTTTCGTTGAGAAAAAACAAAAATTGCGGCCGCTAAAGCGATTTTTAAATATCCGCTTTAGATCAACGCCTGCCCACAGTGGTCCAATTTTGCTAGTTTTTGAACTCGATCAATCGTTGGTTAAATGGTCATTATATGTTGAGTTTTGTTGAGAAAAAAACAAAATTGCTTGCGCGAGAACGTTAACAGATACGCGCGCATATAGTATGATGTTCTGTAAACAGACGTGACTCACATGCATTATGATAACGTTGCTACGTGACAGGTAAATCAACAATGAACAAATGAAGCCAAGATTATCGTATGATGTTCTGTAAACAGAAGTGATTCACATTACGTTATGCTAACGTTGCTACAACAAAATGAAGCCAAGATTATCGTTTGACAGTGGAAAGCAATTTTGAAGTGATATTGGAAAATTAAGAATGTTGTTGAAGTTCAGAGGCAATGGAGGATCGTGTACAGAACAGAACCGTTCTCCGGATCTAACTCCGTTAGACTTCTACCTATGGGGAACTCTTAAGGGTGTTGTATACCGTAGAAAACCAGCTACACTGACAACACTTCGGGAAGAAATTGAAACGGCATGTGCTGCAATCGCTGAGGACACTTCCGCAAAAGTTGCTCAATCAGTAGTTCAGTGTACTCAGAAGTGTATCGACGCTTGGCTTGCTCTTCTAGAAAAGTAGATACATTATTAAAAAGTTATAACTTTATATGCATACATACTTTAGTTAAATATGAATGATTTTATAATAACTCCAAAATATCTATGTATTTAATATTTTGACACAATTGCCTAATAAGTTAAGATCCAGAAGCCCCTAATTATTTTTTTAAACTCTTTTTAAAAAAAAACAGCACTGTTTTCTTCTTACTTTAAGCACTGTTTTTTTACGCACATACCTAAGTTATTTTCGAAAATTTTACATCACAATTGAGTCAAAAAACGGCAACTGGTTAATATTATAGCCCATAATGAATAGTCTTCAAGCGCCTAGGGTGTATGTACAGTGTTCCACGCACGGGTAATTCATATTATCAATATATTTTAAAAGCGACAGCTGAGATGAGAGCCCAAATTTAAAAAATCTGATGTTATCTGTTTAACCACGATTTAAATGTTTTCTTGAAAGTAACTGATAACTTGCGGCTTAATATGCTGACCTGCACACTGTAATAATGAAGTGAATTTGTTTTCGCGACACCTATCTTATTTCCACCACGCTCAAGTAAAAACGCGGAACATGAAGGCCAAGGATAGAGTGGGAAGGTAAGAGTTTTCAAAAGATTAAGAAGATGGCTGCTGGAACTTCACTACTGAAACAGCACAAGGGGATAGGAGGAGAAGCAGAAGAAGTCTAGAAGATTGTGATATATTCAAAATGCAGTTTCGAGCTGCTATTAAGTTCTTCACAAAAGAAGGACTTACTCCAAATGAAATTAAACAGCGATTGTACGGTGTACATGGGGAAGCACCCCCCTCATATTCTACCGTAAAAGAATGGGCCGAACTTTTTCGGATGGATTGAGAAAGCATTGAAGACGAAGAGCGTGCACGTCGGCCCTTGGAAGTGCTCACTCCTGAAAATATCGCTCTTGTGGAAGATCAGGGGCTCTAAGTTACAGAAATAGTAGCACGATCGCCTTTCTAAACCAACAGTACTTCGAATTATTCATGAACATTTAAATGTGAATAAAGTTAGTGCAAGATGGGTACCTAGACTTTTTTCCTCGGTTCAAAAGCTGCAACGAGTCATCTGTTGTCAGACATTTTTGGAGCTCTGCCGTGGCAACGAGAGAGAAGTTCTGCAAACCATTGTTACAGCAGATGAGACTATGGTTCTCTACTATGATCCCTTGTCCAAAAGAGAATCAATGGAGTGGTGTAAACCTGGCGAAGCACCGCCTCTAAAGGCCTATTACACTCTGTCAACCAAGAAGATCATGGCCACAATCTTTTGGGACTGTGAAGGAATATTCTTCATTGACTTCAAGGAGAGGAACACCATAGTAAATGGGGAGTAATATGCTGGTCCTAATGCACAGACTACGTGCATTTTTTGATGGAAATCAAAGAGAAAAGGCGAGGAAAGCTGAGTGGTGGTGTGTGCTTTCTTCACGACAACGCACCTATACACACAGATTTTGTTGCAAAGAAAGCTGTGAAGAAATGTGGTTTCAAGGAGATCGAGCATCCACCCTATAGCCCAGATCTAGCTCCCAGTGACTATTTCCTCTTCTCAATACTCAAGACCATCGAGGAAGGAAATTTAAGTGTGATGAAGAAGTGATGGATTTTGTTTATGCCCATTTTGCAGACAAGACTTCTGACTATTGGGGGGGGGGATTGAAATGTTAATTCAAAGATGTGAGAAGTGTGTTGCAATAAAGAGTAACTATATTGAAAAGTGAAATATAATTTTTGTCTTTATCATACCTAGAAAATGTCAGACCGGAAACTCATGGAGCTACTCACATGCCTTTCTCATTCCCATAATTTTGAGTATCTATCTCAAAGTAGTCCCCGTTAGATGCAATGCACCTGTCCCAACGTTTCTGCCAATCTTCGAAGACATATTTGAAACAATTCCTTGAACGTCGGAAAATGAAATTATCATAAGGCTTTGCAGTTTGCTCTCAGGATGTAGGCAAGTTTCACCAGCAGTGATTACTTATGAAAGAAACTCTTTCTTCCTGTAACGTCATACACAACTGCATGCAAACCTGCACGGACATGTCCTTTTGTTCGGGTATCAGCAATCTTGGGACCCACCGTCCGCAAACACTTCTCATATGCAACTTTTCAGTTACCAATGTGGGGGTGGTATGTAGTGAAATTTTCAGAATTTCTGAAACTGTTCTTAATGTTATTCGACGATTCATCTCTTACAACGACAGCAGAGGTGTTCAGTTTTCTTCCGTTAGAGCACGAAATGGAAGGCCGGATCCACCTTCTTTTGAAATTGATTGCCTCCCCACTTAAACAATTTAAACCATCTTCAAGCTGTGATATAAGGAAGAGCAAACTCTTCATAGGTATTCTCTAACATTGCATAGGCTTGAGTTTAAGATTTGTTAAGACGAAAGCAACATTTCAGAGCAGCATATTGTCACCTCCATTTTGCTGTAGGCGGAACTGAACATATCTTCCGGAGGAAGCGGAAGTGACAACAATGGAATTGTACCCCGTATACATTAAGCATAAAGCTAACAAAATATTATAAAGTTGAATTTTAATGCGAGAAACTATACCTGTAAAAAATTATGATTATTTTTATTGAACAGTCCTCGTATATTTAAATTTATGCTGCGGTTAAGTTTAAGTTCTGTGCCTATCTGTTTAGCTCATAATCTTCACTAATAATTAAAGGTTAAGCTTTTCACCTTTCACGCTTGATTTTTATTTCCTTGTCAAAACAGTTCCATGTCACTATTAGGATGTTTGATTGTTAGGTGCCTTTGTAGATAGCTATGCCATTTCAACATTCCGAAGCTTAAATCTGCAATGATTTCGGCACAAATGTAAAAGAGCTAGGAACCAAATGTTTACTATCCTATACTCAAAGGCGTAAGTCGTATGAACGAAAACTATAGCATGTGTCAGCATTTAAAACTTCTTTTTTAACTGTCCATTTGAGGTGTGTTTGTCCTTGTGTTTCACTGGAATGTAAAACCTGGGACGCAGAGAAAGACGCCGATGGCACTGAGCGGAATTTTTACAGACCGTAAAGGCTATCATTATTTGCTTGCTATGGTGACGTACCTTCCGATCAGAATCTTAGAAGAAAACTGCTTATTATAAAAAATATTTTATAACCTCGAAGTGATTTCCCATGTTCGTAAAGCCGGTGTACTTATTAGCTTACCATTCACTAAATTACTGTAATGCATACTTAGTCTTGCCCAAGGGTGTAAGAAAGCTTTTGAGGTTAGGAATACTTTATTTCCCCCTCTCCATAAAACTTACCAGTAGTCGCACTTTCAAAGAGGTGGATTTGAACTTGATATTTAAAAATTAAGTGAGAAGCCAAATCGCTTTTCCGTATATTCTGGTTTCATTTTTCGAAAATGCTCTATTAAGTTTGTTGCATATGAATTACGATTTCTTTTGCGTCAGGGACTGCCAGCCATTTTGTGATGGCAATGACAAAATTTCTATCCACCAGGGATAGCTTCACTAGCAGGTTCCGCTAACCACAAACATTTAAACGTTTAATTTCCCATAACTGTTAATTAATGTATTATGCTTAAAATATCTGTAAAGGTGTTTTACCTTGCGTCTGATGATTATATTTGCGGTTATTACCTGTAGAGGATTTTTGCAGTCGCGTAGAAACCAGCGGTTCGGTAAGTTTATGGAATATGTAAGAAAAAGTTGTAGGAGGAGCATAGTTTCCATGAGGCATTATGTGTATGCACCATTTGAAACGTCACATGTCAACACGTGCGTTTCAAGGAAAGTTTGCCTTGCGTTTCGTACAGACTGATTGTTGTTGCGTTACACAGTTAAGAGAATGTTAGCCAATTACAGTGTAACATTAATGACAACACAGTGATATATATTATAAATGAAAAAAAAATTGCAGTTATTCCATTATCATACGGGTTTTTTTTTTTTTTTTTTTGGATTGATTGATTGTTTTATTCACAGACGCTCTTCAACATCTCGGATCATCAGCGTCCCATTCCACTCAGGGCGTGAAACGGCCGACAAATTTTGCTCAGAGGCCTCTCTTTCAGGCTTGAGGTTCTTTTTCATGCCGTAAATGTACGACATGAATGCTTTACTTTACCCATACCCTTCCGAAGGAAGCCATACCTAGGAGTTTACGCCCGGAAAAATCCATCGGTCCAGGCCGGGTTCGAACCCGCGATCTTGGGTTTAGGAGGCAAGTTTAGTAACCACTACACCACCAGGACTGACAAATTATCAGACAGTATAATTACGATCTGATGCAAACATCTCCAGTAGTTTTTGCTTCGTTTTATGCTGCTAAAACGTAAAAATATGAACACTATTCTAAACCTTTTTCTTTGTGATCACTGGAAGAGAAAATGTAAATAACAAAACCGGGTAGAACAACTCCAAATATTAATTTGAGTCAAAGTGTGATTTCAAAACAAAGGAAGTACAGGATGCTTAATTTTGCAGATTCCAGACTTTAATCAAAGGGCTATAGATAAGTTTACTGCTGTGAAAACCTGCATTTTTTGTTTGTTTAATATTTGCATATTATGGTATTTTTTTAAGTTATTTTTAATTTCTGCAAACAAATTATGGGCCTACCAAAAAGCTCATAAAATGGGGTGGCACAAGCTGAAGAAAGTAAGGAAAGAGGTTTTTGGAAAGAAATTAAACACAGAATTGATGATAAGCAAAGACGGGAAATATTAGGTAGTTTTAGTACTAAAAAGTCATTGAGGGTTTATAGGGAGTTAAAGGAAATATGGGGTAGAGAGAATTATGTGGATGGAAGTGACAGGTGGATAAGGGAGGGAATCGCAAGGGCCTAGACAGCGGTAATGAATCTGAAAGGTATAAGAGGACGTTTAAATATAGAGGAATGCTCAATGTATGGAATGCAAGATAATTACTGGCATGCAATTGTGGAATATAAAGAAAATAAAGAAAACTTGGGATTTAGAAGTGGGATAACCTACCAATAGAGATAACAGAAACAAGTTGGAGAATATGAAAACAAGGCAGAAAATTTTGGAATTTGAGAATTACTTAGTTAAGGTTAAAAGAAAATGGTTGAAGAAAATAAGTAAAAAAAGTGAGGAACAAATCGGACAGAAGCATAATTTAAGTTGGTATTTGATTGAGTTAATTTTGTAGATATAAGTTGCGTGATAGTTGAGTAACCATTCAGGCCACTTGGTTACACAGCAACTCGGGAAGATGATTTGAGTGACTACGGTTGAATTTTCTTGTATGACTGAGCGATTGTAAAACAGTACTGTACACGTTTGCTGTATTATTAAGTGGTAATAAATTCAATTATTATTATTATTATTACTACTACTACTACTACTACTATTACTACTACTACTACTACTACTACTACTACTACTACTACAATCTTCTTAGCCTTTTCTGTAATTTACTCTAAATTAAATGTTTATTGTAAAGTGGAGAATAAAAAGCATAACAATTTACAAAGTTGCTGTTGACAGAAATTATAATTATAATTAATGAATATATTTATAATGTAAACAGTTAACTTACCTTCTTACTAAATGTTACTTAATAGTGATTCCTATCTATTGGGAAACATTGAAAAGTAAAGTGAAGTAATTAATCCCCACACAAATGAGAAATTTAATGCAAACATTCAAACAGCAGTTAGATTAGTGCAGAAGTGATAAGTGTGAATGATAGATTTGTAAACTATGCACATATGTCACAGCAAGGCTTACTGTAAAGAGCATGGACGCTGACTCTGTTATTTAATGTGGAGTATTACAAGGTTTACAAAGTGCCAAGAACTAACGACAACTTATTCAACAAAAATGCAATTGTGTATTACTACCAGACATTTCTTCTAGATAGGCTTGAAGTATATTGTATTCTAAAAATCAGACATATTTAAATCTTAAATAAATCCGAAAAAATGAAATAAAATAAATGATAGGAAGAATGTTTAGATAAATTCACAAAAAGTTTTTCTTCTTTTATTCATTTCATGAATATGCTCATAGATTACATTTATTTGAACAAAATAGTAAAATTTTAAAACCCATTACCCAAAATTTCTCTCTTCTAAAAACAAATAGGTATTAAAACATAAAAAAGGATGTCCCAGCACAGGCAATAATGATGTTGAATGTGTTTAGGAAGCTTCTTACCCAGCCCAGAAAAGCTGCAAGATCAGCAGCAAGTATAGAGAGGTTATTTAAGCTACGGGGCAAAAGGTTGTGGTTACATATTCAAAGAAGCCAGTAATCAAGGCCATATTGTGCATGTGCAGGTAGTAGCTTATAGTTAAGTTTAGCGGGGCTTTGTCAGTGAGAAGGCAAGTTCCACCACATTTTAAATATTCCATTGAAATGAAATTTTGTTTTATTTATATTTTTAATACATAGTATGTAAATGCTTGTTCTAATTCGTACGTTGGATAGTTAGATTCTATTTCATATTCCTTTGGAGTTTGAATTAAAAAAAGTTCACTGTATTTAAAAAGTTTTATAGTGTCCACATAACTTTATAAAATAAATGGATAAAAAATTAATAAAATTAATAATAATAATAATAATAATAATAATAATAATAATAATAATAATAATAATAATAAGCCTGAATGTCTCTAAGAAGGGTAAATGCTTCCTATAAGAGGGTAGCTCTTATTAGCTAATGCAATGAGCTAATTTGCATATTAATGTAGTTATATATTAAATATAGAATATATATCTAAATATTAAATATTAAACAAAGAAACAGAGCTTTTATAAAATATCTTGGATAATCAGAGTACAAGTGGACAGCAACAATGAACCCAAAATAAAAACAAAAAAATTAATAATTTTCTATGTGTTTCAGGAGGATCCCCACTGTTCTTAAAAAATATTAATGTGTTTTGAATACTGAAATTTATAATGAATTTTGTATTGGATTAATTTAATGCATTATAATATGTACATGTTTCTGCTAATTAATATGTTAGATAGTTTTATTTTATTTTTTATTTTTTTTTGTATTCCCCTTAGAATTCAAATAAAAAGGAGTAAGTCCACTGTATTTGAAAAGTTTTATTCATGGCCACATCCATATAATTTTAAAAATAATAACATGTAAAATACTAACATAATAAACATTAAAAATGAAATGAGAGATTTATAAAACTTTTGGCTATTAATTTGCGTAAATATGAATCCCAAAAATGAACCCAAAATATTTTTTTTTTTTTTTTTTTTTTTTTTTTTTTTTTTTTTTTTTTTTTTTTTTACCAATGTGCTACAGAAATAAAAGATATAAAAGGTAATCTTCTTAAAAATAACTGCCTTTGGAATACTTTAATTTATAATCACTTTTCTTTTGGAAACCTTTAAGAAGAATAAAAATATGCAACTACTCACCCTGCAGGGCCAATATCATCTGCATAGCAAGTTGCATCTCCTGGTCGGCAGTCCTTGCACACATCTCCATGCTCAGTGCAAGCAGCAACACTAAGCGAGACTACACGTCCATTACGGGTAGCAGTAATCTTGTGCCACTCCCCATCTGCCAGAGATCCTCCACTGTTTACAACAACAGATGTAATGGCTGTTCTTGCACCTCCATAAGAGAACATGGCCCTTCCATCCACTAACTCTAATGCCACAAAATCTGATCGCCCTCCTGTTTGAGCACCATAGTTATACACAAGCAACGAGTATGGCTTAGTAGTAGTGAACACAACAGAAATGTCATTGGTGCCTGCATCTAGTGGTGGGAAAGTCATATAGGAGAGCTCGTTGAAGCCAAAAGTAGCCCGTTCACAATGGCGACCATAGCGTGCTTCTGGACAGCTACAACGATAGCCTGGCTTTAGACTGATGCAGAGACCTCCATGTAGACAAGGATTGGGGCGACAAGAATCAGCAGCAGCCTCACACTGATTTCCACGATAGCCTGGTCGACACAAACAGAAGAAACTAGATCCATCTGGGCTTTCTCGGCAAGAGCCACCATTGAGACATGGATTACCATCACACACATCTCCACGCTCCAGTTCACATAACTTACCCTCTCGCAGTGGGGGACATGCACACTGAAAGTCAAAGCCCTGACGCCTACATGTACCACCTGCCTGACATGGATTGGGTGAACATGGATCTTGCCTTCGATCACAGCGCTTACCAGTGAAGCCCTCAGGACAGCGACATGCAAAGTCATGACTGACAAGAGGAGATGTAAACACGACTGTCTGACTATCTGTAATACTTGTCTCACTATGAACCTGAATACCGTCACTACACTGTCCACCATTCTCACAGATCTGTCTGTTCTGACAAGGACTAAATCCTACAATAAATGCTGCAGATTGTAGCAATTGTTGTATAGTAGATCTCTTCCTTTCCAGCATTTCACGTAACTGCCCTTTGCCACGGTAGCCTTTGGGTCCACGAGCTGCTACTGAGAGTTCCAAACCTCCATCAGATTCATGTAAACTGTACAAATATACTGTATCACTTGCTCCAAATGCTGACTTGAGTAGATCTAGGAGGCCTTTATAAAAGTGTGTGAGGAACTTTGATGCTGTCATATTTTCTAAACGTAATGTAATGCTGCTCTCTACTGTTGCATTATCAAAGGACACAAACTCAACAGTTACAGTAGACACAACATCTGGATGTCGGCCATCATTACCAGATATGCTGAGGGAATAGCCAGATCCTGGTGTTACCTTGGATGTGTGCAGATCACAGCCTGTAGGAATGGTAAGAATGCCACGAGGAGGTGGCGCACTTGATAGAATCTTACAGTGGTATTCGCCAGAGGTGTCAGCGTCATTCGGATGTACATTAGCAATCTTGCTTATTGGGAATGCATCATTGAAAGCATGCACCAAAACATGAACTGCTCGTGGAGTCGATGGACTGTCATTTTGATCCAGAACAAGAATTGTTACTGGGTGCTGTGACTTCATTCTTGGCTCTCCACTATCTTCCACCTCCACCTGAAATAAATGATAAAATTAACTGGAAATATTAAAATTATGAATTTAAGCCCTTTAGTTGGGCAGGGAGAATGCAATTTTTAGAAGCTAGCCTTTAATGTATTGTAGTATGCATAAAAAATAAAATAAAATAGTAAAAATGTAATAAATAGCACTTTTGGAGAACAAATAAGAATATATATAATATCAACATTATTCTTGCAAAATCAATAAGTCCAAAATTGACTTTAAGGTCTGGCAGAACTAATGAAGTGATATTTCATTTTTATATGTAACAAATATGACTTCTTTTAGTCAAGCAGAAATCACTAAAATTATTTTTATCTGAAAAACAGAATTTTGAACTTTGTGATTTCTGGTAGAACGATGATGCTATGTTTATAAATTAGCCTATGGAAAATGAAAGTTGGGGGTCTTTGCTAACTTTTTAAAAAAATGCAATTAGTTGTTATGGCACATGAGATAGCACTTAGGTATACTATACTAATCACTACTACTACCATAACATGCTAAAACATGAGAAAAGGAGAAATGGAAGGAAAACAAACATACAGAAAACAAACAAAATGAGGAAGACAAAGAAGATAAAAGTTAGAAGATGCAGAGAAAGAAAAATAATAGGAAAAGGAAAAATAATTAAGGAAGTAATAGGAGGAACTAAAAGAGATTAGATGACAAAAATGAAGAAATATGACTGGAATAAGACCAAGAGAGGAAGTACAAGAAAAATATGAGGATGACAAAGAAAAAGATAAATAAAAGAGGGAAGTACTGCAAAGAAGATTATGGGATTGAAGATCAACTAAAATGAAAGGAAAGGTTGTCAAAGTGAGGAGGAAAAGAGAAAGTGAAAGGAAGACCAAGAATTGAAAAGCGAAGGGAATGAAAGAAAGAATGTGGAGGAAGCAGAAAAACATCTCCGTCTCCTTCTCCTATTCTTTTCTCCCTTTACAAAAATGAATGGAAAGAATGGAGAAAATAATAGATGAAGGAGATTGGGGAAAGAACTAGATGGAAGAGGGGACAATACAGAAACAAGAGGAAGAAATTTAAGCAAATTAAGACATGAAGAGGGGAATTAGATAAAGAAAAGAACATAAATGAGGAATGCATGGTAAGAAAGGGAATAGGATTAAGAGCACGAGAAAACAAAGGAGAGAAACAACTTACCAGAATGTCTAGCCTTGGTGTAGTCTCACGGTCTATGCTTCTGGTAGTTTTCACTATGCCACTATGATGCTCAACAGTGACCAGGTCCTTCTGACGACCGCCCACCAATCTATATGTAAATGGTGCTCCATTGGGTGGTAGGTCTGGATCAGTGGCACTGAGGGTCATCACACTCGTGTTGGGAGGTTCATTCTCTGTGACATAGCCTATAACCTCTGGAGGATCAAATACTGGACCATTGTCGTTCACATCCTGTACAGCAATGCGTACAGTTGTAGTGCCTGTCTGTGGAGGAGAGCCTGTGTCTATTGCACCAAGTGTCAGGGTGTACGCTGGCACTGTTTCACGGTCCAGGCGTGAGGTTGTTTCTACATCTCCTGTAGCTGGGTCAACTTTGAACACGTGTCCCTGATTACCACCAATAATGGAATATGAGAACTGATTGTTCTGTGGACGTACATCCTTGTCAACTGCTTTCACAGAAATGACTTTAGTTCCTGGGGAAGCACCTTCAGACACCATGGCTTCATACAGTGACTGCAAGAATTCTGGTGGGTCATTACCATCCTGAATGGACACTATTACTTGGGCTTCATCAGTGTCATTGCCCCTAATTCCTCCAGCATTCTTGGCCATGACGGTGAGAACCACTCTGTTTTGTGTCTCACGGTCAAGTCGTCTCGATACCTTGATGACTCCAGTTTCTGAGCCAATGGTGAAACCTCTGTCATTGCTGGAGCCAACGAAGAGGTAATAAACCACACCATCTTCTCCAGCATCTTGATCCGTTGCCTGAATCATGCCCACACTTGTGCCTACTTCAGCTGATTCAGATACATCAAAGTGGAAAACGGGTTGCATGAACCGCGGGTAGAATTCGTTCTTTCCAGTTATATGAACCAGAACTTTGGTTGAACCATACATAGGGGAATCTGGATTAGCTGCAAGGACATCTAGCTCATACAATGTCTGCTCTTCATAGTCAAAACTGCTTTTGGAATAAACAACTCCTGTCTTGGCTTCAATGCTGAACATGTCTTTACCACTACCTCCAACGATTGAGTACTGAATGATGGCATTTTTGGCAGAATCAATGTCCTGTGCTTGAACGCGATACACTGAAGAATGCGGAGGGGAGTTTTCTTGAAGATAAGCTTCGTACTGAGTCTGGTTGAAGGTTGGAGCGTTGTCATTGATATCAGTAAGAGTGACAGTGAGCATTGCTGTGGCTCTTCTGGGTTCGAAACCCAGGTCTTCTGCAGTGATGTTGAGACGATACTCTGACACTGTATCAAAGTCAAGTGGTTGATGGATGGTTACAGCGCCCGTAGTTGGCTCCACGCGGAATTCCTCCCGCTCGTTTCCGCTGGAGATGGAGTAACGGACTATGCCGTTCGGTCCTTCGTCCTCATCGTTGGCTGTGACTGTTAGAATGGTAGCGCCCAGCGGTTCGTTCTCCGGCACGATCACCTATAACATAAAGTAAAAGCATATTTAGCTATGAAGCGGATGAAGCATACTATTGAATACGCTCTCTAGGCATAGGAGTAATATATAAGTCAAAGTTCGAGACTAGTAATAAGATAGTTCCTACCAGAACTACGTGGGATGCAGTTGTTAGCATGTGCATAGAGTGCCAAAGCGATATTGACGTCCCTGACGCGACGTTCAGCCATCTTCAACATAAACATCTTATATAATGCGTCTATAAATGTTGTTTCGGCAACCTACTTAGAGTTCCGAAATGAATAGAAAAATGTTGTGGACAGGAGAAATAAATGGTATCTTAGTACCTACCATTCCATTTGCTGAATTTGATGGATACAAAATCTAAATTCTGACAATGAACAAGGACTACACAGTGAGAAAGTTAGGTGTGCTTTCCGATCGTATTTCATCACAGAACAGTGTTTCTTTGAAGAGCAAGGCGTCTCCGTGATCACCAAGGGATGGGGGGTCAGTTTAAATTGCTGCAAGCTTTTTTGATATAGTAGTCGAAAACCTTGTCTGCATGTTGCATTCCAGTGAAAAAAAAGTGTTGAGAAACACTTTGAGAATCGCTCGTAATCGGCGATTTCCTAATATTGTCGCGTGTGCTGTTGAGGGTGTAGCAAATTAATATTTTTGGAAGCTAAATTCCTTTGGTTTTATATTTCATATCTTTCTTTAACGTGATCACTTTAGGAATTTCTGTGTAGCGGTCAATCACGTCAAAGGCTGCTTACAAGGTATTTTATAGTGACATTAACCCCTGCCTGGTTACAAGCAAAACATGCTGAGCTTGGATCTCTCATGCAGCGTTGGAAAGGGTCAAACACCTACACAGTACTTTTTCATTGGTTGATATAATTCAAATCTAAGGCGGTGGAACACCATATTTGGTATACTTTATGTCACAATGTAGACACACACACCCAAGGCAATCGTAAAACGATATGGCTCGGGGTCTTCTGCCTGCTGTCTTTGGAGGACGACCTGTCGACGTACACCCTCAGCATTATTACGACAGATTCAAGGTAAGGGCCCATCAGGGCTATCATTTGTAATCACAATTCAGATTGGGGACTTGTCGCCCCTACAATAAACTAGTTGGCATGGCATACTGGAGTCTGTCTCTACCATCATCCTCCTGAAGAGCTAACCCCATCACAACTTTAGTCGTGACAATATCTGTCTCCAAAGATAAATATAAACAATTTGATTTCTTATTATTTTGATAACTAAAAGAAGAAATTCTTATCGCCCTTATATACTGCAGCACTGAAGCTTCTTCTTCTTCTTCTTCTTCTTCTTCTTCTTCTTCTTCTTCTTTCTATGACTCTACTACTCGAGATCGGCCATGGCCTGCCCTAGCGCTCTCTCTTCCTCTATCTCCGTCTTATGACTTGATTGATATATTATTAATCTTGAACACACAACACTACCTAAATTATTTACAAATAAAAGCTGATAGTATACACACATGCCGGGTCCCAACAATGAGCCGATATTTCTCTCTGTACATTGTTGATTGCAGTAACTGGTCATTTGTCGAAAGTTTTATGCGCAGTTACGCAATAAATTTATAGTGGTCAAACTTGAACCCTCTCGCTGTTCTAGGCATAAAAAAAAATGAATGAAAAAATAAAACATTTTTATATCCAAATGTAGCACCATAAAGAGAAGAAAATGGAATAAAAATTCCGATATTTGGTGAAAAAATATTAATATCTGAGGAAACTGTTCAACAATAAATTTAGTCAGAGGTCTAGTTCTACTGTTAACCTATCTGACCCGTGACGGCAACCTATACTAATGCATATATTAATTACAAATAATGTTACCTGGTAGCTGAGTGCTGTAAACACTGGACTGTAGCGGTTTTCTCCAGTCACTACCAAAGTGACAGTAGCCTGATCGCTCTGAGGAGGCATGCCCTTGTCCATGGCCCGCACCACGAGAGTATAGGCCTCCAGAAGGCGACCTGCGAGGTTGGCCCCTGAAGATACCGAGACCCAGCCGTTGATCTTTCCGACCTCGAATAATGCCGTCCCATTGCCTCCGATCTTCTGGTACTCTACTTCTGCATTCACTCCGAAGTCTGCTTCATCTTTAGCCGTAACTCGGATAACCTGTTGCAATAGAAAGGCTGGTATAACCAATACTGCTTCTCCCAATATTTTGTTTCTAGCTTAGTTATTAGGCAAGGCAGGAATATTGTATTTCCTCGAGAGGCGTTTGCTTGTGGAGAAGTAAAAAAGTGCCGGGCTATGGTTTAATCAAAGTAACATTTGATTAGCGTCAAGTTTCATTGAACACGTAAACGTGAACACAGGCCAGCTACAATATTAATCTTTCCTCTCTATAAAAAAAAGAAGGAAAAATTATAAAGAAATGGGGGAAATGGAATTTATACTTGACAGCAGAAATTGCACAAAAACGTGAAGTAGTAACAGCTCTTAGAGGCCTTAGAAATAGAATAGCATTCAGATAAAACAAACAAAGCCAAAGGTTTTCAAATGTAAGACAAAAACAACTTCATTCCTACCCACTTCTATCAGTTCTATCCCTCTCTGCCTCTCCAGAAAGGTTAATTCTTCCCAATGACGGTGCTGGCCGCAGTGCCCAGCGAAAGCTTTGTTTTTTAAATTTCATTTAAGTCAACAACCATGGCAAAATATCCCTTTTGTTGCATATCAGGTTTTTAAATACAGTCAAATAACAATGGGAAAAAATTGGTAACTGAGAGTATGCACCCCAGCAGGATATAAAAATCAATGACTAGTTTTTCACCTGTTTTTCTCCTTTCTATCAACCACAAATTGGCTTCAGCAAAATGCAATAAAATATGCGAACATCCTTTTGTTGATATAAGTGCTCCCCCCATATTTAGCTCTAAGATAATGTCCCAATGTTAAAAGATAAATAGGGCAAATCAAGTAGAACAGAGCAATGAATGGCATCATTGGAAAATTCCGATTGCAAGTATTGCATATTAAACTAAAATGAACTTTTGTACAAACAAGGTGCAAGATTCGGGCTATTGGGTTAGCGAGGAAGGACAGAACACTATCTTCTCGGGTGCTCACACTTGTATATGGTTACATGTTGTTGTGAAGAACTTTCCCACGCCTTTGTGAGGTTGAATGAAACGGAACCGTTTCTTCAGCTTCTGAATACTTTTGTCATATACTTCGAACTTTCATCACCTTCCAGAGTCCCGGAAGAATGCGAGTATACTTTACAGAGTATTGTATTGTTATCCACTTTTCATCTCCCATTACAGTGCTGGACAAGAAATTGTCACCTTCAGCTTCGTAACGAGCAAGCAAATGTGAATAGATGACATTTTCTGATCCTTATGGATGACGAGCCACTTAGGCTTCGAGAAACCCATTTGGCACAAACCATAAGTACTCTAAACTTAGATATCAAGTCGAACAGCGAATTATTTGATTGTTTTTATCGCTATGATTTTGTTGGATGATCCATCATCATGTGCAGCCACCAGGAGCGTGGATTTACACTTCTGAATGCTGCTGATGATCTAATTTTCCAACAAAAGAAATTCAATTATTGCTCTTAGAGTCTTAGACACTCCATTTTGAAAGTTAACTGCATGACTGTCATTTAATGGAAATAGATATACTTACATGAGATAATATAGAAATATTGCGACTGAAGGGAGAAAAAATATGTAGCATTACTTTTTGAACTGCCCTTGTGCTTAGCCTTTTGCATTTTCTATATGTTAATTACAACAAGAGGGTACAGAAGTGCTAAGAATTCTATATATTTACCCTGGCAAAGAATTAAAGTCAAGCGATCCTCTCTTCCACTCTACCAGGCGAAAAAAAAAAAAAAAAAAAAAAACTAGCAAAAATACGAAGTATAATATACATAGATATATAAAATACAGAAAAAAAAATTAAATTTATATACTACATATAAATGTTACATACTTTTAATATAGTTAGAAAGTTGATAATGATAGTGTTTAAAATTCCACGATTTTCAATAATTTTTCTCGCGCACAAGGGGGGGGGGAGAAGAAGAAAAAGAGGAAGATGATGATGATACGAGAGACTAACTGCTGTGATTCTTAGAGTTAAGATGACAATGCTCTAGAGTATTGAAGATAAAATCTGTGAGAGGGTAGACACATATAAGTTCTTAGGTATACGAATTGATAGTAAATTAAATGGGCAAAGCATATGTAGCAAAATAAGTAAATCAACCTATCTATTGAGATTTTTTAAAGATGTGTTTGGCTCAAATGAGTTAAAAATAATCTATTATGGTATAATATACCCTCATCTACACTATGGTATTGAGGAATGGGGGGGGGGGACTGCAGCAAAAGTGCATATGGATAGATTATTTACATTACAGAAAATGTGTATTACGCTAATTTCTAAATTGGAATATAGACAAGTCATGTAAGGATGCATCTGTAAAGCATGGAATGCTGTCTACTCTCTCTATGTGTATAAGTCTATATTATGCATTCAATCAAAGAATTTTATAAAAAAAATGAGATTCACAGCTATAACACTAGAAATAATAAAGATTATCATAGGTATGCTTATAATAAACAAATAGTATGTAAGGATGTAAATGTAAGAGATACCCTTTTGTACAATAAATTGCCACCAGAGATTAAATCTGTAGAAAAATCAAAATTTAAGTATCAGTTGAAAAAATACCTTATAAATAGAAGTTTATATTCGTTGGATGAGCTGTAATCAATTGTAATCTTAACAGTATTATAGGTAAACTCTTTTAACTCCCGCAAACATGTACTAAAACCTTGTTCTAAGAATAAGTTATGCTTTGTTACTCTAGTATTTTGGCAATGTCTGAAACTAATGTAAATGAGTCTATTGACGGCAATAAATTTATTATTATTATTATTATTATTATTATTATTTAAACCACGTTTAAATTGCTTTATTGTCCGACAATCGCTGACTTCAGAAGGAAGGGAGTTCCAGATTCTGGGAACTGACACGCTGAATGAGGTTGAGTAGAAATGTGTTCAGCGACGAGGGATAGACGGTAAAGTATTCAGAGTTCGAAAAGGGACAGGTTTTATATGGTATGTGTCTTGAATGTTTTTATATCCTTTCTTCCATCCACAGTGAGGTTATCTGAACGCGAATGCATACCGGGAGAAGCCAGTAGCCAAGCCCATATAATGCATGTGCAGGTAGCAGCCTATAGTAAGTATGAAGGAGACTTCGCCAGCGAATGGTTATTTGTTCGTGTGTTACTCGGTGCTTTCATTGTGAGTAAATTGCGTGTTAATTGTTCTTCGTTAGTAATGCCATTATATAAATATAATCTTGAAGAACGGATTTATATGTACGATACACGTGTGTAAATAGATTTTCGCGGAGAAGTGGTAACAAAATATTCTGGCAATCGTGTTCCAGATAGAAAAACTCTTTGCTAAATTGTTGAAAAGTTACAAAAGACAGCATTTCTCATTGACATAAAAAAATTAAATAAAAAGATTCACGAAACACATGAATTTCTTACGAGATGTAATTTTAAACATCTCTATAACACAGCTTAGTGCTTATTATTGTTAGTTTTAATACAATATTATTTTACGCTTTCAGTAAAAATAAAATAACTTCATGCTCGACGAGTCTCTGCCTTTTAGCGGTTGCGGCGGCTGCATTTGCCCAGTATGCATCCGCGAACAGGCGACCCGTAACTCAAATAACCTCACTGTATGTATTAACAAAGAGCTATTTCGATCTGATCATTGAAATTTGTTTTTGTAATTATATTTTTTAAAATAACTTTTCAACCCTTTAGCTTGTTTTTTGGAGTATTTTGTTGTAAAATAATGAGCAATATTCTTCATACTGTAATATCAATTGCCTAAAGCTTATATTTCAGTAATATAAATATTATTCTTAATTATATAGAAAGGAATATTTTGTATGTAGAAAACATTAGCTTTGCTCATATATGACGTTTTTTTTTTTATTTGGTTTATTTACGGATGCTCTTTAACATCTCAGGTTATCAGCGTCCCATTCATTTCCGGTAGTGAAACGGCCAACAAATTTTGCTCAGAGGCCTCTTCTTTCAGGCCTGAGGTTCTTTTTCGTGCCGTAAATGTACGACACGGGACCCACGGCTTTACTTCCCTTCCGAAGGAAGCCACACTTAGGATTTTTACACCCGAAAAAAATTCATCGATCATGGCCGGGTTCGAACCCGCGATCTTGGGTTTAAAAGGCAAGTATGGTTACCACTACACCACCAGGACCGACCTATATGACGTAAAAGTACAGGTCCCACTGCTGACATGCTGGAGAAATATCCCCTGAAGCTGAAAGGGCAATTAAACACTATATAGACATGTCATGATAACTTAGAGATACGAAAATAGGCCGCTATTCTTCTGTTGGCAAATGAGAAGGACAAAAATAAACTAGCATAGACACTATAGTGAAGAAAAACTCAGAAGGTAATTTTTTTTTTCTTTCGACAATATAAGTACTCTAGAAAAAAAATTAAAAAATATATCTCTTAATTTAAAAAAGGGTACATACGTTTGAAAACCCCGGAAAGTTCTAATTACACTAGTCAAAATGTTCAACTTTTTTATGTACCTGGCTTGAAATATAATGTTTTAACCTTGGGATTTGGGATGTTGAATTTAGTGAAAAATCTCGTTTTTCTCTGTCAAGTCAAACTTCCTAGATGCACAATACTAACACATACCTATGCAATACAATTTTTGTGCACGTTAATGATTTTAAATGCATCAAAATAATTATATTTAGAACTAATAAACATGCTAAATTATCTAATTTTGAGTTGCAGAATTCAATGGAAAACTTAAATTTTCCCTATGAGGTCATGATATACGGATACACAGTATAATTTTCAAAACACTACTGGCGAACATTAACACAATTAATACAAACAATAAATGCAAAATCAGAACTCTATAGTGTTTTCCTGGTTCAATGTGCACAGGGTGCCAAAAAATGTATACACACTTCAAGCAAAGAAAAAACTGTGTTAACATAACAAAATTGAATTGAAAATGATGAGCACTAATAACCTTAGACTTTTACAGTTACAACAGTTGCTCAAAATGTCCACCATTGGCGTCGATATACTTCTGAGTACGTTGAACTACTGATTGAGCAACGTTTGTGAAAGTGTCCTCAGTGATTGCAGCACACGCTGTTTCAATTTCTTCCCGAAGTGCTGCCAGTGTAGCTGGTTTTCTACGGTATACAACATCCTTAAGAGTTCCCCATAGGTAGAAGTCCAACGGAGTTCTTTTTTTGCTGTTTTAATAATACGATGTACGCTGGTTCTGCTAATCCCATTCTCACGTGGATATTGCTTTGTACATATCTGTGGTGAGTGCTCAAAACGTTCCAAAACCAAAGCCGAGGACGCGGGGCTTGTTGCTATGCGAGGTTTCCCACATCTGCTCTTGTGAACATCACATACGGTACCACAAGTCTCAAATTTGTCTGGAATGCATGCAGTCGTTACTCACGTTGACGGTTCTGTTCTGTACACACGTCTCCATTGCCTTTGAACTACAACGACATTCTCCGTTTTCCAACATCGCTTCAAAATTGCTTTCCGCTGTTCAAACGATAATCTTGGCTCCATTTTGTTGCAGGAACGCTAGCATGATGTAATGTGAGTCACATCTGTTTACAGAACATCATAAGATAATCTTGGCTTCATTTGTTCATTGTTGATTTACCTGTCACGTAGCAACGCTATCATAATGTATGAGAGCCACATCTGTTTACAGAACATCATACTACACATTACAGTTGTTTTTCGGTTCAACTTGAAATACATTAAATAGATATCTACTGTGAAAGTGTGTATACCTTTTTGGCACCCTCGGTATATGTGGACATTTAGTTAACAATATAGTTGAAAATTTTCTCTTTATTTTGTTTTGAAAGGTGTGCTCTTCTTTTGTATGGTGTTTCATCATATTCCCTAAGAAGGCACTAACGGTAGTTACCCATCCTCGAAGGGTTACAGTGCCTTTATTAACGACGTTCCATAGTAATGCCTTGATGAAAGCGCTTACCCTGCCCATCATTTACGGCACCCTAATTTTCAGGGAAGAAGTCAAAGAGTGAAGATAAAATGTGAGTTTTAGTGACATTTTACACCCGATGTTCCTGTTGCTCCAACAGATCATTCACTAACGAAACTTTTATCATCTTTTCTGTTGGCTAGAAAGTCATTAGCAATTGCTTTGAGAGAAAACCAAGCACACTATTGGAACAGCGAATGGCATGGCTCGGCGCTTTTCTTTCAGCCAATCTGTTTGAGTAGTGGCACAGATTATGCAAACAACAAAAGTGCAAAAGTTTTATTTTAATCACCAATGCCTTCTTAACTAAATCAGTGATTAACTTTCTTTGTGTTTTTGCGGTAAATTTTCCGAAAACGTAACAAAAATTGTCCGAGTGATTTATACAACAACCAAGTTTACCAATTTTCTTTCTATTAACTTCTAAACATCACAAAATTTCATTACCGCTCACAAGAAATACAAATACAAATAACACAATTTGAGGTTAAAAAAAAAACTCACAATATATAGAGTGCTTTATGTCCTAGACCATAAAGCCTCTTTTGGAGAATATCTTGTTATCTAGTGGCTAAAAATTTAAAAATTCTACCACCCTCCCATCTAGTGTTTATTTTCCGACCTTTACATTATAGTACTTCTTTATATTATAAAAAGAGTAGCAAACAAAAGAACAAACACACAAGTGAAAAATGTAAACAAAAGAACAGTGAATAGCAAAAGACTTAAAATCAACAACTTAAATTATCCAATTTAAGCTAGGACTTATGAGCAAGCACATTTTAAAAAGCAGATTCGAATTGTTGCACAGATTGCAAAATGGCTGTTGACAAGTGTTATGTGTGAAAATGAGTGAGGAACAGTTAAATATTGTTTTAATATTTTAGCGTCAAAAAGGAACTGGACAAAGAAATCATTAGTTCTAATAATAATGGTCAATGACAGACCTGTTAACGAAGATTTATTTTTCATTGATTTGTTTATGTTTTAAATCTGCAATAACTGACGTATTTCTATGGATTAGAGTATGTTTTTCATTCAATAATTTTTAGAGTTCCAAAAAAAATGAAACTACTGCTGCGTTTCAGTAACCTGTCATTTCGAAACATTAAAAAAGGCACGTAAGAAGTATGTATATTATTATACGCGTATATTTCATATATGAATCACAAATAACTGCCGTTAACTACTATACTGTAACCTCGAGTTTCAAAGAATATTTATTATTTTAACACTGTGAAATAACTGTGCCCTATGTTTTGTTCTGAAAATACATATTTTATATTTCATAGCTTACAAGTGACATTTACTCTGCATTTTCCTTTCAGGACTTATATATACATATATGTGCCCCAATGTATGCACTTGCACTCTCGTGTACTAAATGTTAGTCAAGCGTCTTCTTCATAACTTTGCGCTTTGAACACGCTTTTAGGATGGTTTCTGTTATATACCGCACAGCTTTGTACGTTTTCGACTTTCACGAATTAAAGTACGATAGAGTAACTGTTGCCTTTTTCTCTCTCCCTTTCTTTGTTTCCTTCTCTCCTTTTTTTATTTACTTTATGTTGTTGTTTTGTTTTGTTTTCGTGGAGCGCTTGAAACAGAATATCCAGGAGGCAGCTTACAATATTCGGGAAGATGGATTGCAACGAATGTCTAACATTTTTTCAAAAGATTTCAGGCATGTTTTACATCGGAGGTCAGGCATTTGAACCATTTAACTATGATGCTGAATGCAATATTAATTAGTATTTACCTGTATATTTTATATGAAAACACATTTTTCATTGAACAAAATATCATTAATAATAAATAGTAATAATAATAAACGGAAATGCATTCACTTTCTCTCATAACGGCTAACTTAACTTTCTTAGAGAACATTTCATTCTCAGAGGTGATATTACCATGGATAACCTGTTCAAAAATCTTAAAAGATAGATATTTTAATAAGCTTTGCACCGTATTTAAATTGCAATCTAAACAATTAAAATTCCCCAAACAAAAATGTGTATGGGTGTAATCTGGAAAGCATGTAGTTTCATATTATGCATAAAAAAATTATTTTGACCCAAAATCTGAATGCAGTGGAAAAGGGGGTGTGGCAGTCATATTTAAATGCCGCAAACACAAAAAACTGTATATGAACATAATCTGCAAACTATGTGGTTTCAATATTATCCACAAAATCCGTACTAGGTGTTCTTTGGTGTTAATAAAGATACTGCGTGTATTTAGAGTTTTGCTAAATCATTTAGTTCCATAAAAATAATCAAAAAGTACCTTTTGACGTTTGCAAAGAAAGACATTTGTCAGTAGTTGGAAAGTTTCTAGTCCAGACTTGCTCAAACTAACATATTTATCAATTATAAAAGTGCACAAACTACAAACCATCAAATATTCATAGATGTTTAATACCTAAAAACTTTAAATGAACATTTTAACCCTTTTTACTCTTCTTGGACTTCCATAAAAAGACATTCCCTGGAAGAATATAATTGAAATGTCACGTTTGTTAACAAATAATAAACATCGGACTCATGTTAAAGCACAATTTTAATTTCCTCAATAAAAACAAATGAAAAATGAAGTAGAATACTGAATTTTCGCGAGAAGGTAAGAAGAGTTGGCAACTGTTGCAGGTTATGGTTTAGTCAAAGTGGTCTATATTAAGTCTTAAAAGCTAATTCCCCTGAAATATATTACTAATACTAAATTCTGACCATTTCAAACTTTTCAGAGAGAGGTATTTATGATAACTTCAGGGGGCCCAGGGGAGATTGCTTTAGAATAAATTTAAATGCTCGTCCTAAACAAACCAAGCAACTTGTTTAACACACTTTTTTTCTAAAGTGTAATTTTGAGAAGTTATAGGGTATTTGTTTGAAACGAGACATATTAAGTAAACATTAATAAAAATAAACAGGGCTATTGCTTTTCAGATTTTTCAAAATAACGTCTAAACCCTTTGTAATTCTATTTCGGTAGCTTTCCCCAACATTTGTCAACATATAGGGAATAATGCCATAAACTTTATGTAATCGTTTCTTCATGTTTTCTTTGGTTCTGTAAAGGTGACTGTTTTGCGTATTCCGATAAAAAGCAGTCTAAAGGTGGTCATGCAACTGGTTCAGGCCAACCAATCCAGTTATCTCGCAACCTATCGTCCAGTAACTCACGCGTCTTGCAAAGTGTGGCGGCGCTCCGTCTTACTAGTGCCACATTTCTACTGTGCATTTTCCAAGAGTGCAGGTAATGCATTGCTGAGAAAATAGCACTTGCAACTATATATATAAATTAACACTAATAATAAAAGTAGATAAAGATAAAACACAGAGAAAGAGTCACACTTGAAATTGCTATATTTCGAACTACTGCGAGTTCTTCAATGGCAAGAAGGACCTATATATATAGGTCCTGGTGGTGTAGTGGTAGCCATACTTGTCTCCTAAACCCAAGATCGCGGGTTCAAATCCGGCCAGGACCGATAGATTTTTTCGGGCATAAAAATCCTAAGTATGGCTTCCTTCGGAAGGAAATTAAAGCCGTGGGTCCCATGTCGTGCATTTACGGCACGAAAAAGAACCTCAAGCCTGAAAGAAGAGGCCTCTGAGCAAAATTTATCGGCCGTTTCACGCACGGAATTGAATGGGACGCTGATGACCTGAGAGGTTAAAGAGGATCCATAAATAAACCAAATCAAACTTGCAACTATGCCTTCAAAAAATTAAGAATATATGATAAACTGACCAAGAATGCCATACTAAACATTTAATGATAAACATTGCTGTAGAGGAATTTCTAAAACGCCCAAAAATACACATTATGTTTATTAACAAGCCTAATGTTCGAAAAAATTGCCTCATCATAAAATTATACATTGCTCTCACCAGTGAAGCATTCTCTGCAACTGCATTATGAGGTAATTACAAAACACTACGCTAGTTTCTGACGCTAAAACATGCTTTAGTATCCTTTATGCCAAATTGTGGGTGATCTCGTTGTCTCTGACCAATTCACGTTGATCTATCTGTAGATTTAAAGCTACAGTGGAATTAATAGAACATAAATAGAATTCTAATCATTCACTTAAGCATCAATTTGAGAGATCGCATCTGCAATGAAGACACAGAAAGACGTAACAACAACAGAGAAATACATCAAATGGAGAAGGCAGACCATATCGTTAGAATAGACTACAATCGTTGAACATTCTGGGATCTAAGAACCGACCACAAACAGAAGAGGCAACGAGCTCGCTACCTATAGACTCATTTTGGCAGCGACTGGTCATCAAAAGTGAAGGACAGAGTGGTTGGAAAAATCACCCAAAGGTTCCTTCCCGAACTGGCTAATTGGGATTGCCAAATCAGCTTCATTGTCCAGAAGAATAAGCAACTAAAGACTTAATATCCACCTGACCTAAATATATCTAACTAATTAACCTCTAACTAATTTAACTGATAATTAACACAAATTATATATTCTCCCAGCCTTTAATATAAATATATACATGCGAAATATTCCATATCCCTCCAACGTCAATAAAACACCTGCCAAAATTATTTATCCTCGGCCTTTGGTGGTCACAAATGAACACGGGTATTTTTACTTTATTCCCAAATTTACGAATATACTATCACAATCCTTAGAACCAAAATATATAACAGTTAAAATTACTATAAAACACTTAATAAAAAAGCAATGAGGTTTTTAAAGTACAAAAAAAGTAAAAAGGTTCCAGCCTGCAAATGTTCCGGCTGATACACTCATCCAAAAATTAAAGTTGGAATCAACCATTAGCACAACTTACATACAACTTTTTAAGAACAACAAAAATACTCCTTTCCTTAATCTGGCACCAGCTCTGACTGAATGAACACGGGAGAAACAAAATCAGAAGATGTGAGAAACAACAAATGTCTCAGTAGTCAGTAATACAGCGCCACGAGTGGCCAAGCTCACGCGCAACACTGTTATGTATTGCATCCGAACTCTAAAACTAGTGACTATGTTTTTTCATGCTTCCGTTTTATTTTAAATTCAGTGATATTATTTGAATTGCGGGCTGCCTCAATGCAGCCTGAAAAGGGAAGATAACAGTATTGTTAGTATTTTTCAATCTACTGAAAGTATAACACGACACTGAATTTAAAACTGATAATAATACACTAACCTGCGTTATAAAAGATATTGAAAATGATGCCCCTCAGTGACAGTACATTCATTCCGTAATAACATGGCGGTTCGAAACATTGATAGATCCTATCTCGTAACTTTTAAACACATTGGTGGACAGTTTCTCTACTAGAACACCGATTGCCAGGATATTACTTGCGATTCGTCTTACCCCTTTTCTGTAAGAATCCATATCCACCGAAATAGATAGGCGGTTAAAGTAAACAGTCCTTGACAGGTCTCTTAGCTTGTTGTAAGGTGATTGGGTCACTAGGTCACTAGGAGCTGAAAGTTCATAGGCGGAATTACTACAGTTCTTTCACAAATAAACAGAAATGGCACTGTGGTCATGTGACAAACAAGTGAACAGAAGGCATGGCAATAAACAAGTGAACGTGCCCAGTCCATCCATACACTTATTCGAACCAAAACCTACCGGCCTGAAGCATGATGAAACGGCCGAACTGCGCCCACAGTACCTGGGGAAAGGGAATATCTCATATTTACGTTAACTAGCTATCCAATCCGCTGTATATATTTATATATACAAGCCCGCCCTTCAAGACTTACTTACGTAGCGACAAAACTAACAAAAAACAAATTACCGCATAGTTTACCCACAAGCAACCAATCGCTGACCAAGCCTTCCTCAAATTAACTAAAAGCCCAAAAGGGCTTTTTGACCATGATCTAATGATCAATTTGCATTTATAGTATACTGCCGTTTCGTCAGATATTCAAGACTACGGCCGTGAAAGCTATCTGCACATGCATGCATGCATACATAACCTGCATTTTGTTGAAAAGTACCACTGATATAACCATTATTTGAAATGGCTATGTGCTTCACCATTTCTATACTGTCCAGAAAGACCATCAACCATCCCTAGAGTCCTTCCATCGAAGTTCAACATGCTCAAACTTATCAAATGGCTGGTGTTAAAAACCAAGCAACCATAAATGGTGATGTGAAACTGAACATAGAATATAATTTATTGAATAATAGCCATGTCCCATCCTTTTCTAAGGATAATAGCGTAATCACTGTTTATACTTTTGTTTCCATCATCAACATCTACAAAAGTACCATAATTTTCTATTAAAATCCTAATTATGCTCATTGATGGTGATCACTTTTAAGCATTCTCATACATATGAACAATAAAGTTTTATTATTTTTTTTACTTTCATTTCTGCATCCCTGGTAAATACATTGCCCATTACTGAGATAGCACTTAAGCTTATAGCACATTTTGTAAATCACTTGTTATGTATAATTGTAAAGTGTTATCTTTTTATGTGCAATAACCTTGTTCAAACTCCCATGTACCTCTGCTTATGCCCTATTCAGCAGAAACCAGCTCCCATTAAAGGTAGGCTAGAGTTAGACAGCGTGTTTTTATTTTTACCTACAACATGGCCCACCCTATAATAAAAATGAACATTAAACCTCTGTAACCATTACAAAAGAAAAGAAATGAGAAAGGTCTTCTCCCTCCCACCACAACCCTGAGGGAGCTTCTGCTGGTTTCGGTACACTTAATAATAATAATAAAGCTGTGATATATGACTCTTCCAAACATTCCCACAAAGTGCCTTGCGAAAAGCAAATGGTATGCAAATTGGTCTAGTGTCTGCTCATACAATACTCATACATCATCTAACTTGTGAAGTAATTGCATTTAATTCCTCCAAATGCCATCTAGTTTATGTATGAATAATGATATGCACCTCATCTGTAGTTAAATAAGTTTAAATTGAGCATTTCTTACCTTAAAAAAATAATTAATACAAGCAAACTACAACTCAAAGTCAATATATCACAATTGTATCCTTTTAAAACCCATAAAAATTAATGTCATTTATATTCTATACTTTCAAAAACTGATTAATGTACTGTGTTTAGTTTTTTCTCTCTCTCATGCCAATTTTAATTTCAGATGTAAAGCTAGAGATAGATTGCTTAACAAGAAGCATTTACTATGTGACATAAAAGTTAACAACTCTATAACAATCTATACTTTTTTTCAATTTTCATTCTAAATTTTTACTTTCCCACCCTCTCTTTTTCCAATAAAAAACATATAGAAAAGGTTTCCAAGAACATCAAAAAGCTAGATCAGTGATTCCCAAACATTTTAAAATTGCAAATCCCCTTCATAAAGATCTGAGCTGAGCCAACCGCTTATTAATATACAAAATGATTAATAACTTTAAATTAAATTCTCAGCTTCCAGATGCTGCCACATCTTAGTAGTAAAGTTAGCAGTAACCAGTTTTACTTCTAAGATGCGGCAGCACCCAGAAGTCAGAATTGAATGGACATGAGCTGCAGAAATTTACATCTTCACATAACCATAAATTAGCCTAAAGTTGCTGTAGTTATGACAAATAAGCCTACCTAAGGATTCTTTTCAAAAATGGCACACACGAATGCTTAAAATTTCATAAATTACAAATTTGTACATTTATTTTAAATTTTAAACACTAAGCCTAAAATTAAATGGATAAGTTAATAATGCAATAGCATATTTTCTCTCTTTGAATTCACAAATTTACTTTTTTGTATTTCACACATTTGAATCTAAACCAGATACTGAGAATTATTTTTCATTATTAAAATAATTTATATAGTGACAGTGTTCCATGTGATCTTTATACTGTTTATCTGTTCCTCCCTTCCATGACCTGACACGCATCTCTGTGCCCATTCAAAATCTTCTCCTAATAGACTAAAGAAATTACTCCCTATCACTAAACAGCTGAACACGTGCCTCATTTCAAAGAACTGAAAACAAAGTGTTTAATCCATGAAGGGAAATACTGAGCTAGATGATAATCTACATTACAAAGCTTATAAAATTGGAGAAAAAATTCTAAACTAAAAGAAATTTGCTCTTTATGTTGGAATGTTGGAACAGAGAAAGAGAAAAACTCAGGCTTGGTAAGTTTGAAAGAATTTTGCAGTAATGGAAAGAAAGTAATACTGAAACCTTGATAACCTCAGAAAGTTTATGAAGTATGTAATTTTCCAAACCAATAATGTTTTAATATAACCTGAGAAAGAGGTGACATATTCTGAAACTTTTGCTGAAAGCATAAATATAAATTATGTAACAGCTACCCAAGCAATTTAAGAAGCCCTGTCTGTGTAAAACACACCATATTAGTTGGAAGGTGAAAGATTTAATATTGTGTTGGCCATGCTAACAATTATAGAGTTTGTTTGTAGAATCCAAGGCTTGAAGTTCTCTTCCTGAAGACTCATATTAGATAAAGTAATTTGATATTCGTCTATTTCGCATTTTACAGCTAATATAATTTTGATATAGAATTATTACAATTTAATTCTCAATGTATATACATTATGAAATAAAATATGAACACATCCCAAAATATTTGCTTGGGTAATTTTAACAAAAATGAACAAAGGTGTCCTTGACCGTAAGACTAAATAAAAAAAAAAAAAAAAGAGCACTAATATATCCAAAAGTAACACAATACCCTTAAACATACTAATATTTAGATTAAAAGAAAATCACGCCCATAAAATTAAAAAAGAAGAAGAAGAAGAAGAAGAAAACAGAAAAAAGAAAAGAAAAAGAAAGAAAGAAAAAGAGAAAAGAAAAGAAAAACAAAACAAGAGTAAAATTTTGCCAAAATAGATCACATTAAATAAAAATTACGAGAAATTAAGCAAATTTTAGGCTGAACACAAGAAATGGCTTCTTGGGCAAATATCTCAAAAAATTTTTCATTCAAACAACTGCACTTTGTGCAAACTATCTAATGAAATAATGGATTAGGAAAGTTTAAATCAGTATATTGTATATACAAAACAATAACAATAGAGGCTTAAACAATATGAAATTGGAAACTGCTTAATAGCCATTTTTGCGATGTCACTAGAAAACACCAGATAGCACTTTATTTAATCTAGTCACTAATCCTATTGATAATAGCTCAGAAAATACCTAAGTGTGAGAGTTTTAAGCTAAGATAACACGTTTAAGAAGTTTTAATGATATCTTCCTACTAAAATTATATTTTTATAAAATACACATTTATATTTTTCCTACCAATTACTAAAATCTTATCCAGCAAAAGTGAAATTACTTTTAAGTATTATATGCCTATTCATTTTATGAATATATGGAGATCCATTTCATATGTTGATGCATAATTATTTGTACTGAAGATTTAAAATACTTTATATGTAAATGATTATGGCTTGTTTTGTATTTTTTTTAATTAAACTTAGTACCATTAAGATAATGTAATAACACATGCATAAACTTGGCAATCTCTGTGTTCCAAAAGTTTCATGGCTATGATAAAACTTGTGAAATGCCAATAAACATTCTCTAAAATCTGAAACATAAATACAAGAAACTATGAGAGCATTTCATTCCGTACCTTCATTTCATGATAAATAAATATTAATAATATGGACAGTAAAATTAAGTATGTTAGCTCAAATTTGTTTAAAACATAAATTCAATGCCACCTGCTGCTAAAAATTTGTGAAAAAAAAACACTATTTTATACAAGAAACTCAATAAATTATCTTCACCATTATCATCATGTCATTACATCTCTAGCTGCCTAATTAGAGGATTCAGTAGAGGTGGCTGGATATTATCATTTTAGTAGGCACATCTTATCTTCTTACTCCAATTTAATTAACTTTAGGTTTTTACTCTCTTTGGTAGGGCACAACTACTTTCAATAAAATTCAAAGATTATAAAAGAATAACTTAATTCGACGTATTAATTTCTTGTGCACTTTACACTAACACATCTCTTAAGAATCAAACACAGGCAGCTTCTCTAGGAGGTTGCTGGCTTGCAGCACCCCAACAAAGTTCAACATTTTAATTCCCTATTACAATTGCTTAAAGTGCTTTTATGATAAACAAAATAATATCTATAGGGGACTTCTATCTTGATATTGATGTTTGTATTGGTGGTTATTATCTATATGGGGACTTGGATTGCAGTTGTAAATTCAAATTTAAATTTATGGAAATATTAAGACAAAATAGATACAATAGGTCTAAACCCTTCCAACCCTAGCCATGTATAACCCCAACAGTACAATTTATATTACAATACGTTCTTAAACTAAATTTTTCAAATAACACCTTTAATTATTCACTTCTAATTCTTATAACATTATAATTACTATAATAACGACTATATTACAATTATTATAATAAATTAACCCATTACTAACTCTCCAATCCTTGCTACCCCCTGTTTTTGGTTCACCAGCAGTGCCCTACTGGAACTGCATAAGACAGAGGTTGTAACTCGTACCAAATTAATAATTATCTGGTTTCCCCCACAATTTAGTTATCTATTTCTCTATTCATAGACCATTTCCAATTATTTTTACTTTATAAAAATAGTGGCCCACACTCTTATTTGTTTCTGTAAATATTTTGTACACAACTAATTTTCTATCCTCTTCAAACCATTTATGATTTATTAGTTCATTCCTCCAATTTTCAGTCCCTTTGCAATCAAACATTATATGCTCTAAACCTTTCTCCCCTCCACATAATGGACATACCCTGCCAAAACCCCTTGCCTGTCTTTTTAACTTCCACCCTCTCTTTCCTCCTTACTAACTTTATCAATAGTTTTCTTGTCTCATGAACATTTCATTTTAATGTGAGATACCAATAAACTCTTCCCTATTAGGCCACCAAACAAGTTTTGTTTCTCTACATTTTCAACTTGTAACTTTACCTTTTATCAAAACCCTTTTTACTTCCCCCTTTTCCAAATATTCCCTAAAGCAGTACTTTACAAGATTTTTCTTATACTACTTATCTATACCTTATCCTTTAAATTTAGGATTCTATGCTCATATTTCAGGACTCTCTCCATAACTAGGCCTTATTTTGTTACTTGATACATTTCGATTTACGCTACCTCTTTCACTGATGAGATTGCTATCCAAGTAATTCTCTGCCAAATGATCTATACACATTCTACAGTTTCCCATCCCTTTTTCAACCCTCATATTTCGATACTATATAACATTCTTGCTTCTATCATTGTATTATAAATTCCTTCTAATCATTTTATATCTAATTGAGGTGTTTTGCACATATGTATGTATGTACATCCTTTAATAATTGTTTTTCCCCATTGCATGTACTATTTGCCAGTCCCATCTATTCAGTCCATACATTTTCAATCTAAAAAAAATATATATATATATCAGTTCTGGTGGTCTAGTGGTAACCATGTGCCTTATACACCCAAGATTGCAGGTTTAATCCCGGCCAGGGATGATGGATTTTTTCCGGTATAAAAATTCTAAGTATGGCTTCCTTTGGAAGCAAAGAAAAGCTGTGGGTCCTGTGTCATGGATTTAAAGCATGAAAAGAACCTCAAGTCTGCAAGAAGAGGCCTCTGAACAAAATTTATCAGCCATTTTATGTTGTGAATGGGAAGCTGATGACCTGAGATGTTAAAGAGCATTCATAAATAAAACAAATGAAAAAAAAAATAAACTGAATATATACAATCCTGTACCAACTTACATTCTTTGTTATCTTTGTTCCATTTCTCATATTTACTTAGTTTTCCCCCATTCTTACACATTAAAATTTAAGTTTTATCTTGATTTACCTTTAATCCCCAATAGTGCAATAGTTATTTCTTGCATTGCTAGATTTAAGCTGATTACAGTAATAGAACCAACCACCAAATCATCTGCAAATAACTTGCAGTTGTAGGCTTTAGTTAAACAATATATTAATGACAATACAGTTATTTATGTTAAATATGGGAAAACTTACATTTATTTAACTATCAAACAATATTACTGAAGTATTAATGATTTATGCAGACATTCTCCTCCTTAGTGAAGTGGTTGCTTTATTTTGTTTTGTGTTAATTAAATTTGATCACTTTACAAAGCTTACATTTTTAAATCTTTTTCTCTGTGAGCATTGGAAGAGAAAATTTACGTTAAAAAGTGGGTAGACCAAGTCAAACTGTAATTTCAAAACATATACAACAGTCCAGACAAACTTCCTCCTGCAGATTCAAGATGTTAATCAAAGAGGTCATTACAAGTTTGTTGCCATGAAAACTGGGAGAATGGAAATTTTTGTTTTAATAATACATTACTATGATACTTTTATCAAATCTTTCCCCTCTTTCTGTTCTGTATGTTCAGCCAACCATATATAAACGTTGTTTTTATTTTACCTTAGATGCCAATTGTAAATTCTTATGCTGCAGGGAATTCTACTTTCATTTAAAAGACGACATATAAGGGCCACTTGGTATATATTAAAATGGATTATTATTGTTGTCATTAACTGGATCTTTAATATATTATATGTTTCTGTGCTAAATATTTTACTTTCTTTTTTCTTCCTGGTTTCTCTATAAGTCTGCTTTTACTCTCCTAACACTTTCTCCATCATAACTACAGTGACATCTATTATCCATACATCATTATTTTGTCTCGCAATGGGAATCCATTCATGAGCTTTCTTTGGAATTATTTCTTGAGGCATTCTGTTCATTTAAATACAGAATAAGAAGAATTAGCTGTGTTTTAATAACTGTTTCTGCTACAGCGAACAAATAAGTGGTTGCAAAATTAAAATTTCAAAACACAAACCTCAAATCCCCCCATAAAATTTTATAGCATAAATTAACTATAAAAAGGTAACATTAATAAATGTAATTAATTTTATAATAAATGTTAAATAATCCTTTAGCTTTGAGCATACATTTTTAAATAAAAATTATACATATTGGAAATATGAAGATTGCTAATTAAACTAACAATATTCTACCTTTAAAGAATAATCTTTTAAAAATATTTATTTTATGCTATAAGGTTCATCCATTAAATAAATTATGCTATTTTATTTTCTTTCAACTCTGAAAAAAATAGCAATAGTGAAGAGTTCCTGGGATGTTATCAGTTCTCAATTAGTTTCAGGAAGTGCCACATATTACCTAAACAGTAGTTAATTGGACATTATTAATGTATCACTGAGCATGTTTGACTCTGGCCACATGTTTTTTTTTTTTTTTTTTTTTTTTTACAGAAAAAAATAAAAGTGCTCTGAATATCCATTAAACTAGCCAGATTTTCAGAATTTCAATATGGGACACACAAATTTTCTCTCTCAAAGGGTGGTAGGAGTCCTTCTTATAAAAATGACACCTATCAAGTAAATATAATAGATGTGTTTTTATTACATATGGTCAGTATAATAACAATAATATAATCATGATGATCATCATACTTGGTTCTTCTTGGCATTATTTAGTTATGTTTTACTATTGATAATTAGGTGGAAAAAAAACTTACAACTAGCACTAAATTAAAATGTATTTATATTTTACTCTTTATTAAATTTAAATAGCTTTTGTTCTGTTCATTGCCCCATCTATTATGTAATATTTAAAATATTCCCTCTATAAATGCATTACAGTCTGGAATGCTTAAAAATAGGATATTAATATTCTCATTTTGGGAACACCTATAATAAGGTGAATAATGAAAAATTTTAACAATTTTGTTCTTCTAATGATTAAAAATATATACATTCAATGACTATAAACATTCATGAAATATACAAAATTCTTCATAAACAGACAACCCCTTTAGCAATTATTTGGCTGACGAGAGCATGTACACTTGCCAGTTCATCCATGCCACGCTATCCTCACTAATATTCACACAGGTTATTGGTGTTAATGCTTGATTCAGATTTCCATAAGTATGAGAAGTTTAGAAGAATATTTCACAAGTTCTTTGTGTTTGTAAAATGCAAAAATTAATCAAGAATGAAATAGTGGAGTTTTGACATTCTGTGCGACTTTCAAATAGGAGACAAATACAGTCCGACATCTGGCTAGTCTGATATCCATTATAAGTTAACCTCTAATTATGAGGAAGGCTGTATGAGTTCATGGAAAAGCATCAAAATATGCACAATGAACGGAACACCAGAAAGCTGATTGCAGATTTTATCTTGCCCAACGTTTTGCAGTGGCCAACGATTTGTAAATGATGTGGAGTAAAGACTACAGTAAATTCATGGAGAGGCAATACAGGAGTCTGAATAGTAAATTGATCTTTTTGAAGTCAGAAAATTGTTTTTAATATTTTTTTTCATAATAAGAAAACTTGTTACTGACTAATTCCACCTACACTGAGTTATGTACTAAACCCTTTAAAAAATCTGAAAACATGCACAAATCAAGCTATAAATAGATATATACATTAGTTTAACTCTAAATAAAGTTAAAAAATAAAACAGGATAGTACTCACCTGCTGTCCAGAAACTGCACTCTCAGGAACAGGTGAGAAATATTCAGTTTGTTCAAACTTTGGAGCATTGTTATTAGCATCGACAACATTCACTGTGACCAGACATTCTGAAGACATGGGTGGTTTTCCATTATCTGTGGCCATGACAGTAAGCACATACTGGTTTTCTGGTGAGGGTTCAAGGGTGGTGTGTTTATACCTCAGAGTCCGCTTGGAGAAGAGCTCACCACTTGCCGGATCCACAGTGAACATATCAGAAGGATGCTGAAGAGAGTATGATATGACAGAGTTAGGTCCTTGCTTGTCACGATCCGTTGCAGACACCTGTCCAACAAACACAACAGCCCGCTGCAGTTCAGGGAAGTTGAAGCTGTAATAGGAGTGCTCAAACTCTGGTGCATTGTCATTCTGGTCCTGAATTGTGATAGTGAGAGGTGTTTCTGCTCTCCAAGCTCCATCTACAGCTGCCACTTTTAGAAGATATTCATCCTGTGCCTCGCGATCTAAGGGCCCTGCTACAGTAACATTTCCAGTAATGCTATCAATGGCAAACTTTTCTCCAGGGTTCTCAGTGAAGCTGTATGTGGCATTAGCATTTTCTCCTACATCAAGGTCAGAACTTGTCACTTTGATCACAAAAGCCCCTGGTTCAGCATTTTCTGTGACATTTACGCTGAAGAGACGAGTGAAGCGTGGAGGATTGTCATTCTTATCCAGTACAGTGACTACTACAGTTGCACTTCCTGTTAGTTGAGGTCTACCCTGATCTACTGCCTCAACAATCAGCTGATAGCTTGCCACACTCTCCCGATCCAAGCGAACACTTGTAAATATTTCACCTGTCTCACCATCCATTTCAAAGGAACCATCTTCATCGTTTACTAGGCGATATGTGATCTGACCATTTGCTCCAGAATCAGCATCTGTTGCATGTACCTGAACAGAAAAAAATTAATTCTATTTTGATAAACAGTCCAGTATATATGTTAAAATAAAATATATCAGATATCTTTCCCTGCATTAACTTATATCTTTCATAAATTTAAATAATAGCAACATTTATCAAATAATGGTACACTGTATAAAAATGTTTTACAGCAGTTAAAACTGTAACTGTAACCTCATTATATGCTTAAAAAAAAGTAGTAAAGAATAAGATATGCACAACAATATAACACAATGTATATGTATATTGCATACCAAAAACTCCCTAACAAAAAATGTGCATATACAACTGCCAATACGTTCGTGTAATATTTGTTTACGTTAATTTTAGCAGTGACAGGATATGTTGGCTGGACTGTAACATGATTTCTATGGATTATATACAAATTGTCCAAAATTACATGTATCTTTGCTTGTTGGAGATATATACTAATTTGCTCTGGTATTAATAGATGTTTATTATTGGAGTAGTATTATGCAACAATTTAGTATGCAGCACACATTGAGAATTCTGCTAAGTTTCTTAAGAAATAATGATTATAATACAGTGTTGCATTACCTTACAATTATAACTCTGAAATGACTTGATATAGAACAGTGAAGCTTTTTACAAAGTGTTTTATATCATTCAAAGCTATAATTATTACATTTTTGATGAAGAAACCATTCAAATACATTAATTTTGTAAAATTAGTAAAATTTGAGTGATTTTTCTTATAAAATATTGCATAATTATACTATATTAGCTGTGAAAATTTTCACTATTTAAAACTACACTTTTCAAAGTAATAGGTGCATTTATGTCATATAATTCAATGAAATGGTGACATCAGAGGAGAAAGCCTAATATGTACTGTGATATGCTTGGCTTAAGTCACCAATCACCATGTAGTATGGAAAAAAAAAAACCTCTTTTCATATACAGTGTACAGAACTTTATAGAGATGGGGTAGTGTCAATGGTTTGCTTCAAAGTTATCAACCAGGTTGCCTCCACAAACTGCTAACAATATTGTGGCATATACAGTATTATAGATTGTTTAATTATTATTGCTCAGCAGAAAGAAGTAACCACTAACGAAAGGAGATAGGCATCCGAGAAGACAGACATGTGAGTGCAAAATCTCCCTTCTATCATTAAGGCAGCTAATAATCATGTAGAACCTGCACAGCAGATATGTAAGTTATTTTTTTGATTTGGTTTATTTATGGATACTCTTTAACATCTCAGGTCATCAGCATACCATTCAAATTAAGGCGTGAAACTGCCAACAAATTTGCTCAAAGGCCTCTTCTTTCAGGCTAGAGGTTCTTTATTGTGCCGCAAATGTATGGCACGGCTTTACTTTCCTACCAAAGGATTTTTAAGCCCGAAAAAATCCATCGGTCCTAGTCGAGATTGAACCCACAATCTTGGGTTTAGGAGGCAAGTATGGTTACCACTGCACCACCAGGACCAACATGTTAGTTATTGTATCTGACTAATTGACCATTTCTGAAAATTAACAATAAATTTCATAATGTGTTTTAGGGATGTTTTGATTTAACAAAATCCTTTCCTACACGCAATTAAGCAAGTATATAAGAATTATGTAGAGACTATTAGGTAAACCCTATAGAATTGTGTTCTTATATTTTAGTATGTGATGGATAATGATTTGTAGGCAAAAATGCCAGGTACATGATATCTTTTTGGTCGAAGAGATATATATGGGTTCTTTCAGGAGAGTGTACAACATGCCATTTTCTTGGTGGATGGGCACCAGGTAATGTTTTTTGCAGAGTAATGGGTATTTTTGGGTTTGTGCTGGATACGTCGTATATTGTAACATTTTTTCTTGGTGAAGATGCCAATGTTTCTAATTTTTTTGATTTTCCTTCTCAGAAACCAATTAGTGCTTTATGAATATTGCATGGTATCAAAAACAGCAATCCATAGCACCCTGTATAAACATGTAAATCCTCATAGGTATAAAGAGCAAATCATTTGATGCTTGTCACTGCCCTTAGGTTTTAGAATAAGCTTGTTCTGTCCTGGACTCAATCAAAGAAGATAATGAGTACCTACAAAATGTGATGTTTTCTGATGAAGCCACCTTCTATATGTTTATGCATTTTAACTGACATAACATTTGCATATAAGATTCTGAAAAACTTACACCATTCATGAACGCATTGTGAAAGCTGAACATGGTATGGATTGATTTTTTTAAGCTTTTTTTTTTATTGTCCCTCCAACTGCAAAGTTCCTTTGAGACAATAAATGGAATGAATGAAAATCTGATAAATATCTGATTTATTTTTAAACATTAATGGTTAAAATGATTTGTTTCCAATATTTAGGCTTGCAGTTAATTTACTTCACATTAGACTGTCTGGTAGATCTGCATTTATGCCACCATTGCTTACATTAATGTCTACAGGAAGTTCATTGAAAATAACCTTCCAGAAATTTTAAAAAATGGGCCTCTGACTGTGAGAAAAACTGTATGGTTCAAGCATTATTGGGCTCCAGCACATTTTCATTGCATTGTTTGTGTTGTACTTAAAGATATCTATCATAATTAATAAAGAGCAGCATCAGTTTCTTGGCCTACCTTTCAAATTGTGGCAAAATGTCCTTGCATGAAATTAATTATGTAGAAATCATTTTGAGTACTTGTGAACTAAGAGCATATAAATAAATTTTTACATGAATTTTTTGGTAATATTTTATCATTTATATACTTATAAAACAAGCATTTCCAGACACTTTTGATTATAACCTTTTTTCACGTTTATCTTTGCAGCATTTGTGCCAAAGTGTATAAAATATGTTTAACTACATTCTGTGTACTTCAAAACAGGTATACAATACTGTCAAATGAAAACTTTAAATAATTTAACTGTTAAAGTTTTGAGAAAGTATTTATATGCTGTGTTCTATAGAAATAAACAAAAATGTACAATGCCTTTTCTAGTTACTAATTACAATATATTATGTCACAGACAGAAGTGCTCTGTATGAACTAATTTTGAAAATGAAATACATATTTAGCAAAAACATAACCAAAATTTTACTGTAAAAATTATGTTCATTTGTAGTGTCAGGGTAAATTTGACACTTTTAGATAACAATTACTTTCTTTTGTTATTTACACAACTACAAACCTAAGTTAATTTTTAAATATACTACCTGCAGCACTCTTTGTGGCGGCGGCTCGTCTTCCAAGATAGTGGCATTGTAGAGGGCATTTTCAAGTACAGGAGCATTATCATTGGCATCTGTGACATTGATGACTAGTTGCAGAACTGAGCGAAGAGGAGGAACATCCGAATCACGTGCTTCCACCCAAACAACATACTGGGGAGCTGTTTCGAAGTCTAAACCACCACCAGCAACAAGCACTTCACCTGTGCTAGGGTCAATTCTCAGAGCATCTCCCACATTTCCTCCAGCTATTGCAAAGTGAATTTCTCCCATTGGTCGAAGTTTTGGTGATGTTGCACTCAGAGGTGTGATAACCTGTAACATAAAGCTAATGCTTTAAATCTGACCTGCTCATAGAAAGCTTCAAGAGTATTCAGGTTATAACTTCTCAAGAAGTGTAAGCATTTACAAATTGAAGGATGTGTCACTTCCTTGTAGAGCCATTTAGCTCATCTTACTTTTTGTTCAGATTTCTGGTTAAGATAAGGCAGCTGATGGTGACAACAGAGAAGTGTTTTTGCAAAGTTTTTTTGAAAAATGGAAGGAATGCTGGGTCACTCCCAGAGAGTATTTTGATGGGGATTAAAGTATACAGTATTAATAAATTTTGTTTTAGTAAGGATTTTCTTTTCTTTTCTTTTTTTTTTTTTTTACAAGATAGTTCCCAAATAGATCTTGAAATAAACAAATAACCTATTAAAATATCACCATAATACAAATACTGCAAAAATGCCACATATATAATATTAGTACAGTTCACAATTTAAAATCATATTACTTAATAAATTACCATTATTTCTTTATTAATTATTAAATAAATAAATTTGTCATTTTACTGATGCTTTTGGTGGCAACTTGACTTTGATGCATTGGTATGTTATGAACAAAGTGAAATGCCTCAGTTTAAGTGTTTTCAGATAGTACTTTTGCTTTGAGCAGAATGCATGTGTGTAGAAGCTTTAACTGTTTAATAAGTTTGCTATCAAGCATAATGTTATAAGTTTATTATTTTTCAAGACTGCCTTATTATGGTTTGAAAATTAACAATCCACCAAGTCAAAGGACTTAATGCTGCCAAAATTCAGTGTAAACTAGTGAAATTAATGGGTCAACTGTAATAAATGAAGGAAAGTTCACATTAAGAAAGCCCATACAAATGTTCATAAGACAAATGAAAGTTCTATTGTTCAGAGGAATGACCTTATTGAACGTGTGTATGCAGGAATTGAATCAACATTTTTGGCATGGAATTTCTGGGATTGTTCAGAATTGTCACTGAAAAACTCAATATATTGTAATCTCTATGCATAAGGTGATATCGACAGGTATATACAAAAATTAAAAATTGGAAATTGCACATGCATTTTTGGACTAATATGCTAGAGCAGGAGATGAACGTTTTTCTCAAATTGTGACTGGTGGTGAAATTTCTTTCATCAGGTTCAAACAAAATAAGAATGCCTAGAGTATCACTATTCAAATTCATTAAAAAAATGTAAGCAAACACCGTTAGCCTGGAAAATAGCTAAAATTTTCTAGATTTCCTTATGAATTTCAGGGGGTCTTACATAGTTTTGTTTGCAGGGTCGAAAGTGCCAGGTAAGGCATTGGGGTGCAATTGTGCCTTGGAAAAGGCTCCTGTTCTAGTTCATGGCAGGTTATGTCTGGGTGTTCCATCAGGACTCCGCATTGGAGGAGAAAGTAGAGAATCTCATATATCTACCCCTTTTGGGGGATGTTATCCTGAATTAATTGTAAAAGTTGTGCTGTCGATTATGATCTGCAGATGTCAAGAGCTAGAAAAAGCTGTAGTTGAATGGATTCTCCTTCAAACACTTTCAAACAGTTCCTCACTCATTTTTTGACATTCCAAATCATTTGCTGCCATGAATTTTGGGTGCTTTCATTGGTAACACTGTCAATTTTGTCTTTAAAGCATATATGTACTGCAAAGACTGCCTTAACTGCTGGTGGATCCTTATACTCTGCTAGAATGTGAAGTTGAACGGAGAATGTAAATATGCTAACTTGGAATTCCAGCAATCAAAGTGCCTTTTTCAGCAAATGCTATCTAGCGGCGAAATTATAGCACTAATTTATCTCTGGAAGTAAAAAACAAATATTCTGCAATTTCTTTGTTTCAAGTGCAAATTGTGTCCAGATGAGGTTAGCAATCAATAAAATTCTCAGATATCTTTTTGACTAAACTGACAACTACTGGCATGCTCATCAAGGGCACCAGTATTGGCCATGGTATGATTATCTTTTGAATCATCCTGTATTTCAGGTTTCTTTTTTCTGTTTCCAAATTAGCAGGGTAGAGAACCACTTCCCTTTTAATGCTTCTTTGCACTTCCTTTGTCTTATTACAGAATTTTCACTTCATTTCTATAATGGATGACCCCAAGATCTTTTCCCAGTAGAACAATAATAAAGCATGAAAGCTATTAGAGACATTCTACTTATATTATGTAAGCTGTGCATAATATGTTATTGGATTTATTTCAGTTCTTCCATTACCTTCTTCACTACTTTTATGGCCTCATTTGGTACACCCACCTATCCTTTTCATGACTGTAATTTTGCAAGCAGTTATTCTGTTTTTATGTCTCTTTTTCATTGCCCAGGTTTTGGTGTCATTACAAGCCATTCCATAGTTTTACAGAGGCTTCTGTACTAATGAACTCTATCATACTATTATCTAAACTCCTCTTTCTCATTTTCAAAAAGTAATATTTGAAGAATTACTTTTTTCTGTTGGCAGAAATTCTTTTAAATGTTCCTGAGGGCTTTCAAGACGTAAAAGGGCAGCAAAATGAATTGTTTGCAATACAAATGCATCTAGAAGCCAAAGATCTTTTAGCCCTTTTGACAGATCTCTAATAATAAGGAATCATGAAAGGAACGAGGAAAATAGCTATTTAAAAAGCAAATTTTACTTATACATTCCCTAAATATATGGTGGGGCTTTAGTCTCCTATATTATCGGAACATAACAAAATAAAGTCGTACCTAAAGAGCATCTCAAAGAGTTTCGAAAGCGTGTGGGCAGTACTTGGGATACTATTTGGACACCGCCCGATGTCTTCCGGAGGCACCGAAATATCCCCCACCATCCCTAACAAACCAACATAGGAAAATAACATTTGCTGATGATATCGCCAGCTTAAAAAACGTTAAGACATGCTATCAGTTAGAACAGCTGGGATGATATTTTTGTGCCGTTGTCCTTGAACGAAAGCGCAGCTAAGAGAGTTTAATTGCATTAACATATGACTTACCGACTCAATTGAGTGTCCATTGAACATGATGGCTTGCAGCATGGCTTAGGGATGGGAAAAACAATGTAATCACATTGATTCACATTTCTACCCATGTCCACATGTTTCTAATAATCACCACGATTCAACTCGTGCGACTTTTTCCGAATATGTGCAAAAAATTTCGCCTCAAGTGTTTCATATCTTATGGTTTGTTGATCTTTTTCATTGTTCTGGTAATATTTTCTGTGTTTATTGCCAAATTAATAGACCAAATACAACGATATGTGGCATAACTTACGTTTTATGCATACTCCTTAATTGAATTACAAATTAATAGCAATATTACGTAGTTTAAACCTCCTAAAAGAGCATTTACTAAGAGTATTGAAATAAGCTAATCTCAGCAATGGAATAAGAGACACTATCTAGTGGTGTATTTTCAAATAGTCCTTTGCGTACACCTCGCGGCAAAGCAACACGTTTAGCAATCCTTGGTGGTTCCCAGCTAGACTGCAAATACCTGCTTGAGCACATGCCTGGCCACTTAAGTCTCACTGGTATCAAAGGACAGCACATTCAAGCAAGACCGACTACATTCACCAGACCCCCCAGGGGAGTAAAATAGATAAAAATAGGGCGGCCGTAAACGCCCTACCACTAAAATACCAAACTTTTATGCAGCATTTTGTTTACAAGATGACATTATTTATCATTAGTACATGTTTCGATGATTTTTAAGAATCTGAAATTATTTACAAGTAATATTTCTCATTTGTAAATAAAATATAAAATAATATGAATTATGAACTTCTCCATAGGCAAGTACAAATCTCTAACTTCCAAATTACCGGATTAAAACTAATCGATAAATGGGACAGCATCTTATTTACCGCCGTCTATTTTAATGAAAAGGATATCGTTTTCCTTGGCAATAGTTATAAACGGGTGCACCTTTCTTGTCTTGCAAAAGAATCAAAACATTACATCCTGCTCAAACCATTCATTAAAACTCTCTTCATCTCGCACCAAAACTCGGTTCATACGTTCTACACGATCTTTCCTTTCATTGCTAAGCCTCACTGTCACATATAATGGTAGATTAGGGAAAATTGCACAGGGAAAACGTCCGCTCTAACCACACACTGTGGTATGAAATGTTTAATTCACACTAAAGTTTCCACATTAACTTCAAAATGTTCACGGTATATACTCTTTATCCATTCCTCCTTTAATTACTACTATTTCGAAAATGTAAATACAGTGTTATGCAGTGTACGCCACAATTAAGACATACAAGAGCAGCCCATGCTGTACTAACACTTTCTATTGAACAAATACCTGAAATATTTCACTAAATCAATATTAACTTAATAAAGAACTAAAAACTCACACGCTACTGTTGGTTTATTTCCAACCACTGTAATGAACCACGTAACTGTAGCGAACCATGAGCGAAGTCATGTAATTAACTGCACGGACCACAGTTCCCATCATTTTGTTTACTCTTGATACCTACATTGGGGTCTGGTAAATAAGTCGGTCTTGATTCAAGTTACCCCGGTACAAAACTATCGCCCCTAATGTAACGAAACTGTTGAAGCTACATGGAAAAGCTATCTTTGGAGCTCCAAGAAATACTAAGAAGATCTTTTCATAACCTCCTGAAGAAAATCTTCGCCTTACGGGTTACAAACCTGTAGCTGTTACAAGAAATCTGCGTAACCGATAAGCACAAGATGATAATTTGCTGTACAATTTTTGTTCTTACTTATGGTGATGAAAAATAACACAATTATTATATTATACATTGCGATTAATTTTGTTTTCCCCGAGAGTGATTTGCCTGTGGACGAGCGAGCTGCCTGTTAGCCGTTAGTCGGCCAGTCAGGTGTCGGTGATTAGCGGGAGGGTGAAATAACGAAACACTCCAAGCGTACAACAATACACAAAACAATTTAAGAGGCTCAGTACTTACCAAATACCAAATAGGTGTTGAAACTGCCTGCCCTTATTCTTAACACATTTTTGGCATCTCTTCAGGAAATTATTCATCACTCGCTGAAATTTATTTCGAGAAATCCGGACAATTTCCTGACGAATATTATCTTTGAGTTCTTGTATGGTTTGAGGGTTCGTCTTGTACACGTACTACTTTTAGTTTACCCCAGAGATGATAATCGTAGGGGGTCTCAAATCCCTATTAATTACTATGTCTTGTGGAAACACATTGCGAATTATTCGCAGTGTGAGCAGTGGCAGAGTCCTGTTGAAAAAAATGCACGATCCCTGTCGGTTAATCCTCGGAAAAAAGGGGGTGGTATGGTATTCACATAAGTAACAGAATCAACTGTATGCTTCGAAAAACTGTGAAATAGTAAACACCAGGCATAATAAACTTTATGTATGCTCTCGTATTAACAAACGAACAACACAACACACAACCGGGAAAAGCTGTGCTACGATTGCGACAGTCAGCAAGGTCAACAAGTAACCAATCAGGCTTTGCTACCCCCTCCACCGGCGACGTGGAGGAAAGCATCATGATCGCACTCTATAATGGGAAAACCGGGGGCGGAACCTCGGTTGTTGTTCTACAAATGATCCAGGTGTTGGCTCTGCAAAAAAAGTTAAAGATATTTTCCATGCATAGCATTTGAAATTTTACCTTTCCAGCTGCCACATCCTCTGGTAACGAGAAGCGGGTCTCGCGAGGTGCTGTCAGAGTTGGGAAGAGTCCTGATGGACGCAGCTGTACTGTCAACTCAGCACTGGCTGTTCTTGGCTCACGACCTCCATCTTGTGCCTGCAGAATCAGTCTGAATTCGCGACCACTGCCAGATAACTCCCTTGCAGCTTTTACCACACCAGTATCGTGGTCGATGGTGAACAAGGCAGCATCATTGCCAGCCAAGGAGAATACCACACGACTGTTGGCACCTTCGTCTGAATCCACTGCCTTAGCACCAAACACAAACTGGCCTGTAAATCAAATGAAAACATTCATATTTAATATAGTTGATTTCATACAAAAGTGCAAAAGTACAATATTTTCCAGCATATCCTGTGGGCAGTAAAACCTCTCCCAAGTATCACTACTGCATTCCAATGTTTTGTAATATATATCGTTCAATTAATCTCAGTCATGCCATCTTACTTCATTGTTAGTCTGAACGATGAATTTCTCTTACACGAGGGTCATACTAAAAGTAGTGAACAACATGTTTAAGGCTCTTAATGTTTATTTTTTAGATAAACCAAGTACATCATCGTAATCTACAGACTTTTCTCTCGCTTTTCAACAGTCTCCATTTCTTTGCACACATTTTTCCCATCGTTCTGCTAGTTTGAAAATACCCTCCGTTCCACGAAGACACTGACGCACTGCTTTCCGAATATCCTCCACCGTCTTGTAATGTTGGCCTCGCATCTGTTCCTTAACAAAACCAAAAAGAGGGTAGTTGGATGGTGCCAAGTCGGAACTGTAGGGAGGTTGTATAAGACTTTCCCACCCATTCTTCTTCATTGTGACGCCGTTATCCTGTTGCAGGATGACCTTTCCAGGGCGCTTATCGCGTGATGCACGACGGAGCTTCCAAAGGGTCTGGATATAGCGGATAGCATTTATGGTTTGTCAGGTTGAAGAAAATCAACCACAATGTAACCCTGTACATCCCAGAAGACGCTACCCATAACCTTCCCAGCAGATCGCACTGTCTTCGCTTTCTTCTTCGATGAAGAATCCAAATGATGTCATTCCATACTCCAGCGTTTTGTTTTAGGCTCGTAATGATGGAACCAGCTTTCATCGCCTATCACAATATCATCCAAAAATCATCACCTTCATTTTGAAATCTCTGAAGATGGTTGCTGATGGTTATTCTCTGAAGTTTGTGGTCTTCGGTCAATAAACGTGGGACCCAAAGGGCACAAACTTTTCGATAACCTAGGCTTTCTTGCACTGCTATGTCCTACTGCAAGTTTTGCAGCGATTTCATCCACAGTGATACGCCTATCTTCCCTAATGAGCTCATCAATTCTTTCCTTGTTGCGTTCCGTGAGGCAGTGCGCGAGGCTCATCTTGGATACTCGTTTTCCCATCTTTGAAATGTTTCACCCATCTCCTGACACTGCTAACACCCATGCAGATATCTCCATAGGTACATTGAAGTCTGAGGTGAATTTTAGCAGCAGATTTTCCCTCTTTAACAAGAAATTCAATGACAACACGCTGTCGAAAGGAAACATTGATGTCCGCCGTTTTAGAAATACGTGATAGAAGCAAATGACGTATGTAAAGTCTGTAGGTTACGATCCTGCAGTTCTTTTTGTTACATTGTTAGAATTTGAATTTTAACAATGGGTTACTCCTCACGACTTTCATTATGATCCTCGTAATTTATTTTGCACCACCGATATGGGTGGCCGAGGTCGCAAAGGGACGGATTCCTGAAGTCTGCGTTTCGAACAGGACGGTTCTCCATGACCGAGGTTCCCTTACTGGTCATTTCCTCAGTCCTCATAAATGGCAAATGCCGGAGAGGTATCCTAAACTTTGTCCTGGAAAGTTTTCTTCCTTCAAAACAATCCCAATATATCATTTCATCTCATGTATCATCAGTATCCACTGCATGTGGTGCCTCAGTAGTAAAAACGGGCGTAAAACGCTATTCTTATGATGGAAAATGACTTACACGAAAACTCTTGGGAAAATGAAAACGTCATACGGAGCTAAATCTGGGCTTTATAGTGAGTGATGGACACACTTCACATTGATTACAGTAAGTTGTTCAGCAACAACATTTGCGATGCACGGCCGTGCATTGTCGTGATTCGATGTCCAGCTTGTTGCACGGAAATGTGACCTTTTGAGTGTTATATGGGCTTGAAGAGTTTTCAGGACATCTCTGTAGTATTGTCCAGTGCGGGCAGGTACGACATGCTGGTAAACCATTCCTTTAATATCGAAAAATGAGATGACCACAACTTTCCCAGCAGAAACAGCTACTTTTCCTTTTTGTGCTATTGATGACCGCACAGAGCGTCGCTGTTTGCTCTCAGGATCGAAATGATGTAGCAAAGTTTCATCAGCAGTGATTACCTATGTAAGAAACTCCGCATTTCCTGTAACATCATCTTCAACTGCATGCAAACTGTACGTAACGTCTTTTAGTTCGGGAATCAGCAGTCTTGGGACCCACCGGGCAAAAACACATTTCACATGCAACTTTTCAGTTACCAACTTGTGGGTGATACTCAATGGCTTATAATGACAACATCGGTGTTCACCTTCCTTTGAAACTCATTGCTTATCCTTTTTAAACCTTTTAAATCATCTTCGAGCTATGCTATAGGAAAGAAAAAACCCTTTTAGGCCTCCATTAACAATGCAAAGAAGATTTGTTGAGCAGAAAGTACAATTTCAGAGCACCACATTGTTCGTGAAGGTGACCTCTATGTTCCTGTATGCGGAATCGAACACGTCTCAACTTGCATACCTCTCACGGGCGAGAAGCGGAAGTGACCATGATGAAATTAGTACCTCATTAGTGTGCATTATGTATTAAGGTAACAAAATATTGTAAAGTAAAATTTTAACGTGAGAAATTAAGTCTGTAAAAATTATGATTTATTGAATAGCCCTTATAAATAAGTATCATAGTTTACGTAATATTAAAATGATAAAAATAAAATAATAATAATAATAACAATAATAATTACAATAATAATAATATCGCACAATAATTTTTAACGTGAGAAATTATTCCTGTAAAAATTATGATTTATTGAATAGTCCTTACAAATAAATAGTTCAGCTTACGTGATGATGGTGATGATGATGATGATAATAATAATAATAATAATAATAATAATAATAAATATAATAATAACTTTTATATGTTTTAATGCACGCACCTGACTGGGTACGATCTGGAACAAGTACATTATAGCGATCCTTAGAGAAATGTGGGGCATTGTCGTTCTCGTCTTGCACAATGATGGTGAGGTTAACAGCTGATGCACGAGGCTCTGTCACGCTCGAGTCCTGGGCCACGAGCGTGAGGTGATAGCTCTGAACCTCCTCTCTGTCCAGCGCAACTGCCGTGGTGATGAGTCCTGAATCTGCGTCCACCAGAAACCGTTCCACATTGTCTCCCAACAAACTATACCTGAAATGTAAAATTTACACGTGTGAAACAAAAAATTGACGACATGAATCCAAGAGTTTTGTAGAGAATGTTGCAACCTTGTTTTTCAGTGCTTAAGAAACAGATGTTGAGGGGACGTTCTTTGCGAGGACAATTATCAGTTTATCACAAAATCGGCTGATGCATCCATATATTTGGGAATCTTTCTTAAGCATTTTATTTTTATGTGCTTCTGTATCTATGTGTTAAACCACTTAATATATTTGTGGCATCTACTCTAGAATGTAGGGTTTTCTAAGGGACTGTTGTAGTAATGTTCAAGTTGCCAAATAATTCTTAAAAATTAAAATAGAAAAATCTATCAAATTTAAATTCAATAAATACTGAGTATAAAAATGTACAAAAAATATAAAAACCATTTTTGCATAACTGACAAAATAAGTATAATTCCAAAGTTGCTTAAGTATTCTATTCTTGAATGAAATGAATGAATGAACAGTGTTTAACGCTTGTTTTTACTACAGAGGCACCACAGACGGTGGACACTGATGATACATTGGGAAAGGATTTACTTTTAAGGAAGGAAACGTTCCAGGTCTAAGTTTAGGGTACCTTCCCGGCATTTGCCAGTTATGAGGACTGAGGAAAACCTGGAAAAAACCTCAGTCATGGAGGACGGTCCTGGCGAGATTCGAACCCCAGACCTCCCACTCACGAGTCCGCGCCTTAACGATCTCGGCCACCCGTGGCAGTAAATCTATTCCTTATTCAAGGAATTTTGCTGGTTTTTTGGCATTGGCAAATTGTTTTAATTAACTGTCACCAACTTATATACCACTGATGAATGACACAAGCGCCGTTTTCCCGCCAATGCAACTGCTGTCAATCTTAGCAGAGTTAAAAAAGCTGTTCGCAACAAAAAGGTACAGCACGAAATATGCCGCATTCGTCTAAATTAAATATGAAACATTAAACTATTGAGTTTATTAAGATATGCACTCGCATTCGCATACATTTCTCATCACTAGTTATTGCCTATGGAAACAATAAGCAATAAACACTGTATTAATTGCCTTTTTTTCGCTTGCCATTAGTTGCGTGAAGTAAGTTGTTTAAATGCTTGCATTTAAATCCAGTTTCAATTCTGCAGCTATTTAGTGAGTTAATGGCAACTCAAATGAACGCAGTTGGAGTGTTGAATTGTTGATTTGATTTATTTACGGACGCTCTTTAACAGCCTAGGTCATCGGCATCCCATTCAATTCAGACTGACAAACTTTGCTCAGAGGCCTCTTCTTTCAGACTTGAGGTTCTTTTTCGTGCCGTAAATGTACGACACGGGACCCACGGTTTTACTTCCCTTCCGAAGGAAGTCATACGTAGGATTTTTACGCCCAAAAGAATCCATCGATCCTGGCAGGGATCGAACCCGCGAACTTGGGTTTAGAAGGCTAGTATGGTTATTACTACACCACCAGGACCTTCCGTTGGAGAGTTGTATATTACTATGGTCACTACGAAATGTCCAGAAGTTATAAAAGTCGATCAGCCGGAGCTGTGTAAACTAAGCGAATTCCCAAGCAAGTAGAATTTGTGAAGGTTATTGCAGAGAAAATGGTCACTATAGAGCACTTTTTAAGTTTTGGTTTACAGGTTTTAATGGCCGGATTTCCCTGACTTTGAGAAATTATTTTTATTTTATTTAAATGGTACATACAGAGTTTTGTTGCGAAAATAACAAATATTGGTGCCGCTATTTTCAAGTTCGTTCGTTTTTTGCTTAGCAAAATGATACCTGATTATGTCTTAGCTATCTAAGCTTTAGACTTGAATTTTTTATTTATTTGTTTTATTTACGAACGCTCTTTAACATCTCGGGTCATTAGCATCCCATTCAATTCAGGGCGTGAAACAAATTTTGCTCAGAGGCCTCTTCTTTCAGGCTTTAGGTTCTTTTTCGTGCCGTAAATATACGATACGGGACCCACGGCTTTACGACCTTCCGAAGGAAGCCACACTTCCGAAAAAATCCATCGGTTCTGGCCGGGATCAAACCCGCGATCTTGGGTTTAGGAGGCAATTATAGTAACCACTACACCACCAGAACCGAATTTTGACGTGAAACAATTGTCAATGTTATGTAATTATTTCCAGATACATTCAAATTGTAGCGGCAGTAAGTGATAAACAAAATGGCTGTGTCTAATGAGATAATACCAGCTTGTTTAGGAGGTCACACTGGAGATGATTAAATCGGCCCAACTAGCTCGAAAATTTTGTTTTGCTTTTAGTGAAGGAAATGAAAAAGAAAACGTACCGTTTACACAATTAGTACTGAATAATCTAGGTTTCTTGTGACGAAGTTTAGCTACTTTGAATATATCCAAACGATGGTAGTGTTTCTAAGGCTTAAGCTCGTAATTTCTCTTACTTGCTGAGCTTCACCAGAAGCTTAGTAAGAATGTATTGAGTAGTCGGAGGGGACGTTTTTGTATATATTTCAAGTGACAGTCGCGGGTATCTGCTTTATATTGTTGCATAAAATCTATTTTTCTACACGTCTAGGAGACATTCCATTCAAGACCTTTCACCTGAAGAACTACCTGGGTAAGCATCTGTAATGAAAAGCCGGGCTTTGTAACGAAAGCGAGGTATTATAAGGAACGTAACGTTGACAAGATATAATAAGAACATGATATTGTGTCAGAGCACGCTGTATATTCTAGTTAGCCAAATATACAGCATAAACCCAAACATAATAAGAGATAGATGTAATAAATATTAAGGGAGGCTTGCGTTACCACCCAGAGGTTGTCCTGAAAGCGTCCTCAGAGAAACACTTGCATAAACAAAAAGCAACCCTCTTTTCCACTCACTTAAAATAATGTGTCTACGTGTGCATGTTATAGATAGACACAATTATTGTCCTGACGCAGTATTGTTTAGTTTTAAGCTTAACAAACCCAAACCATGAACCTCTTAGAACTTATGATGACAGGACCTGGTAACTGTTAACCTCATAGTGTTTTAATAATTCTTACGTCAAGACTAGATGATTATTACCCCTTCTTGGGCATTACAATTGTATAAAAGGTCTCTGAATTTATTCAGAGACAGGAGAGAAGCCTTGGTGCTTGCAGGATCCACGTCCAACTGTATAAGAAAACCTTTTAATAAATACTTATATACTTTTAACAGAGTTGGTTGAGTTATTCAGTAGAGACGCGTATTATTCCAACATAACATCCTTCTCGTCTTAGCCATCGAGACTGAATAGGAAAATTGTAGCACCGCATTAAACAGAAGAACATCACCAAGTTGTAAACATCACAGCTTGGACTTCGTTTATTAACATCCTGGTGGCATCTCGGCCGGCGGTATTACACATCATTTAAAAATTCTTAAAAGCTGGTTTCACGTTAATGCTTGTAACTGAAACTATTTTCCTGAAAAAAAAGTTACGTTGTTGTATTTCTTTGTGTCTCTAAAGTTACTCTTTGAACAACCGAACGAACCTTTTGCCTACCTGATATAATTAATGAATTGCGTTTGAACCGGATAGAATGTTATTCATATTTGTCATTAATTTGCAAACAATCTGACTGAATAATTGTTTGAATGTGTCAAACTTTTCCACAGTATTCAGCAAGTGTTTTTGAATGCCTTTCTTCACCAGCAAAGTTCTTGTTGTCTCAGTTTGGTCATTTTTTATAGCTTTACAACACAAAGGAAATACATACCTGATCTTGGCGTTCAGATCTGCGTCCTTGTCTGTGGCAACCGGCTGCAGCACCGGTGTTCCTGGTGGAAGATTTTCTCGCACTATGGCGCTGTATGCCTGTCGTTCGAATTCGGGACTGTGGTCATTAACATCTTGCACGATCACCCGCACCGTTCCAGAACCCGTCAAAGGTGGTGTACCTGAAATGGAGAAGAGTTCGTTAGAATCGCTGAACAAATGCTCGGGAAGTGTCAATGATAAATGATATCTAGTAAAAAATAGAACGATTTATGTTTGTATCATATTTACTCAAAGTAGATCAAATGTCATGGTGTAATGAATAAAGTGAAAAGTTTTAGTAAATATAACACTTTAAAAACTGGCAAGAGTTGAAGTGCTTTTCACCCAAATCTCAAAATGCAAAAAGTAGTTCTAGTAACCTCATACATATGTAACAGTCGTTCAAAAGAGTGGGGTATTTACTGTTTGGCCTTGTAGCTCACAATCCAATCTCAATATTGATGGACAAATCCACAATTAACGTAAATGTTAATGAATGTTAATTAATTTTTATATGTTTGTGAGAAAATATGAGGTTCCTGGATATCTAGCTATAGACGATATTGCGTAATATCGCAGGGGTTTTCACCAAAATGTCAATGTGAGACAGTGAATTTTTAATTGCTACAAAAACAAAAGGGAAAATATTATTCAAATCTAGTAATTGTAGGAGCTGAAATTATAACAATATGTTCCTTACGTCAAGAACACTACGATGATCGGTAATTTACGAATCGAATTCAAATCGGATCGGCCATTCTGATCTTGCATCCCCCCCCCCCTTTCTTCCGTGATTTCCCCTGGACGTTTAGGCGAATGCTTTCGTTCCGCTTTGCTACATGGTCGAAAGTGCCAGGGCGAGATGGCTGGGTAAGGCATGAGGATAACTTGCGCTTTGGGAAGATTTCTGCCCATGCGTCTAGTATGGAAGTAGACCTTTTGAGGCTCTCCAACCTCTGGAAAAGACGGGGGAGAAACTCCGTCGGCGTGTTCTTCCTGGAAATAAGGCTAAAAACCTCCTGAGAGCCCAGTGTCTCCCATATTTCATCCCTTCCTCTTGGAAGTTCTCCCACAGGGAGCGTATTTGGAGCTACAGATAAAAGTTAAAATTATAATAGGAAGAGGATACTGCTTTCAAGCCTTTAACAGCTGGACTTATTAATGTACCGAGTTGAAAAGTTATTCAGTCAAAGGATGTTTTCAATAGAGTAAACTATCAAGTAAATGAACAATGTAATTCAAATGATCATAGTTAATTCAAAATATCCAGTTCGATTTTCTGAAAATACATTATTCTCTACGAGTTGCTTCAAAATGTCCAAAGAGGAATTTATTTGTTATATAATGATAAGGATAGAAGGGCTTTAAGGCTGTGTAGAATCTAAATTAGGAATTAAGTTCCAAAGGTTTCCATTTAATTAACTGTTTAAAGTGTAATTTTTAATTCCCATTTCACCTATGAGAGTCTTTCAACAAATGTAGAGGACTTTTAACTGTTCTACTATGACACTTTCCACCACATTTATAACAATTCGTTCCCTGAAGATTTTTCTTCAGTTTCGAGAAGAGTTAATAAACACTGGGTGCTATATCCGGGCTGTAGTGTGTTTTCGATCTCCTGGTTGTCGCATTGCAACGTCATCACCAAGCAGACGAACACAATGCACACAAATTCCTTGCCTCTTCGAAGTTTGTGCGGGAATGAAGCTTTCAATGTGATATTCCTTTCCTTGAAGTCAATCAAGAGAGTGTCCCGACAATTCCACAAGAGTGTTGTCATCCATAAATCTCCATAGATTCCCTTTTGGAAAGGCCATGGTAAAGAAGCATCTTATGTGACAATGAATTGAAATACTGTGCAAAAACTTGCGGGGGGAAAGTTACAGGTAGTTGCTTCTGAAAACTGTAGAAAGAATCCTGAGTACTCACCTTGCAGTGAAGCCATTTGAAATTCCTCGTATGACTTGAAGGTCGGTTATAACAGAATCCTCAACCTTTCTGAGAGTTCCTTGAGCTTCATATGTCTGTCATTGAGCAGTTTCTTATCATCAATCAATTATCAAGAAACTCTTTCATCATCAATTCCACTGGATCACTGCGATGTTCTGGGTTCCTATGGCTGTTTACCACCCAATCGTTGTTTGATGACACTCACAGAAAGATGTTGGTCAAACGTCCTCCTCCAGCTGAATTGTACGTTGATTTTCTCATAGTGCTGTCAACAAAGCGCTTCTGTATCAAAACCCTTGCACTTCACAGCGATGAAGACATGAAAGTGACTATTCTTACAGAGGAAGTCAGCGCATTTTTGGAAAAACAGATTAAAATTCAAATGTCCATATAAATTTCAGTCCGTTACTCACTTTTGTAAAGCGCTTGATGGACATAAAATTAAAAAACAAAACAAAACAAAAAAAAAAAAAAAAAACAGCTGTGCTTTGTGCTCTTTTATTTTAACAATTATATACACTTTCCCATTCGTTCTTTGACCACTATTTAATTCATAACAATTATCCACACCTAGAAGCCACTAGTTGATTCTTTAATACAAGTTGCTCACACAGAGTAAATGAAAGAATTCGAAGTTCTTTCTGTGAATAGTTTTGCATATTTTTACCAACTTTTGTCCATTATTTTTGCATGTTGCACACATCTTTTAGGATGGATTGGATAAATGCTGTATATATTGATATTTGGTCCACGATCCTTGCGGGCAGCATTTCAAAGAGCAAAGGAACTAGAAGAAAGTAAGGGGAGGGGGGAAAGAAAGAAAGAAAAGGTTGCTCGTCCGCTAACAGCCAGTAGATTTTTGTCATGTATATTTTAATGGTCACCTCATAAATATCTAGGAATAACAATTTTTCCTCTCGGTCCCGTAATATTTTCCAATCCCGCTGACAACTGTTGCAGTTAACAAGTTGTGTTGCTATGACTAATCGAAAGTTGGACGTTCCTCGGTCGTCTATAAATTTTAAACGCAACAATCCTTTAAACGGAGCACCACAACAAACGAGCCAATTAAGGGTGGAAGGGCAAGAGTGAATCCCAAACGGAGGGTCACCCGGAGCCTAGGAACTAAGCTGCTTAACAAATTAGTCATATATGGTTCCTCTACAAGAAACCGAATTGTTCTCTTTGTATCTGGGGTAGACATGAAGTAATGCATAGCGAAAATGACGTCTGTATGAATTACATATTGGCAAATATGACAAGTTGGTAATAAGCATGATGGCAGTCACGAAAGTAACTTTCTCCTTCCATTACGGTTCAATAAGCGCGCAAGTTGTAAACATTAGCAGCGCTCATCCACATCTGTCACCGTGAGCAATTTCGATTTTTTCCTCTAAACCTCTTTGAAGATATTCCTGTTCTTCTCCTCTTAAATTATACAAGGGTTGGTCAATAAGTTTCCGGCCTAATCAATGTCTAGGTATGATAAAGACAAAAACTATATTTTGCGTTTCAATATAGGTACCCTTTATTGCAATATACTTCTCACATCTTTGAATTAACATTTCAATCCCCCCTCCCTAAAATATAGTCACAAGTTTTGTCGTCCTTCTTGAGTTTTCAGAAGAGGAAATAGTCACTAGAAGCTAGATTTGGGCTGTAGGGCTGATCTCATTCAAACCACATTTCTTCACAGCTTCCTTTGCAACAAGAGCTGTGTGCACAGGCGCGTTGTCGTGAAGAAGGCGCACATCACCACTCAGCTTTCCTCGTCTTTTATCTTTGATAGAAGCACGCAGTCTGTGCAGTAGACCAGCATAGTACTCCCCATTTACTGTGGTGTTCCTGTCCTTGAAGTCAATGAAGAGTATTCCTTCACAGTCACAAAAGATTGTGGCCATGATCTTCTTGGTTGACTGAGTGACCTTGGCCTTTAGAGGCGCTGCTTCGCCAGGTTTACGCCACTCCATTGATACTCTTTTGGAGAAGAAATCATAGTACAGAACCGTAGTTTCATCTCCTGTAACAATGGTTTGCAGAACTTCTCTCTTGTTGCCACAGCAGAGCTCCAAAAATGCCTGACAACAGATGACTCGTTGCTGCTTTTGGATTGAAGAAAGAAGTCTAGGCACCATCTTGCACTAACCTTATTCTTGTTTAAATTTAATGAATAATTCGAAGGACTGTTTGTTTTAGAAAGGCCCAACCTTGGTGCTATTTCTGTAACTTTGAGCCGCCGGTCTTCCATAATTTCTCCTTCCACAAGAGTGAGCGATGTTTTCAGGAGTGAGCACACCCAAGGGCCGACCTGCACGCTCTTCGTCTTCAATGCTTTCTCGAACCATTCGAAAAAGTTTGGCCCATTCTTCTACGGTAGAAAATGAGGGGGATGCTTCCCTGTATACATCGTCCAATGCTGTTTAATTTTATTTGGAGCAAGTCCTTCTGTTGTGAAGAACTTAATAACAGCTCGAGACTCCATCTTGAACATGTCACAATCTTTTACACATAGCCTTCTTTATGCAACTATATCTGAACAACTGAACACAGAGAAGCGGAAGTTACAGCTGCAATTATTTACTTAACAGATAAGGTATGACACCAGATAAGGATTTTGAGAAGGCGATAATCCTTATCGGCGAAGCCGGAAACTTATGGACCTATCCTGTACCAGCTTGAAATGATCGGCCGGTCGATATAAGTGGAACGGCCCGACTAAGGAAAAACCACGCATAATAAATGGACGAGGAAAGCAGCTGTAGCATCTCCTCACACGATGAACCTTCGTCGGTAAAAATCGTTTTGAAAAGATAGACGTTCTTTGATTCAATAATACGAGTATTATTGTTAGCTTTCCTGTCGTAGATAATCATGTTTGTGTTTTTCATTCTGTATGTGGTAGCACTTGTTATTGCCTACGTTGTTGTATTGCCACTGAAACTTGGTGTAATTATTAGATTGGTCGAGCGGAATAGAAGGGCCCTTCTCTTAGCTCAGTCAAAATAAAAATAAATAAATAAATAAATAAATGACACTATGAAATAAAATTAGAGAACCAAGTAAAATGATCATTTATAATATAATGGACGCACCATATTAACGGGTAAAAATCAAAATTGAACATGTATGGTATATACTTTTCGGTTAACAAAAACACACATATACTCTTGTCCTCTCCTTTGAAGAACATGTAAGTTTAATGAGGTCGCCAATTCTGTAGATTATTTTAAAATATTTTTACGCCCGTTTTCACTATTGAGGCAGTAGACAACGATGGTGCATGAAATGAAATCATAAATTGGGAAATTATTTTTTTAAAGAAAAGAAGAATTGCAGGTTTAAGTTTAGGGTATCTCCTCGACATTTGCCATTTATGAGGGCTGAGGAAAACCTGGAAAAGACTTCGGCCAGGCAGGACGACCCTGATGGGTATCCCAGACCTCACGAGCCCGTGCCTTAAAGACCTCGGCCCCCTTGAAGGCCCTGCAGGCAGATTTAAAAGCAAATACTTTGTGTTTTATACGCCAGTGCAGATTGCTTGAATCCCAGAAAGATGAATGGAACACGTACTTCATCTGAAGGAATTATATTAACACTTTTTCTGTACACGTCCTCTAAAATGATTGATTTGGAGACTGATAACAGCCCGAAAATGGAACTCTTTTAATTTCAAAACCTTACAGTCTGAATATTTAACATAAATAAAAAAAAAAAACCTAGAAGGGAAGTTTAAAACCAATATTGATTACATTTTAGGTTTCACACCCTCCGCTAAGCTTTGAAGTCTCAAATGGCACCCCTACCTTTTAAAGCTTAAAATTAAAAGATACATCACGTGTTTTTTATCGTTGTTTGATAAGTTATTGTTATTAAATTTATATAGACTAATATTATACTGACTACTGAGCATATAAGTAGTAAGTGTTAGGTTTTGTTGTTCCAAAATGGTGTGTACTGTACAGAAAATATTCGTATAAGCAAATTAGTAAGGAGTTTAGAAATATTCTCTGTATTGTAACAGTCATAATAGTAATTTACTAAAAATAAATTGTTTATTTCATAGTAAGTTGTCTTACTTTTAGCTCTGTTTACTATTACTTTTATATCGGTCCAGCTGGACTGGCACTTTCACCCAAGATCAGAATGGCCGCCCTTGAATCCGGGATCTCTCGAACGCTAGTACAGAACCAAATCACGTGAAAACGTATTCTGAGGAGACATTTCTGAAAGGCGCTCCAGGATAATTTAAAAAATAATCAGAAACAATTGCGTGCCATTCCTAAATTTTTGGGAAAATTTATCTCCTCTTTGGAAGAACTTTTAACGAATAAAACAGTTATTCTGGTAGAAATGATCATACCCAAATCACAAGTAATAGTGCAATATTATTACTATTGAGGAAAATCGTGATATGCAAATAGTGTAATAAGGGTGCGGATAATTATTTTTTTTTACGTCGTATTGAGTTATATAAAGTGTGAAATTTCCAAAAAATGGATTTCGATCATGCCTAAATATTTAAACTGCTTTTTTGCACAATTTATAGTTACTTATAAAGCGCATTTACTTCTTAACAAATGCGATAATGAAATCATATGTTGTAAAAATTACACGTAAATTTGGGGACTGAACTAAACTCTGAAATTGTTACAGTTCAAGCATATTGTATTATTATTTCGATTTAAAAGAGTGTTAAGAGTGTTTACGTAAATCTACATGCACTGCTATCCATTAAAATTGCAAGGCTCTGTGCTTGTTCATAATAGCAATGAGGAAATGATGTCTGTCTTCTCGTTTTATGGTCTGACGGGTTCGTTGGGAGCCTTCACGGCTGTGTGTTTTTTCTACCTCGATCCACTGATCTCATGTTCATTTCTTTCACCACGAGCACTGTTTATTGGAATGAACATGCTACAATTTTCCCTTTATTAAATTCAGAAATTTGCTGGTATTGCTGTCGTATTTTCGACGAGTAATGAATGCTTGCTCCTTCTGAGAAATTGTGAGTTGCAATTATGAAGGTCAGCAGAATATTTTTAAAATTTCCATTGGGGTAAATGCACGCACAAAAGTGTAACTTCAGTAATACGCGATGTAGAAAAAGAAAGAAAGAAAGAAGGCAACATAACTGCTTAAGTTTCAATGTCGATAGAAAGCAGTTTGCCGAGGAGTTGTGCACAGCTATTTATTAAGTTAGAAAATGAAACATTTAGGACTATTTAGAAATATATCAACAGAATTGTAACTTCTGACGCAAATTTAAGAAAAAATTGTACCCAGAAGGTAAGACACTAGAGGATAGGGCAAAGGTCGATTCCAGTTAACATAAATTACAATATGGAACACGATGTAATTCGCTCCTGTCACATTATGTGACGCAGGACGCAGTTTTTCACTGTACAAAAACATTAGGGTACAATTTCTTTCCAGGAAATATGCAGAAAACACTTATAATTTATTATAAAAACTTTTTTTTAATGTTGTTTAACGTCCGTTTTTACTACTGAGGCACCACAGGCGATGGACACTGGTGATACATGAAATGAAATGATAAATTGGGAAACGAATATTTTTTAAGGAAGGAAACGTTCCAGGCCTAAGTTTAGGATACCTCCCTGGCAGTTGTCATTTATAAGGACTGAGGAAAACATGGAAAAAAAAAAAAAAACTCAGTCAGGGAGGACGGTCCAGGTGGGAATCGAATCCCAGACCTCCCGCTCACGAATCAGCGTTATAAAAACAATATGGTATGGAAAAATTAATATATTGTAAATTTTTAATGTTTATTAATGAAAGTATATTTAATTTTAGTGTTGTTCTTTACGTGAATATTTTTTTTAAAAGCATGTAATATTTTTTTTTATATTTGGATGATGTGGATTTTGTATATAGTAAACATTTTCTTGATATTTTTTTGCTCACTAATAATTATTGTCTATCACCGATGACGCCAAAGCAGTAAAAATGGGCATTAAGTATTGTTAAAAAAATGAACTGTGTTTTATACCTGAAATAGACTGGCAATTTATTACAAGATATTTTGAGATCTTCCTTCGGTAAATTGCCTCTCCTCTGGAGATCATATAGTAACACAAATCACGCACAACTCCATACCGAACACCCTGTGCAAGCGACATCACTAAGCAGGAATGCTCACCATAAACGAACATCACTCTTCGGTCATGCAAAGAAAACAATCGAGTGTTACTGCTCTTTTGTTTTATGGGCTCAAGCGGTTCGTCGGCCTGACAACCACTTTTATTGCCGCTATCTTATAAACCAAGGTGGCTCTAGAGAAACTCGCGAATCCAAACACTACCTGACTTTTGCAAGTCGCTTGCATTGGGTGAGAACAACTTGTCTTCTATATGGATGATTTTAAGGAAAATTATTGCTTGAAATTATAGGCTTGAAAGACGAGAAGCGTACACACATCTAAATCTTGCTTTATATTTATTATTCTATTTCTGTTTAACTTCTCGCTTTTTATGATAAATAAAAATATAAGATTGATTTGAAATAGAAACAGACCAGGTAAATAAACGTTTTAAACGCTTCTGTTAAAGATAAATAAATAGTTCCAACTATTTACACCAAAAGCTGGATTATCTTCAGTGAAATAGAGTTTAAAAGTTTAATTTAACACAAATCATCGAATTTGTTCTAACTTTTTAAGCCAGTGCTTCAATAAAGATAAGAATTCTTTAATTAAAACAGACTTAACAACAGAGCATCAATACAAACCATTTCATTGATACGTTCGGTACGGTATATTTTTTGAGTTGGGCCAAGGTCACACAAATCGCATTATAATGGCTGTTCGATAGGTTTGTGCAAACTAAAAAATGGAAACAGAAGATTGTTTTCAACGTTACTATGGCAACGTGGTGATTATTGATTTTTTTTTTTTTTTTTTTTTTTTTGGGAGTAGTGTTTGACACCCATTTTTGCTACTGAGGCACCACAGGCGGTGGACACTGATGATACATGAAATGATATATTGGGAAAGATATTTTTTAAGGAAAGAACCATTCCCGGCATTTGCCAGTTGTGAGGACTGAGGAAAACCTGGAAAAAACCCAAGTCAGGGAGGATGGTCCTGATAAACAGTTACGAAACCAGTCCCCTGCTTAATGTTGTAGAAAAGTGTTCAAAAATGGAGAAACGCAAAGTTCATATATTATTATATATGAAAAATAAGGGTCGGCCTGGTGGTGTAGTGTAACCATACTGGCCTTCTAAACCTAAGATCGCGGGTTCAATTCCGGCCAGGATGGATGGATTTTTTCGGGCGTAAAAGCCCTAAGTATGGCTTCCTTCGGAAGGGAAGTAAAGTCGTGGGTCCCATTTCGTACATTTACGCCATGAAAAAGAACCTCAAGCCTGAAAGAAGAGGTCTCTGAGCAAAATTTATTGGCCATTTCACGTCCTGAGTTTAATGGGATGCTGATGACCTGAGATGTTAAAGAGTGTCCTTAAAGAAACAAAATAAAAAAAAAAATAATGCGAGAACCATTAGAAAGATGTAGGAGAAGTCAATAAATTCCTTTCATTTAACCTAGAACCTGACAGTCCTGCTTAATATTTACGGAAATCCAAGTCTCTAATCAAGTTATTCAATTCAGGCCGTGAATTAAATTGGAGCTCTTTACTGCCTGTAACTTCGAAGAATTGCCACAATGATTACGCCACTTGCAATTACGCCAAAAAGTTGCTTTAGATTCATAATGTGTTTCCGCCAGTAACTCACTATTTTCGTTTTATGTTGGTACAAGTTAACGATGTTAGGACACACTTTTTCATCCCACTTTCATAGACTGCGGACTGTCATGTAAATATAGTCGCGGGGTTAAAAATTGTGCTTGTATGACTTTAACTACAGGTTGTAAAACTTTGTGCTGCTTAAAAGTTGTTAAAAACTTTTACAATATTGCTGGATGTCATATGAAGTGTTCTTTTAAATATGGAGTTGAGTTGAATGTATAGCTACCTCGTAATCTGCAAATGATTTCTTTGGTAGAAGTGTCAACCTTACAAATTCGCACTTTTCCTTTGTGAAACGAAACACCAAGGAATTTTTTGTTCTTCCTTGGTAGTAAATGTAAACTACTGGAATGTAATGTGTATTGTAAAAGAAATGCAATGTAAATAAATGTGTAAAATATTTTTGAAGTATCTGAAAGTTCCATCTACCTAATGCCCTTCTGCTACGCACAAATATTGCAAACTGCTTTCACCGACGACAGTTATCACATGGTACAAAATCTTCATTGGTACAGGACATTAGTTGCCAGTTACCTACAGCTTCGTGAACTTCAAGTAAAGTTGTTGGTAGTTTCGTCATATTTCATATATAAACATAGTCTAAAAACTGCTCTGTGCCTCTATCAAAAGAACAAAAAGAAATAGTTGCTTGAAAGTTTTTGGGTATCATTAAGGAAATGTCCACAATATCAGAACTTGGAATTTTGAAGAAATACAGGGAATCCATTGGTGACGTCGTTCTGTGTACAATGCTGCACGTAATAATTTAACGTCAGTAATGCAATACATTAGCACAAATATCCGGATCCTTATTAAATGTTTTGGATATTACAATGCTTGACTTTTCATTTAAGTCACTAACTGATTTTACACGATGCACGATCTTTTAAATGTACAAGATCTCTTTTGCCCTGGTGATACAGTTTTTGTATGCATATTTAAGGTTATTATTTTGGCAGGACAATTCTTAACTGTACAACGCCAATATATATATATATATATATATATATATATATATATAAATGAAAAATAAAATAAAACAATGAACAATGTAACTAAAATAACACTAAGTAGATAAGATAAGGATAAATACTTAGAAAGTCACCTATTTAGTATCACATACCCGCATGTACACTTTGCGAAACTTAATATTATTTCTTACAAGTGTCCCCTCCGTTTATTACTGCCTCCTTGAACCATCTCCATGACAAGTTTCACTAGTCTCCCTCACGAGGCTTGTGTCCCCCAACTGAATGTGTCTACTACTCAGTGCAAACACGCCACCTGGGAATCGCCTGTCACCAGATTTAGTACGCTATCAATGTCAGAAAAACAAAAATTTAAATAAAATTTTTAAAAACCACGTTTTTATTTTCTTAATTATAAATGAACTAAAAAGTATACAATAATGCATCGTAGTCAAATGCAGCTTTATAACCCCATGCAAATTCATAATCTCATAAACTTTTTAGAAAAATTCTTGCAAGCGAAAAATGTGGGGCGCATGCGTTAGTTTGTCTGAACCTTTTGTGCGATTAATTAAAACTATAAATACCCTTAACAGTTATTAATTTCACAAATTTATGTTTCGTTTGTATCTTTATTTCCACTTTCAGGATTCACGTAGGTTGATATATGTAGAAATTGTCATTGCTGGTGTTTGTTGTATATTATTGTTCTTTTATTTTCTTAATTGTTTGTTCTTCTTAAGTTAATATTTTTCATTATCAATATTTATATACCAGGATACATTCATTTATCTACATAATGTTTTACATTGGTCTTTATGTGTACGAATATTGTCAACTTTACTGTCAATGTTGTGATTGTAATATTGTTGCTATAACTTCATGTAACTGTTATTAGATTTGTAGAGCGGAAGAGAAGAAGGCCTTAGCCCTGCCAGAATAAATAAATAAACAAATAAAGGATTTTCAAGTATTTTGCTTAATGTTACTATTGGTAAAGTTAGATTTTTGGATATTATGTTTGTTTGTGTAGGGATAAATGGGTATTTTGAATTAGCCGAATGTATTTAGTTTTATATATATACATACATATGTTATTATTATTAGTTTTATTTAGAGATATATATTCTAAATCGAAAATAATAACTAAATACAGTCAGCTAATTCTGGATTACCCGTTTATCCCTAAACATACAAAAAAAACAAGCGTAATATCAAAAAATTTAACTTTACCAAAAATACTATTAACGAAAATACTTAAAAATCCTTTATTTATTTGCTTATTTACTCTGATAAAGCTAAAGCCATCAGGCCTTTACTTCCGCCCTACCAATCTAATAATAATAATAATAATAATAATAATAATAATGATAATGATGATGATAATAATAATAATAATAATAATAATAATAATAATAATAATAATAATAATAATAATAATAATAATAATAATACATAGTGTTGGTTAGCTCCTCGGGCATTCCAGTAGACTATTTCCCGAACCGGGGAATAGAGTTCAAAATTGGCAATAAAATTTGGTTATTTGTGAAATATTGAAAATAAACTTTAATTGTAATGTTATTTGTGTTTATTTAAAATGAATTCATTCCTATATCTTGCTTTTAAGAATTCGCAGGTGATGATGTTTTCCACTTCTGCCTATTCCTAATCACGCTTTTCATTAAAATTTTTCTTCTCTTATATTTTGGTTTTTGATGGTTAAAACATTTTTAAAATTCAAATATGTGGCATTTATTAGATAGTTACATAAATGCATATTGAAAGACAAAGAAAGAAAAACAATAATTAAAAGGCGTTTTTTTTTCTCCCCCCATTTTCTTCTATCTTTTATTGCATTTCTAACTAAATTATTTTGTCTAAGAATTAAAAGGGAAATATTCTAATTTTCTTATTTTTCTTAATTATTTTTCTTCCCAAGCTAACGAATAAAATTCGGCAATTTTCCCCAATCTGGGCATGTTTTAGCAGAAGGCATCTTTCCACAAAGCAACTCATAACATTTCGCAAAGAATATGATGAATTCTTGTTACACAAGCGAGGAACGAGAATGTTTTTTTTCTTCTTCTTTTTCCCCTGGCCCATGCACACGGTACCGACAAAGGAGGAAAACCCAAGGCGTATTAAACTCTGCTTTACAACCTAACCTATCTCAACACTGTGTTATGAGACAGACAATCCCAGACTCACGGCTATAAACAAAACGGTTGCAATGCATGACTTCACCAGGACAATATCATCGCCGGTAATTAATACGCAGATGGAAAAACGGAACGCTTTGTGCTTTATGGAACATGTTAGGCATGCTCACGCTTTGCAAGTTAATCACAGAGAAACCCACCTTCTGGAAACGGGAAAGATCTTTATTTAAGTTAATGTTGAAGAAAATTCTATGTACGTCTTATTTGGTTGTATACCTTCTTCCAGTGTTAGAACGCATACTCCCTAGGCCTTAAAAGTCAGTGCTCAGGTCAGTCACCTCTCGAAGAGTTACGAGGGTTGGTCCATAAGTGTTCAGTTGTTCAGGTATGGTTGCATAAAGAAGGCTATGTGTAGAAAGTTGTGACATGTTCAAAAAGGAGTTTCAGGCTTTTATTAAATTCTTCACAAAAGAAGGAATTACTTCAAATGAAATTAAACAGCGACTGAACGATGTATATGGGGAAGCATCCTCGTCGTATTCTACCGTAAATCAATGGGCCAACTTTTTCGAATGAGTCGAGAAAGCCCTTGGAGGTGCTCACTCCTGAAAACATCGCTCTTGTGGAAGGGGAAATTATGAAAGACCGGCGGCTCAAAGTTACAGAAATAGCACCAAGGTTGAGCCTTCCTAAAACAACAGTCCTTCGAATTATTCATAAACATGAATAAGGTTAGTGCCTAGACTTCTTTCCTCAGTCCAAAAGCAGCAACGAGTCATCTGTTGTCAGGCATTTTTGGAACTCTGCCGTGACAACGAGAGAGAAGTTCTGCAAACCATTGTTACAGGAGATGAAACTATGGTCCTCTACTATGATCCCTTGTCCAAAAGAGTATCAATGGAGTGGGGTAAAACTGGCGAAGCACCTTCTATAAAGACCAAAGTCACTTAGTCAACTAAGGAGAGCATGGCCACAATCTTTTGAGACTGTTAAGGTATACGCTTCATTGACTTCAAGGAGAGGAGAGTAAATGGGGAGTACTATGCTGGCCTACTGCACAGACTACGTGCTTCCATCAAAGAGAAAAGGCGAGGAAAGCTGAGTGGTGGTGTGCGCCTTCTTCACGACAACGCGCCTGTGCACACCGCTCTTGTTGCAAAGGAAGCTGTGAAGAAATGTGACTTCTAAAGGAGGACCATCCATCCTATAGCTCAGCTCTAGCTCTCAGTGACTATTTCCTCTTCTCAAAACTCAAGAGGAACCTTCGAGAATGGAAATTTAAGTGTGACGAAGAAGTGATGCTGTTTATGTCCATTTTGCAGACAAGACTTCTAACTATTTTGGGGTGGGGAGGTTGAAATGTTAATTCAAAGATGTGAGAAGTATATTGCAATAAAGGGTATTTATATTGAAAAGTGAAATATAGTTTTTGCCTTTATCATACCTGAAAATGGTTAGGCCGGAAACTTATGGATCTACCCTTGTAAATATAGAAATAGCACAGACTTCCTGAAAGGCCGCATCGAAGACATCAGAAACACAGAAAGACGCGGATGCACATAGGGATGGATTGAAGATGAAAATTTAACGGAAGGTAAATTTGTGGCAGAGTTCTAGAAGTTCTTGGTCTGACTCAGAGATGTCGTGAAGATGACCAAATTACATGATGCTTGCTAAGTATCGTCCTTTAGAGCACGCGCTGTAAAGTCACTTGTTTGTGATCATCCTGTGAACATGCTAGTGTTAACCTTTCCTACAAAATGGACAAAACTGAAATATGAGCTGTGATAAAGTACTTCGTTTTGAAGGGTTTATTCCCATCAGAAAAACAAAAGGAGTTAGGTTACACATTAAAGGATTCTTCCCCTTCGTTTTCGAGGGTAAAAAAGTAGGCTTATGCATTTAAGGGTGGTGGTATATCCATTCAAGATGATGAGCGCTCAGAGCGTCTGCTATGACCAATGAGAATGTGACTAAAATTCACAGTGCCGTATTCAGTGATCACAGATTCAAGGTAAGCGAGTTGGGTGACATTCCAAAGACCCTTGATATGCCGTATCACTGCATTTTACACGAAGCTTTGGGCATGAGAAATCTTTCCGGTGCCGCGTTTGTTAACAATGGATCAAAAATGCATTCGAATGAACATTTTGCAAGAGTGTTTAGAATTGTTTAAATGTAATTCCAGTGAGTTTCTCAGTCGTTTCATCACTATGATGAAACATCACTACATGTCAGAGAAGGAGGAGCAGTCCAAGCATGGGTGGCAACAAGTGAAAGCGCATCAAAGAAATAAACAACGGTTCTATCTGCAGGTAAGTCATGCCTGCGGCTTTCTGGGATTCTCATGCTGCTCCGAAGAGGAAGAACCATCGCCGGCGTGTATTAAGCTTCACTACTGAACCAAATGAAGGATGCTATTCATGCTAAACGTCTAAACTTTCACACAAATCTGGGATTGCTGCTGCAAAACTGCAGGCCTTCGCTTCCAAGAGCTGCCACATCCGCCATAATCACCGGATTTGGCTCTCAGCCTAATTTTGTTTTTAGTTCCCAAACGTGAAGAAGAGACTGGATGGACGAATGTTGAAGGTTATTTTTCAGAGTTGGAAAATCTTATTTTACTGAGGGAATTAAAAAATAGGAAAGTCTTTGAACTAAATGTTTTGGTTTACAAGGTGACTATGTTAAAAAAAAAATACGCGGAAAGGTTAGTCGGCCGCAGGATTTAAACCTAGGACCTCCTGAATGGGTTAATGCCTGTGTAAATCGATCTTAATGCAGATTAAGGAAGATGGAGGTAAACTTTTTGAAAAAAATTTTTTTTTTCTTTAACTCAAAACATAATGCATATTTCAAGAGTGTAACGTCTAAATAAGTTAAACAGCTGTAAGCATGGTAATCCACGCTCCCTTTCTTTTATCCTTTCATATCTTAATTTAAAAAAAAACTTTTCACATTCTAGGTATTTCAATATTAAAAAATTCGATAAAGTTTCCACTTTTAATAAATTATTGATTTTTTTTAAAAATATTTCATTTAATGATTATAAAATACTCACATGACATACAGCTATCCAACATAGTTAAAACACGTCCCAAAAGAATGAGCAAGAGGGCCAAAGTTCATTGCTTTACCTAAAACAGTTTTTGAGAAAATGCATTTCAAAGACGTTTCTTAGAAATGGACAAAGTTAAGTATTGTACAGTGAGAAAACATTTGATTTAAAAAAGTGAACTGCGGTTGAAGGAAGTTCATGGGGACTCTGCACTAGCACTCAAGACAATTTATTACAGAATATATTAATTTAAACGTGGCCGTAATAGCACTGCAGATGCTGCAAGTTCCGGATCCCCGATTGAGGTTCCTTCGATAAAATTTGAGGTATCCTGATAAAAGACCGTCGCATTCGTGAGAGCGCGGAAAAGATGCATGACGTCCTGCATATGAAGAAGCTGAGTGCGCGATGGGTGCCGCGTTTGTTGATCCCAGATCAAAAACGCTCGAAGAGGAACATTTCAAAATGTGTTTGGAAAAGTTGCTGTATTATCCGATTGACTTCTGGAGTCTAGACGAATCTTGGATCCATCACTACGCCGCGGAGACAATAGTCAGAACAGTGGATTGGGGCAAGTGAAAAAGGGTGAAACCGTTTTGCTGAAGGGAAAAGTGATGGCAACCGTTTTGAAACTCACAGGATATCATCATGATTGATTATTTCGGAAGGGGTAAGACATTGAATGGCTGTCATTACGTAACGTTATTGGATCATTGATTTGAGGCAGAAGCGGCTAAAATCGATGCCCATAATAATGTTTCTCCATTAGGACAATGCACCTATGCACAATGCATCGGCCGTTGCGATGGCAAAAGTGTACGCGCTTGGCATCGAAATTGATCGCACCATTTCTATTTTCTAGATTTGACCATTTAACTTTTTTTCCCTCCTTCCTAGCCTCAAAAATTGGCTTAGGCACAAGAACTTTTAGTCGAATGAAAAGGGTATCTGTATTAAAAATGAATATTATGAAAATTTCGAATATTAATTTTCTGAGGAAATGCAATCTCGCAGAATCTAAATGTACCAAAGGAGATTATGTTAACGTTTTGTTTTTGGAAAAAAAAAAAAAAAGTTATTCACAGCTTTAATTAAAGTTATCAATCCGCTCTCATATGACCAGCTTTAGTAGCCCCAGTACCAATGGAAATAAATGTAAAATTTAAGATTTCCACAATTGACGTTTTCTCATTTTTGAGGTGCATTCCAAAAACTATTTTAGATAACGCAATGAAGAAATCGGTGGAACAAGGTTTCAAGCGACAAGATATATGTATGTTTTATAATCTTTGACTTTTACAGTTACAGAGTTGCTCAAAATGCCCCCCCCCCCCAATTGGCGTCGATACACTTCTGAGTACGTTCAACTACTGAGTGAGCAACGTATGCGAAAGTGTCCTCAGTAATTGCAGCACGTGCCGTTTCAATTTCTTCCCGAAGTGCTGTCAGTGTAGCTGGTTTTCTACGGTATACAACATCCTTAAGAGTTCCCCATAGGTAGAAGTCCAACGGAGTTAGATCCGGAGAACCGGTGGAAACTCAATCGGACCTCTTCGTCCTATCCAGTGCCTTGGAAGATTGTCATCAAGCCGGGGAAGAGGGTTTGTTGTTGTACGAGGTCTCCCAGATCTGCCCTTGTGAACATCGCATACGGTACCATGAGTTTGAAATTTGTCTCGAATGCATGCAATTGTTACTCGCGTTAGCAGTTCTGTTCTGTACATAGTCTTCCAATGCCTTTGAACTTCGACAACATTCTCCGTTTTCCAATACCACTTCAAAACTGATTTCCGCTGTTCAAACTATAATCTTGGCTCCATTTTGTTGTAGCAACGCTAGCATAACGTAATGTGAGTCACATTTGTTTACAGAACATCATATAATAAGCTTGGTTTCATTTGTTCATTGTTAATTTGCTTGTCACGTAGCAACGCTATCATAATGTATGTGAGTCACATCTATTTACAGAACATTATATTACACATTACTGTTGTTTTTCAGTCCATTATTGAAATATATTAAATAGATATCTACTGCGAAAGTGTGAATACATTTTTTGGCACCCTCAGAACTAGGTACCACGGGAGGCTTATAATATCTGCCCCCAGATGGTACTATATTTGAGACACGTTTCCTAATCGCTTTATTTACTAAGTTTATTTTGCTTCAGTACGCAGGGACATCACTAGCTGATTAAAATATCTTAAACCCAAAATAATACGTTGTTCATATTTTAAATGTGCTTTGTTTGTCCTCTGTTATTGCCCTCCATTCTTTTCTGCAAAATGTGTTCTAACCTATAGTCGCCACAGTTCGGACCCTTTAAGTAAGACCTTGTCCTGAAGAAGTCTATAATTTTATCTTTTAACTTGTTAAGATAACTATTTTTGTAGATATACTAAAATATGTACACACGCATTTGCTTTTAGTTGAGTGGTTCAACTGTTCCCAACCGAATTCAATCATTACACGTAATGTAACAAACAAAACAAAAAACCAGGAATGCCAACAATACTAAAACATCTGAAGGTAGTCGATGTTTGAAATTAACCAGTTCGACAGAAGAAAATGAGCAGTGTGATGCAATAAATATGAGCACAACCTTGACGTAGAGTTATCGTTCCCACTAACTCATTTTGTGCTCTTTAGCATGACGTGACATATTCGTTAAGGCGCATGCAGAAATTCTTGCCAAGCAGCAGTCCTAATTAAACGGGAGAACCTGTCCAAAGCTTACAAGTGTGCTAACAACAGCCGATCGGGTTTTTCCGAAGCAATACATTGTCTCCATCGGCATGGCCATCTTCATGTATATGAGCTTTAAATATCTTTATGTTCCAGCCTACTCTGAGAGATATTTGTATAAAAAGTAGTACCTACACTATAATGATATAATTATAGCATATTAAAATTAGCAATAAATCTTAAAAATCCCATTATAATGAAGTTACCTTTAGATGTATACAAAGTAATGTGTGATAGGTTTTATTTTCCCCCGAGTATTTTGTCTATGGGCGAGAGCATTGCACGTTAGCCGGTTAGACGATCAACCGGGTCTCTGTGATTAGCTGGAGGGTAAAACAATAAAACAAACAATCATACGACAATACACAAACCAATATAGGGGGCCCACTACTTACCAATTTATCAAATGAGGTGTTGAAAATATCCACCTTTGGCATCTCTTTACGAAATTATTCATCACTCGCTGTAGTTTATTTTGAGAATTCCGAACAATTTCCTAATGAATATTATCTTTGAGTTTATGAATGTTGTGCGGGTTCGTCTTGTATTTTTTAATTTACCCCAGAGATAATAATCGCAGGCTGTTTATTCGGGGGATCGAGCGGGCCACAAACTCCAATTAATAACCCTGTCTTGTGGAAACACATATTAATTGCTCTCATGGAGTTATTCGCAGTGTGAGCAGTGGCAAAGTCCTGTTGAAAAAATGCATGATCACGATCCCTGGCAATTGATTCTCTGAAAAACCAAGGTCAGTATGGTATTTGCATAAGTAACAGAATCAAAAAATTAAAGGTTCCTATGATTCTTTCACCACTGAGTTAACACATACGAATCGTACATAAAGACACTGCCGTTATAAAACGAGGCATAATATACTTTATGTATACTGTCGAAATTAAGAAACAAACACCACAACACACGCCAGGAAACAGCTGCGCTGTGACAGTCAGCAAGGTCAATAAGTAAGCAAGCAAGCAGCTTGCTACCCGTTCCAAGGCGATTTGCAGGTACACCTTGCCATCTTGTGCGAAACCAAGGCATGCCCCCTTCCGCGAAAGGCAGCGCAGGACAGCGGAGAAAACCGAGTAGTGATATGGAATTGAGAATGTTATCGCGCCTCTTCTATTTTTCGTCTATTGGAATTATTCGCATTTAATTCATGTACACAAACACATTAATTATTGCTTCTTAATGTTAGTTTGGAATTGCAAATGTTACCGCTCTGTTCTATATTTCGTCCATTGGAATTCACAATCAATTCACACACACACACACACACACACACACACACACACACACACTCACACTCACTAACCCTAACCTAACCACGAGTAAATCCTAGAAACAGGTGGACTCAGTGGTTTGCTGCGGTTCGCTACGGCCTGACGGCCTACGCTCATCTCCTTTTCGTAAATATAAATTGCGTGATACTATGTTAGCAAATATATCATTGTAATGGTGGCAACTCTCCTATAACTTCAGCAGAATTAAAAAAAAAGAAAACAGTTTTACAATGAAGGGAAGACTACTATAAACTATTAACACCTTCCCTTTAATACCAGAACGCTCTAACCGTCTGAGTTACCACTTAGTTCATACTTGCCTATAACTGTTAAAGTCACACTATCTTCGGCTAAGGATTCTCTTCTCCGCTGCCGTTTATGAAAGGAGGCGTGCCTTGATTCTTAGTTTCACATAAGACGGCAGGGAGTAATGATTAGTTCCAAGGCGCGGCAAATGAATGGGGGTTCGCTCATAGGTAAACCCCACGCCGCGGGGGAAAGCATCACTTATCGCGCTGTATTATGTATATTGGGCTACCTTTTCTCCATTTTCGCCACTGTTCCCAAGAAACTTCAGCTTTTTAGTTAAACAAAATAATTAAATAAATAAAATAAAATAAAAAACTGGCAATCCTGCGTGTGATTTACGTAATGCTTTCTCGTTTTAATCGAAACTGTTTAGCCCATTCTAAGTATTTTTGGATTTTGTGGAAGTATTTTTTTTTTTTTTTTTTTTGGTGAAACAAATTGTGTTAGCATTCAAATTTAAGAAAATTAATATATTTTGTAATTCAAATAACTCTCTCATACATAAACGTTGCAACACAATGAATAATAACAAGAAAAGGTATGGCTATTTCCTGCGATTGTTGCTCTACGGCATGGTCAGGACGAAATTTATGGTACCTATTTGGTAAAATTAATTTTAAAATTTAATAGGTTCCAATATTGAGCTTTATCCCCTTTAGAAATAACGACATTAATATGCTTCTTCTCTTATGTCTACCAAAATCAGTTCTTACAGTAAAGAACTTTCTTTAAAAAAAAATTGCTAATGGTTAATAATCCGCAATGCTATTTCTTACTATTCATAATTGCAATGGAATTTCTGGTGTTGGTGTTCTATTTTCATTTTATGAAATTTTGCACAGAAGCATCGCAAAATCAACTAATAAAAACGTGTGACAATAAAAAGAGAAATATAGCACTAGTTTATTAGCAACTACAGTATTTCAAACTCCGTGGAGATATTATTATGGTTTACACATATGCATACACACCATGACTGCCAATCCCATCACTTACACGGTGTTTACATACCTAAAGCACTCCTTAGGTGGGTTTTTCCAAAGGACGTCATCTAGATGGTAATTACCTTTCAGGGTGGAAGTAGATACGCTGCTTACTCGCGCCTTCGCTTTTCGGCTAGGCTACCAGTGCCGTTTGACACTAGTCACTGGGAGCTAGATCTGGGCTGTATAGTGGATGGTCGGTCTCCTTGAAGCCACAGTTCTTCACAGCTTCCTTTGCATCAAAAGCTGTGTGCACAGGCGCGTTGTCGTGAAGAAGGGACACGTCACCACTCAGTTTTCCTCGCCTTTTCTCTTTCATGGAAGCACGTAGTCTGTGCAGTAGGCCAGCATAGTACTCCCCATCTACTGTGATGTTCTTTTGCTTGAATCCAATCCAAGAATATTCCTTCACAGTCCCAAAAGATTGTGGCTATGATCTTCTTGGTTGACTGAGTGACCTCGGCCTTTATAGGTCGCGAGGTTTCGCCAGGTTTACGCCACTCCATTGATTCTGTTATGGACAAGGGATCATAGCAGAGGACCAGAGCTTCATCTCCTGTAACAATGGTTTGCAGAACTTCTCTCTCGTTGCCACGGCAGAGCTCCAAAAAGTCCTGAAAACAGATGACTGGTTGCTGCTTTTGGACTGAGGAAAGAAGTCTAAGCACCCACCTTGCATAAACCTTATTCATGTTGAAATGTTCATGAACAATTCGAAGGACTGTTGTTTTAGAAAGGCCCAACTTTGGTACTATTTCTGTAACTTTGAGCCACCGGTCTTCCATAATTTCTCCTTCCACAAGGGCGAGCACCTCCAAGGGCCGGCCTGCACGCTCTTCGTCTTCAATGGTTTCCCGACACATTGGAAAAAGTTTGCTCCATTCTTTTACGGTAGAATATGAGAGGGATACTTCCCTATACACACCGTCCAATCACTGTTTAATTTAATTTGGAGTAAGTCCTTTTTTGGTGAAGAACTTAATAAATAACAGCTCGATGCTCGATTTTGAATATGTCACACTCTTCTACACATAGCCTTCTTTATGCAATTGAACAACTGAACATAGGTGAGCGGATGTTATAGCTGCAATTATTTAATTAACTTTCACATAAGGATTTTGCGAAGGCCATAATCCGGAAACTTATGAACCTACCCTCGTAAGCTTATTGAAAGTCTCTAATAACCAAATTCAGTTTAACACAACGTATTTCAAAGCATTTTATTAAAGATAATAGGTTTTAATTACCAAAGTTTATTTGAACACCTACCAAAAAGAACAAGACAAGTAACAGAAGCTATTAAAACCTCTTCATTTGAGATTAAATACACAAATACAGTGCACTGTCATTAAAATGTTGTCCGACCCCAATTTGTAATGTAGTTGTAGCTACGCCGTTCTAATAACCCGTGGGCAGCACTCGCCTGCCTTCTCTCGCTTCTGACATCTTTCAACGACCTCTACAATCGACATAACTAACGAAGAGGTGATGATACCAAAGTTATTAGCTTCTCCACGGGGGGGTTCCACAGCTCCTAAACTGGGCAGCCAAGACAAACTGGGAGGAAACGAAAAACATGGCCCGCGGCTTGACGAATGCAGTAGCAGTGTATTCTTTTTTGTTTCTTTTTCACTTTCCGAGTGTAATTGCAGATGAGGGAACAAGGGGTTGGGCAGCCTACTCGGTCACTGTGTAATAATACTGTTACTGCTTCACCCTACGGTACCGCTAGCCAGGAATTTCGCCGATCGTCGACCTCCGTTTCCCACACTTGGAAATAATTCTGTGCCTAGGGAGCTATATTGTTATGCAATGTTGGCATCAGTGGGATGTGAACCGAGGGTATTAAAAATGAACAAAAGTTGGCATGAATTAGAGCAAAATGCACGTTTCATACAGAGACCCCAAATGACTGTTGACCGATGTTCTTCTTGTTGAATGTTACCATACACAAAGCTACATTAGAAAACATTAACTCGCTATTCAGACCGTCATCGTCTGGCATGCATTTGCAGAAAAAGTTGAACTAACATTACAAAAATAAATACAAGGTATGCGATGGGTGTTAATAATTTCTGGCGCCAGATGGTTCTAAGTTTCAAACATATGAAGGTATTTTTTTTAATTTAATTGTTAAATTGCAAATACCAGGCCTATCTTACGGCCCCGCATTTTATAAAAAATTTTACAATACACTTTTTTTGTTTAAATTTCAGAATTCTTTACTAAAACGGAAGTATGGTTATTGATAACGTTTTCTAGCGTTTGTAATAAAGTATTGGGATGGGTCCTTAATGAAGAGAACAATTTTTACACAACCATTGAACTGCATGACATCATTGATGTTACGAATGTGACGGTCTGCTCTCGTTAGTTCAACGTTATAAACCGTCAAGACATTTCAGGTGTTGTATATATCGAGGATGCCAAAAATGTATACACCTTTCACACGGTAGATATCTATTTAATATATTTCAAAGTTGAATCGAAAAACAACAGTAATGTGTAGTATGATGTTCTGTAAACAGATGTGACTCACATTACATTATGTTAGCGTTGCTACAACAAAATGGAGCCCGAGATTATCGTTTGAACAGCGGAAAGCAATTTGGAAGTGGTATTGAAAAACCGAGAATGTTGTTGAAGTTCAGGGGTAATGGAGACGTGTGTACAGAACAGAACCATCAACGCGAGTAACAATTTCACGCATTCGAGACAAATTTGAGACTCGTGGTACCGTATGCGATGTTCACAAGGGCAGATCTGGGAGACCTCGCAAAGTAACAAGCCCCGCGTACTGGATCCAAGGTACTGGATAGGATGAAGAGGTTCAATTTAGTTTCCACGTTCTCGGCTCTAACTTCGTTGGACTTTTACCTATGGGGAACTCTTAAGGATATTGTAAACTGTAGAAAACCAGCTACACTGACAGCACTTCGGGAAGAAATTGAAACGGCAATCGCTGAGGACACTTTCGCAAACGTTGCTCAATCAGTAGTTCAACGTACTCAGAAGTGTATCGACGCCGATGGTGGGCATTTTGAGCAACTGTTGTAACTGTAGAAGTCCAAGATGATTAGTGCTCATTATTTTCTGTTTGTGTGAATACAGTTTTCGCTTTGCTTAAAGTGTGTATACATTTTTTGGTACCCCCTAAATTTGCAGGCTTAGATCATGTTATCCAAATTAAGGATGAGTAGAGCAGGCGTTTAGTATTTAGTGGGATGTAACTCTTAAATATTGGATAAAGCGTTGAAAATCCCTTGGCAAGTATATGTTGTCGCAAAGGTAGTCTATTGTGCAAGAGGAATCCAAAGTGTCTTGCTGTAGTGCTGAAAGGAATTTGTTGATGTTAAACATAAGCAGTATCTATTACAGGAGGTACCGTTTCGTGAAGACTGGCATCTGTCAAAAATAAATAAATAAATGAATAAACCTTCATATTGGTGGCTACCGAGTTAATTTGAGCGAATGTTGTATCTGTTGTCATGCAAAATGAATGTCTCTATTCTTATAGCACATCCATTCTTAGAATGGTTCCTAATGTAAACAAAACGAATTATATCCATCTGCTAAAAATAAGTTCAGTATACACTAGACCAAAAATAAATAATGTACTAATGGTATACTTTCATATATTAATACATAGCGTGAGTGAGTTACACCAAATGAGCAACAAGAAACAATGATGATAAAAATTAAATAATTTAATAGTGTCGCAAAGGCAGTCCATTTCCCAAATTTTATTTTCTTCTACTGTCACAAAATGCTAAATGCATTTTTCCCCTTAGCATTGGCCTTTCTTCACCAAAGGCCAAACATCAAAAGCTTGAATACTTTTGTTATTTTCGGCAACTTAATGTTTCACTTTACATAACGAAAGTTTTGAGACAAACCCAAAATATCAATAGAATAATAATGTTAGAGCCATAGAAAGTGTAAGTAATTTAAGAAAAACGTTTAATAATCACTTAATGAGAGTGTTATTTAGCTAAAAAGAACAAAAGACATAACTATCCCCTCTGTTTGAATTATCAAGATTTCAAGAAATAAACGTCTATAGCCGAGCACCATGTCTCTTGAAAATGCCAAAATACGTTAGAGCCCATTTTTAATTTTCATGAAGCAGAAATACAAGTGAGTATTGCACTAATTTATTTCCATTTACGCAGAGAGCTATGTTATGTTACAGTAACACTAAACAGCAACCTATGGAAATATGAACAGCTAACCTAACCTAACTTTACCTAACGCGTACGAAATAAAATAAAGTATTTTAAGGCTTCAAATGGTCTAAATTAAAAGCCTGTGCCATAAAAGAAAACAATCCCACAGTAAAATATGAAATTATCATGCGAATTAGAGAGCGACAGGTTTTATGAAATTACCAAAAACAATATTAATTTTGTAGTGTATCTCTAAGTAAAACTCATCTAAGTAGTGCAGATGGTACCCATGGACTCTAGAAGAGAAATATAAATTTTCAATTCAAGTACATTTTCCACTAGCAGTGCTAGGCCACTTTACCGAAAATATTTGCAAACGAAAAATGAACCACGCCTGATATTACATGACAATGCCGCCTTGATAAATTACATTAGAGAAACGCTCTCTTCTGTCTGTGCTACACATTACTTTGATATGATGAATCTGATACTATTATTCTGTAAGAAAATACCTTCAAAATGTGATGATGCAGCATTTTTTTACAACTCTTCTACAATTTTCTGCATTTTTAAACGTTAACCTCGCGTGATGTTATGAAATAAACATACCGCCTTCATTTGTTTAATCGACAGCATAATCGATTGTTATTACCAACTTAAACACCAGAAGTTGCTTAAGAATTTAATATTGTTACGAAGTGCTTTTTTTTTGTGTGTGTGTGTGTTTTGTTAGTTAGTTTGTTTCTTTGTTTTTTTTTTTTGCTTTAATTAAAAGCAGAAATTACGATAGTTGATTAAGAGTTAGTGAATAAGATGAAGTCATAAACTTTTAATCGCCAGGCAATGCAGAATTTGTTATCTCGACAAATATTTTCTATTTTCGCCTTAAATGTTACTGCAGTAATCTACCAAAGCAAGACTGCTCTCAACTTTAGATGTTATATGGTCAATATGAAAAGCTACTCCATAAAATTCTAGGTATATAGCAAAGATATTACTTGAATAAGGAACAAGAAAATTCCCAAGTGCACCTCCCATTAAGGACACGGGCAGAAAACTCGTCATAAAAGATGCCAAGGTCATCCAAAAGGTGTTAAATCGATGTCTGCTTCTCCTACTTCTTCAGCTAGTGTTTCTTTTTATTTCTAGAAAGAGAGAGAGAGAGGGAGAGAGAGAGAGAGAAATAATCGACGAGTTTTATGACTTGTTCTTTAATGTCTGGAATGTGTGTTACACGGAATGCCCAGTTCACGAACGTGGGTGGTACTCCTGTTGATGGCTTACTCTTTTACTGCTAAAACATCCCGTCTCAGCCTTTAAGCTAGTGAAACTGCAACCGTGATCAAATGGTGCCATCTCTGTTTCTTGAAAGGACCGCAGGAATTAATAAAACATTAGAACCAAACCGAAGAAAATGCAATGCATCACTTCGAAGAAACTAGAGATTCGCCAAAAATTTTTGTTCAGCGATATTGGATAAATTTTGGGGCAAGCGAACATTGGCACTCCTTGGTTAGAAATTGCTCTGCAGTGGATATTACCAATTTCTGCACATAAATGGGTAAAATTAGGAATATTTAAAATAATTATTGTATGCATTGTCACGGTATGGAAATGTAAGGTGCTAACTTCCAAAAGATCGAAAGCGACATTCGAGTTATGACTTAATATGATTTAAAAAAATGAATTAAATAAGACACAGTCACTAGAGAATCTACGCCAGACTTTTGCGGACCTTTCAACAATATTTCGTTGGTCCGGTGAAGAGAGAAAACCGGCAAGTTAACAACGACAGGGCTCCCACACCTCACACAAAATAAATGATCAGAGAAGATCCAAAGTTGAGTTGCGAGGATTTATTATTGGTTCTCAGGAGCAGTTCACCATGCGTTTCCAACATTTTTCATGAACATCTACCCATGAAAAAAAGATTCGTTCAAGATTTTGACCGAAAGGTTCTACTACGCTAAGAAATGTTATAGATTCAACAATGGGGGGTTTCGACACTATCGTGGGAAATGAATCTTGAATCAACCAGTAGGATTCTGCAACCAAATGATTTTCAACGCGTGAAAGTCGAAAGGTCAATAGTAGTCACTTTTTTTCAACATGTGATCGTTGTTTTTAAAATTGCAAATTGATATACTGAAGGCTACATGCAACAAAATCCATGCTCGGCTGAGGGACATTTTGTTGCACCATGACAATGATTCGGCTAATACTAGAGCACAGCAGCAAAACTGTTGACAATACAAATCTGGCATCATATCTTCCTGAATAATTCTAGAACTCTACAAAGCATTGTAGAAAAGTACAAGACTTTTAAAAGTTATGAACCTTCGTTTTGACTCTCAGTTATTGATACCTCTAAAGTTATCTATGATCCTTGTCTCTTAGAGCATTGATAAGCGGAAGATCGCAATTAGGGTCGCGGCCTTAACCTAAATGTTTTTGTTTCTACCTAATTTTTAACTCCTTGCCCACACACCACATCAAAACCTTATTTTGTTTCTCTTGTGTTCATATTTTTTAAAAAAGAAAAAAATCTTTGTTAATACACACACACACAGAGGGTGCCAAAAATGTATACACACTTCAAGCAAAGAAAAAAGGTGTTAACATAACAAAACTGAATTCACACAAACAGAAAATGATGAGCACTAGTCATGTTAGACTTTAACAGTTACAACAGTTGCTCAAAATGCCCAACATTTGCTTCCATACACTTCTGAGTACTTTGAACAACGTTTGCGAAAGTGTCCTCAGCGATTGCAGCCATGCCGTTTCAATTTCTTCCCGAAGTGCTGTCAGTGTAGCTGGTTTTCTACGGTATACAACATCCTTAAGAGTTTCCTAAGGTTCCAACGGATCTAGATCCGTAGAGCTCGGTTGAAACTCAAATGGACCTATTGGTCCTGTCCAGTGCCTTAGAAGATTGTCGTCAAGGTTTGCAGGTAGTAATGTAGTGGTGCACCATCCTGTTGGAAGTAAAATTCTTCACTCCCATAGAGTGTATGAGTGACGGGTAAGACGGATGTGCATATCATGTTCAGGTACACCGGGCCAGTTACTGTTCGTTCAAAAAAGAATGATCCAATTAGACCCCTAGATGACAACCCACACCAAACATCAATTCCAGGTAATTAACAGCCTTTTCCAAAATAACACGTGGATTGTTTGCACACCAGTAGACAAAGTTATGCCGGTTAATAAATCCGTTCAACTTAAATTGTGCCTCGTCGGACCAAACAACTTTCCTTACGAAGGCCTCATCCTCTTGCACCATGTTCCGAAACCACTCCAGTACTGCATTCTCCGATCAAGGTCATCTTCGTTTAATGCATGCAAAAGTCTTGGGATGAAAACTTTCAACTTTGCTGCTTTAATAATACGATGTACACTGGTTCTGCTAATCCTAGTCTCACGTGCAAATTGCTTTGTAGGTATCTGCCATGAGTGCTTAAAACGTTCCAAAACCATAGCCAAGGACGCGGGGCTTGTTGCTGTGCAAGGTCTCCCAGATCTACCCTTGCGAATATCGCATATGGTACCACGAGTCTCAAACTTGTTTCGAATGCGTGCAATTGTTACTCGCGTTGGCGGTTCTGTTCTGTACACACGTCTCCATTGTCTTTGAGATTCAACAACATTTTCGGTTTTCCAATACCACTTGAAAATTGCTTTGCGCTGTTCAAACGATAATCTTGGCTCCATTTTATTGCAGCAACGCTGGCATAATGTAATGTGCGTCATATATGTTTCTTGGCTTCATTTGTTCATTGTTGATTTACCTGTCACGTAGCAACGCTATCATAATGTATGAGTCACATATATTTACAGAACATCATACTGCTCATTACTGTTGTTTTTCTGTTCAACTTTGAAATATATTAAATAAATCTCTACTGTGAAAGTGTGTATGCATTTTTTGGCACCTTCGTTCTATTTCTTTTACGTTTTACTAGATTTGCAAAAGTTATTTTTCTTCTTGTTTCCTTTATTCACTTGTTTCCTTCTATTTTCTGTTTTTACTTTCTTACATTACCTATTTCCTCCTTATTGCCCTAAAAAAACTATTTATATATTATATCATCTTTTATTCTCTTCTTTCGTGTTTTTCCTATGTTCTCATTTTACTTTTTCATTCATTCAGTTATCTTTCTCTCCTGGTTATATGATTTTTCGTTGGCATGGAATTCTCCCCGCAGTAAACAGAACTCGATGCAGTCAATTTCTTACATAGTTCATAACTTTTGCCTGTAAAAGGACGATAAAATATAAATGAAGTCACTTTATTATCGTCTGCCATGTTCTTAGAAGCCAGTATATTTTTTCTACCTTTTTCTTTATTTTCTTTCACAAACCTGTACCTTTCCCGGCATGACTTGCGTACAAATACGGTTTATCTAACCAACTTTTCACAATAAAACCCAAGTTCTATTAAAGCAGCTTACGCGCGTGGGTCGGTAACAACCTATCTCTCACGAATGGGCAATTAAACACATACACCTCTGTGTTTTCTATGCATTAAGTTACAGCCATTTGTTTTCTGCTAAGCAGACATGAAATGATTCTATAAAAAGTGTCCCGCATTGTTGCATGTAAGCTAATAATTGCCTCATGCATGAAGATAAAACTACAACAATGAGAGAACCGATTTATTCAGCACTAACGTCTAGATATATTGAGGACAATAATACAAGTTATGACTTATGAGGCACGAAATCTGTTGATAGGCACGCCATAAACGGACATACACCAATTAAAAGTTCCATCTCTGCAAGGCACAACAATAGCAGCATGAGTGGGTGCAGTTCAAGACTGCCAACCGTCTCTTATTGCACGGGTTTCCCCTTATTTGAGCGTTTCAAAAACTATTACTTATCTTTAAATGGAAACCTAAAAAATCCATATTTCATACTTTTACGCAAATTGTTTGAATCAATTTAACATTTGAAATGTTGTATAAAACACTACAACAATGCGTGTCACGTATTTAGAAATGCATTTTAACCACGAATTAAACTTAATCGTACAGACCATCGAAACATTGGCTCCAGACATACCGCTTTTCACGAACGCTAGCGGAGAAAACCGAACACCAGCGAAGCAAACCGAACGCCCCTATGCATGTTAATAGAGCCTCTTCTAAAATAAGTTGTGTTATTGCTTTGTTTAAGCATATTGCGGGATTCCCGTATGAGTTAGAAAGGGTCTTTTCTAAAAAGACAGCAATCATACGCCTATCGCTGTGAAATGTGCAATTAGAAGTCTTAGTATTGTACTAGCTTTTGATAATGAGTGCATCAAAGCAGTTCGTATGCCTGGAAAGTGTAAGGAAATATCGGTACAACAAAAACCTAACACAGCATGTTCTATAGTACATTCTAAAAAGTTAATACAAAGGAGTTAAACACTATTAAAGAAATTATAATCTGTAGTTGTTTTAAAGATTTAATGCACTGACATAAAAATGAATGTTTGCTTAGAAATATGTTCACTATCACAACTTTAAAAATGTATTACAAATTAAGCAATTTTATTCGTTTTTAATCTTTTTTAAATGTTTGGGAATATTAATGGTCTTGAAAGTTTCAATAAGCATAAAGACCAAGTGTGAGTAGTTTCGTATCATTAGGTTGAATTGTTTCTATACTAAGCAATAGATTTCTATGTTTGAAAAATGGCAAAAACAGAATGTACTACTTTCGCAATATAATTTTTTTTTGGTCTGTTTTCTGGTATGGTTAGGGTACAGGGTCTAACACTGAAGACATTTCTGTTCTCAAAGAAAAGGAGGAAATACTGGCCCAAGTGAGCAAACAAGAAAGACGTAACTGCTCTATGCCCCTATCAGAGCAAACACAACAATTTGCTTGCGTTTTCTGGGATGCCATTAAGGGAATTTTCACAACAGAACTTGAAGTTATGAAGAAATATGGAGCATCCTTAAAGACAGCATTAGCCGCAGTTCAACAAACAAAAATAGAGGAAGAAAAAGAAGATGAAGCCCTCTCATCGCATTTGCCTTGCCTTGCATTGATACAACGGAAGCGAACAACATCACGCTTTCTTTGCTGAAAGATGGAAAAAAAGTCAATAGCACCACCTCAGATTAACAAATATCACACTTACAACATAGTTCGGAATACAGGCAGACTTAGTGTTAAAAGCGCATGCATTTTCTTCATAATTATCATTTCCTTTCCATATTAAATTGCTGCATTATAGTCTGCCATTACATTTCGCTGTTGGTTGAACGATTAACAGGCTCCCTACTAAGTCTATTCTTGGCGTGGGTTTGCTTGTTTCTGTGAGTTAAAACTCTTCATCTGCCTGCTTTTGTTGAACTCACACTATCACAGTTGTCTTGGAATTGCCTCGGTTTCCTCCGATGGCCACTTCTTTTGTATTGGACTCGGTTTTTTCCGCTAGCGTTCGTGAAATAAGGCGTAAGCTAATGTTTCGATGCTCTGTACGGAAGTTAAGCGCAAACGGCGCAATTAATGAAGCAGCGTCCTCATTCCTCTATGCAATCGAAAATTCAATGGCTCACCAATACTTAGGGAATCCATTTCGTGCGGTCGTAACTAATAATTTAATTAGATGTTTATAGCAGTAAATAAGTAATTATTAATTCTATCAACATCATAGTACATGCTCGAAGTGTCTGCCCTTTGCAGTGAGAATGCCTCAATTCATCCTGCTGAATATTGTAATCTGCCTCCCAGATATGTCCCGTGTTGTAACATTGAAAGATGTCGTAACTCTAAAGTATTCACGGCCTTGACTGTATTGTAATTTGAGAGGAAACATTTGCTGCGCTGATTTTTTGTCACCTCAAATGTTGACTTAATGAATGGATCACTTTTGACAGAGACATTTGGGGATGTTTGGCTGTTATAAGGTACAGTTTTCCATAAAGATGAAGAGAGAAAGTGACAGGTTACAGCGGTGGTGACTGAAACACCTTTCTGTGGTGAAGCTAATAAAACATGCTAGCGTAACCTACAAGAAAGAGGGTAAAGGAGGAACTTGATGTTACCTGTAGGCACTCAACTGCTGCTACTGCTGCTGATAGTGGTATGTGCTCTTGCTCTTGTGCCCCAGCTCCTTGCCAGAAGTGAGCGAGAGCGGAACTTATTCACACGCACTTTATTTTGTAAATATAAATGGAATAGAGACGGGTAAATCACTGTAATGAGGGTATTGTTAGACGGGTGAAATATTGTAACGATGGAAATGTGTCCTTATTCAAATTCGCAACTAATTCATATATACACACTAAACTAACCTGACGGCTAACCTCGGGCAAATCCTAGAAACCGATGGACCTAGTGGTTTAGCGAGTAAAGCATTGTAATTGTGGCAAATCTCCTTTAACTTCGGCAGAAAAAAAAAGAAAAAAAACAATTGGATGGTAGTATTCGATCTTCACAAGTGTAGCAAGACGCTCTAACCGCCTACGCTATTGCACCATTGATTTTGAATCGTTATTATCTAGCTAATAGCTGTGTCAGTCACTACCTTCGGCTCACTTATGGCTAGCCGCTTGGGCACAAGAGCAAGTCAAGAGCACTTACCACATCAGCAGCAGTTCATAGTTTTCAGCCCTGTGGGTAATGTAAGTAAAGGAGGATACTTCCGCTCCCCAGTCTCGCTCACGGCAGGCCTACACCTCAAATGGAGGAAGGGATGAGGTGAATGAGAGACAAATCGGAAGGCCAGGATCCAGGGGTGGGAACTGCGCGAAGGCAGACGATGTCCCTAGCAGTTTCCAGATAGAATCCCTCCCCCTTCCCCCGAGTTGTGCGAGCACCTCGTAAGGTCCGCTTTCATACCAGTACACCATAACAACGAGCCGGCTCCCTTCTTCGCCATAGCGCTTTCGACCCTGTAACAGATTCAACAGAATGAAATGGGAGAGCGGAAAAGTCGTGGAATGTAGCATTCGAATCACGAAAAAACCCGAAGTCAGGATGGCCGGCTCAAGAGGAATTGAACCCGGGAACTGCGAGTCTCAAGCGCTTTAGACGAAGTTTCATATCCCACAGGGTATTAATTTCTGGATTTAAAAGAAAAGAATTCACTGATACCAACTTCCACTGCAATGTTTTCGAAATTTCTTCCACAGGAAATGGGCCATGGAACTAAACAGACGATACTTTGGAGGCACAAGATACTGGACGAGGTAGCAATTCGATCCCTTCCAATACCAGGATTTTTTCTATATGGTTGTTGCAACGGTAGGGATGTCGCAATGTCCTGCTGTAAGAGAACTATTTCGATTAACTAGTCTGGGTATCTCTATCAGAACTTCATGAAATCGTTCCAGATGTAACTACGGAATAATTTGAGCTATATCTGCAATTGGCTTCCTAGTCTTTGTAGTATCATCTCACCATATTTTCACAGCAGGAATAGATGTAGACACTTGTTGCTTACTTTACAGGAGCAACTATTACCATTGCAGCACCCACCGAAATTGAAATTTTCAGATGATTTGCCACAATTTAGGCATCAAAAATAATTTATAGAGCTTTAGGATTTATTTTCGTATTTACAACAGGAGGTTTAACGGGCATAATTTTTGCTAACTTCGCAGTTGATATAATCTTATATAATACTTAGTATGTAGTTAACACACTTCCACTATGTTTTGAACTTGAGCTTTCGGTAATTATAAGTGAACAAAATATATAGGTATCCTCACCAAAATGTCAAGATTATTTTCAAATAAATGATAATATTAATTCATCCCCCAAAACTAGCATGCATTATTGGGAAAATCAAATACTAAAATCAATTATAAAATAATAAAAATAAAAATATTATTAACAATGGTAATGAGGCAGTTAAAGTAAAAAAAATGCAAGCAAATACCAGCCTGTAAACGCTCTGGTTGATACTTCATTTGCTTAATCATGTTATAATTTGCAATTTGAAATATTAGAAGGGTTAGTTGATCATTTAATGCATTGTTTGAGATTTTAATTAAAGGATGAGTTTTTCGTAAGGGTTTGTTCATAAGCAGTTTGTCGTATAGATGATTTTAATAATTGCAATTAAATTTTTGACTCTATGTTTTGTTATGTATTTTGAGGGGATTTTAATTCATCATCTTTTTGTAAATTAAATGAAAGTGATGTTCATATATTATAAGGTTTTAATGATTTTTTTTCGGTATTGGGGTAGAATAATAAATTGGTTAGTTTTTTTTAACTGCTTATATGCATGTTTACCTTTATTTATGAATGTAATACCAATTATGATAACATTAATTGGTCATGAATGGGAAGTGTATTATTTAAGTGTGATTTGCACGCCGGCTTGGAATAATTTACGGTGGTTCATACCATTAAAGTTCCACCAGGCGCGTAACATTTTGAGAACGAACCAATTTTGTTTAGCAGACTGACGGGGACTTGCGATAGGCTGATGACAGAATCCACTGTGCGTTCAGTTGTTAATTCTACAGATTTACAACTTCTATGTGGTTTTTAAGTGATGATATTTTTTGATGCACCAAGCTCTTCTGACAGCTTACGAGTACTTTTTTTGCGGACCCCTCCCTCGCCCAAAAATCTGCATGCATTCTCGATAATCCATACCTCAAGTATTTTTATAGTGTTTAAGCCCTTTTTACTGCTGAGACATCACTTGTGGTGGATACTGGTGATACAGGAAACCAAATAATAAATTGGGAAAGGATATATATATATATATATATATATATATATATATATATATATATATATAAGGAAGGAAACGTTCCAGGCCTAAGTTTAGTGTACCTAGTCGGCATTTACCATTCATGACGACTGAGGAAAGCCTGGAGAAACCCCTCAGTCAGGGAGGACGGTCCTGGTGGGAATAGAATCCCAGATTTCCAGCTCACGAGTGCGTGCCTTAACGATCTCGGCCACCCGTGGTGCTCCCTTGGGTCTTACAGCACTTTGTAAATGTTTAGTGTTTTCTTGTACATTATTAAAAAGCTGGAACCATTGTTGTGTTACACGCTAACTACATACTCTTCGAGACGTCGCAGCACTTTGTAAACTGTTTTCCAGTAGTGCTTTAGAAGGACTCTAATTTCAAACTTCGTTACCTTCATTTATGATTATGTATTAACAATTGACGATTAACATGCTCACAATATACACAATAATAACCTAGTAATGTGTAAATAGCTTTGTCAAACAAAAGAAAACAATTAAAATTTTACACATTGACATCTTATGAGACAATCCAATATATACATTATACTTGACACGCTCCACTTTCCCTGATGGATAGCGCTGAGGCATAAACTAAGACGGGAGTTAAAATTTTGTTTTTAGATAATACAACCCGACGATGCCGTTGGAGCATCTTCCATACAAGACGGGACACAAAGCATTTTAAAGCGCAATTTACCGTCACGTCGCACCATCCACCTCGCCTAAGCACTTTCGGCCCTGTAACAGCGCTAATGGAATGAAATGGGACAGCAGAATTTTTGTGGTAAAGCAAACATGCAACCCAGCATTCGACTAAGCGAACCAGGGGAAAATAATAAGGTTGAAAACATCAGGAGAACCGATCCTAAGCACCTGAACCCCAAGGGTTGCAAAGTGGTTAATTTTTTAATTTCTTAAAAAAGTTCGTTTTCAATACAAAAATTTACGACTAGCGCTGGAGGGCCTGGAGAATAACCGCAGCGTTGAAGCACCTTAAAGAACTTCTTTCTTTTCGGAAATAAGAGTTTCTCGTGTGTTCATTTTCAGAGAACGGAATGCCTAAGACGTACCGCAAAGCAAACCAGAGCGCACCAACAAACAGGTTGCAAGATGAAGAGAGGCCAAGCTAGGGGGCGTGGCAGGTCGGCCATATTGGGCGTCGTGACGTCACGGCAGGGATGCCCCTCAGCAATACCACCTCGCATGGCTGCCAACATGACAGGCTCGAGTTATGACACATCATTATGCTAATGAGAAACTAAACCTCATGCGCGGACCTTGTTGAAGGTAGATGTGATCAACCAGCTTTGCTCTTTTATCTTCTTCAAAATGAATGGTGTAGTACCAAAGTGAAAGAAGAAAAAGAACATGGATTACATATCAGGACCATGGGCGTCCGCGTGCTTAAGCTCCGTTCAAGGTTGCGGGTTCTAACATTAGTAACGTGAGATTCTAAAAGCTTCCTTACATAGAGAGGCTGTTAAAGTCAAAACCAGAGAACATTCTTCCACTTTCTTCTCCTCTCTTCTAGTTCATTTATTTACATGCCCAAATCCACAGTTAACCTTCAATTTTTAAAATCTAATATAACGAGGGTGCCAGAAAATGTATACACACTTTCGCAGTAGATATCTATTTAATATATTTCAAAGTTGGACCGAAAAACAACAGTAATGTGTAGTATGATGTTCTGTAAACAGATGTGACTCACATACATTATGATAGCGTTGCTACGTGACAAGTAAAGCAACAATGAACAATGAAGTCAAGACTATCGTATGATGTTCTGTAAACAGATGTGACTCACATTACGATATGCTAGCGTTGCTACGTGACAAGTAAACCAACAATGAACAAATGAAGTCAAGATTATCGTAAATAGATGTGACTCACAATACGTAATGCTAGCGTTGCTACAACAAAATGGATCCAAGATTATCGTTTGAACAGCGGAAAGCAATTTGGAAGAGGGTATTGGAAAACGAGAATGTGGTTGAAGTTCAAAGGCAATGGAGACGTGTGTACAGAACAGAATCGCCAACGCCAGTAACAATTGCACGCATTCGAGATAAATTTGAGACTCGCATATGGTGGTACCATATGCGATTTTCACAAGGGCAGATCTGGGAGACCTCGCACAGCAACAAGCCCCGCGAACTGGATTCAAGGTACTGGATAGGACGAAGAGGTCCGAATGTGTTTCCACCGTGTTCTCCGGATCTAACTCCGTTTGGACTTTTACCTATGGGAAACTCTTAAGGATGTTGTATACCGTAGAAAACCAGCTACACTGATAACACTTTCGGAAGAAATTGTAACGGCATGTGCTGCCATAGCTGAGGACACTTTCGCAAATGTTGCTCAATCAGTAGTTCAACGTACTCAGAAGTGTATCGACGTCGATCGTGAACATTTTGAGCAACTGTTGTAACTGTATAAGTGTAAGATGATTAGTGCTCATCATTTTCTGTTTGTGTGAATTCAGTTTTGTTATATTAACACAGTTTTTTCTTTGCTTGAAGGGTGTATACATTTTTGGCACCCTCTGTATAATTTTATTTCTCATGAACTTTCATTTAAGAAATAAAGAAAACTTTGTTCTTAGTCAAAATATACTAGACAAACAGAAAATCTGCATAGACCGGCTTCACCACTTTCCTGCCATCAAAAAGTAGTTTATTATGAATGTGTTTAGTACACAATGCTCTTCCCTTTAGCCTAAAAGCCTTAATAAACAACGATAATTCCTTTAAATCAACTCTTAGAAAATACCTATGTTAAAATGGCCTTATTCTGTAAAGGAATATATGAGTGACAATATTATACCGCAATAATTTTGTATCAGTGCATTTTTAAACATGTATATAGTAAAATTTGTATGATTAAGTGACTTGTGTGCTTTTGTTATTTGGTTGAGATGTTTTAGTTGTTCTTTTTCATTTTTATTGTAACTCTTAATGTAGCCAAAGATCGTGTACTACTGTGGTAATTGTATATGACAAGTTCTATGTTTATAGGTCTCTGTGACTGCTTCGCGCACTCACTGAGTGCTCCAGGATCTAAACTAACTAACCATATTCATTGGATTTCGCTCCGACCGACTATACGTAATTTGACAACATGCGAGGTAAAACATTCGGTATCAATGACAACTGTTCGCGAGAATTGGCGAAGTACTCACAACGCCTTAATGAGATTACCAGGAAGGTGGCAACTATGCATTGACGTTGGTGGGGAGTATATTGACAGCTCATGAGTGCATTGAACCATCTGGCATAATAAATAAGGTACAAAAACTGCTGCCAATCAAAAAAGAAAAGTTCTGGGGAAGCTATTACTACCTGTAGGTATAAAGTACCAGAAATGCACATATATACGGCAGTAGTAGAGGCTAAAATGATGTTTGGGGTAGAAATTTGGGGTAGTGATGAGGGATGGCTAAATGTAGACTTGATTCACAAGAGTTTCTGCTAACAAATTATGGGCTACCAAGAAGCTCACCAAATGGTTGCACAAGAGTAGGGAGTAAAGGAAAAATAATGACAACAACTCTGAAATATTGGTTTAGGATTAAGATTCTAGAAGAGAATTGTATTTTGAAACACTGTGTAGTGACGCAAGAGAAACTGAGGGGAGGAAATACTTGGGTATGGGGTAGCATGATAAAGTAAAGAAAGAGGTTTTGGAGAGAAATGAAACAAAGAATTGATGATATGGGGACAGGACATATCAGGTAGTTTTAGTAGTAAAATCATTGAGGGTTTATAGAGGCTTAAAGGAAATATGGGGTAGAGAGAATTATGTGGATGAAGGTGACAAGTAGATGAGGGAGGAAATTGCATGGGCCCGGACAGAGGTTATGAATTTGAAAGGAATAAGAGGAGGTTTGAATATAGAGGAATGTCCGATGTGTGGAATGCAAATAGTTACTGGCATGCAATTGAATGTGGAGAAACTAAAGAAATGAGAGCAAAACTTAGGATTGAGAAGTGGGATAATATAAGGGGAAACAAGTTGGAGAATATGAAAAGAAAGCAGAAAACCTTGGAGTTTGGAAATTATTAAAAGAAAATGGTTGAAAAAATAAATAAGAAATGAGGGCAGGAACATAATTTAAGTTGGTTTTTGAGTGAGATAATTTTGTAGATACAAGTGGCCTGATAGTTGAGTAAACGCAAGGTTGAAACTGTTTGGGCCACTTGGTTACACAGCAACTCGAGAAGATTTACTAGAGCGACCATAGTTGTGTTTCCTTGTATGACTGAGTGATTGTAAAACCGTACTGTGGAAGTTTGTTGTATTATTAAATGGAAATAAATTCAATTCAATTCATACTGCCAATCATTTCCGAACATACCTCTAAAACAATTGAGAGTTAACATTTCTTAAAAACATTTAACACATTTTCGGGTAGACAAACAAATATTTCTGACTGATAAATGACTGTGTCCCGGAACCAAAATGTAAATTAACGAATGGAAACACAAGAATTTTAGGGTGCAGTCAACAGCAAACAAGAAAATGCTGTCTATGATATATGGAATGTAGAAGATTGATCATAGAAACTACAATAATACATCTCGCGATAAGTCGAGGCGTGGCGAACCCTTCCTTCAGGACAATATTTGAAGCCCCAACTCTTGTGTTGATAAAGTAGGGAATGAAAGTACTGAAACACCCTGCTTACTCCTCAGATCTAGTTGCTGGCAACTACAGGTTGTTTTCTGAATTGGAACAAAACCTTGGAGAGAGGAATTTTTATCACATTATGAAAAGGATGGATGTTGTAAACCTTTTGGGTCTATTGAAGTCAAAAATAAAAATAATTAAAACCATGCTGTCATTTTTAAATTCGTTCCTAAATCATTTAAAATTACCCGCTACCTCCAGTGACAGATGTTTCAGCACTCCAAAAATCCGATGTCGTGGTTTTATACAACTGACCATCTTTGGCGGTAGAGAATCGTGATGTTTCCGTTGTTTAGACTGATATTTTGTTTCAAACGTATTGTTGAGCAACATTGATCACAAATCGACGAATGTGATATCTCTGAAAACTGTCCAAACTTTGCTGAGAGATGCACTCTGATTCGTTTTTGATTTTGAGTTACCTGTCGCCGAACTATCTCGTCGATAATTCTTTCATGCACTCAAAATGAAAAATACGTCTTCCCCTGAAATGCCCAGAGCTTCAGGAATTTCAAACACTTTTAATACACCATTCTTTAGAGCCACGTCGATAAATTCTGAGCTTTCTTGAAAACGGTTGAAAATGAGGCATTATCCCCTTGAGTTTGTGTTATCTGTATGAATTTCTGTTGCATTTACACCCTTCTTTAACAAGTACTTAATAATCGCACGATGTTTGATATTTGCCTACTTCACCTGTCTGCACTGAAGCGAACATCTATAACTACTGATTCTTGATCAATTCACGTATTATTGTTACTTTATGGAAAATGGTAGTTTTTGAACTGATTCAGCACCCTTGGGTTTGGGCTATCCAAGAATTTTTCAAAGACCTCGTATAAATCTTCTGCTGTAGCATTAGGGTGCCATTTATATTCAAGGTGTGTATGCAAAATGTGAGTTAAAAATAAAACATTAGATCAACTGGAAATTTGATCAACTTTCTATGTAAGTGAATTGAATACTTTATTGCATAACAGTATGATTCGATTAATTTTATCGTTTAATATGTGAAATATTTCGATTTTGAATGCTGAATGAAATATATTAAAGTACCTTAAATATGCGTTTGACCTAAACTTTATTCTAACCTGTTTCTTATGCTGAACAGTATTTCTTGTATAATAAGAGATCTGAGCTTAGGCAGTGCTGTAGCTCTGAATTACAGGAGGGAGAAAAGATTGTCTGCAAGTTCTCTTCGTTGCACACAACCTATACTCTCTTGATTTCTGTAAAAAAAATAAAAAAAAGGGCATTGCATGCACATTCCATGGAGTGCATTCTGTGAGACTTGGAAATAGAACAGTGTTGCGACTTCAGAGAAAATTGCAAAAGCGAATAAGAATTTTATCGTGAGTATCAGCAAAAGACAATTAATTTTGTTAAGTATTTGAATTTGTCACTAGATTATGACTTGGTGGAAAAATGTTTTATAAATGTTCAGGGATTAGGTAACTTTCATTTCAAAACGTCCCAGTCTTAATATAAATTTAATTGAAACAAAAAATACGCCAATTTAGAAACCAAAAACCACTGTTGATTATATTTCCAATTCCACTTCCTAACCCAGGTCACCCTCATATTAAAATGCCAAATGCCACCACTATTCTTCGATAGACATTGTTTTACTAATATTAATAGTTATTATTATTGCATTGTAACCTTAATAATTATTTTTGCTTCAATTTGGAGAATAAAACTATTAAAAGTATATAATATCTAATAAAGCAGTTGTGTTTTGGAAATAAATTATTTCAAAATTATATATATACCCTACAAGAAAGAACACAATATAAGCCGATTACTCAAACTTTACGAAAATATATTTTATTTTGTTAAATTAATGAATGTAATTTTATTCAAAATAAAGTATTATTTATCATCCTACAAATGAATTATTTTTATGATGTCAAAATTAAAAAAAAAAATGAAGTTTAGGTTGCCAGGCAACGATAGAAAATAAAATATGTGACAATAGTTGCGTCATTCATAAAGTGTGCAATCTAAATTTTCAAGTGGAGGTAGCTAAATTGAAATGTAAATTATAATTAACATTGAATTTAAACATCCATTGACGTAATTTTGTTTAAATTAAGTTTATTCTAAACAAACAGTAATTCGTGCTGGCAAATGTTGAAATGAAAGCCTAGTACGAGGGATGCTCTAAAAATTCTCAGCCTAATTCAGAGGTATCGTGAAGATGGACAAATTACTACTATAGATGTTAAGTATCATTCGGTAGATAGGGCGCTGTAAGGTTCAGACGCATAGGTGTAGTCACTAGTTAAAAGCGATAGTTAAATTTATTAATGTTTACATTTTCTACAAAATAGTAAAAACTGAAATACGAGAGTACTGTGTTTTAAAGGGTTTAACCCCAACAGAAATACAGAAAGTGGTTAGAAAATGGATTGCTGAATTTAAGCGTGAGATAATGAGCGCGCAGGGCGTCCCAAAATTGCTACGGCCGACGAGATTGTGACAACAATTTACAATGTCGTACTCGATGATCGCTGACTGAAGGTAAGCGAGTTGACTGATATAGAAAAGACCTCGAAAAGCGGTGTCCACTATGAGAAAGCTATCCGCTCATTGAGTGCCGCGATTGTTAACAATGGATCAAAAACGCATTCGAATTAATATTTACAAAAGTGTTTAGACGTTTAAACGCCACTCCAGTGAGTTTCATAACAGAAGATGAAACACGGATTCATCACTACACGCCAGAGACTCCAAACAGTGGGTGGCAATAGATGAAAGTGCACCAAAGAAAGCAAAAAACGGTTCCATCTGCAGAAAAACCCATTGCTAAAATTATCTGGGATTTTTTTTTCCTCACGGCACGGTGCTCGTAGACTGTCTCCAAAGGGCAGAACCATCAACAGGGAGTATTTCGTTTCGCTACTGGACCAACTGAAGGAGGCGAAACGTCCACACCTTGCGAAAAAGGAAGTTCGCTTTCACCACGATAATGCGCCTTCACGCATATCAGGAATTGTTGCTGCAAAACAGCAGGACCCTCGCTTCCAAGAGAAGGTCTGCATCCGCCGGATTTGGCTCCCAGCGATAATTTTTTTAAAGATTCACATCAAATGATGTTGAAGCTGAGACATACAAGCATTCGACTGTGAGTATGACCTTTGATAATGTTTTTTCTACTAACTGCCTTACAGGTTCCTTAAAGTTCTGTCAATACTTTATTACGGCCGAAGGAGATAATATAATTTGTAGTTAATTACAGACTAAAAGCACTAGAATGTCATGATTTTATACTCAACTAAGCGAAATATATTATAGATCTAATTGCTAGTTGTATTGTGCATAATGACACTTATTTGAAATGTTAAACTGCAGATTCGTGTAAACGTTTATCAACCAACGATTTCTTCATTTATTTATTCCCCAAATATTTATACAATAATTGTTTCTATATGTGAATATGCACTTTATAGCCTGGGATGAGCCTTGGCCTTCCGCAGTGACCTCTGCATCCTCTACCTCCGTCTTACGACTCCATTGATAGAGGGCAGTATTGCAGGGAGACATGTGACGACCATGCTGGCACCCCGCAAGTCGCCTATATGCGGCTCCCTAGATCAAAGAACGCTACCTCTGCAACGAGGCTGGGTTGATGCTCTTTAGCATCTCAGGTCATGAACCTTCAATGCAATTCAGGATGTGGAATGCCTGCTAAATTTTGCTCAGAGGCTTCTTCTTTCAGACTTGAGGTTTTGTTATGTGCCACACGGAACTCCTGCCTGTACTTTCCTTCTAAAGGAAGCCATACTTAGGATTTTTATTCCCCTAGAACAAATCCACCGACACTGGCCTGGACTGAACCCGCAATCTGGGGTCTAGGAGGCTCCCTAAGCAGATACCGGGAATCGAACCTGGGCCACTCGATCAGCAGTCAGCAACGCTAACCACTGGGCCAAGGAATCTGTCATTGGCTGTTATTGAATCTGTTTATTATGCCTTCTTTAAAAGATCTTGAAAAAAAAAAAAAAAAGATTATCGCCTTCACAAAACCCGTATCTGGTGCCATACCTTATCTGTTAAGTAAAAATTGCAGCTGTAACTTCCGCTGGGCTGTGATCAGTTGTTCAGATATAGTTGCATAAAGAAGGCTATGTGTAGAACATTGTGACATGTTCAAAATGGAGTTTCGAGCTGTTATTAAGTTCTTCATAAAAGACGGACTTATTCCTAATGAAATTAAACAGCGAATGGACGGTGTATATACGGGAAGCAACCCCCTCATATTCTACCGTAAAAGAATGGGGCAAACTTTTTCGAATGAGTGGATAAAGCATTGAAGACGAAGAGCGTGCAGGTCGGCCCTTGGAGGTGCTCACTCCTGAAAACATCACTCTTGTGGAAGAAATTATGGAAGACCGGCGGATCAAAGTTACAGAAATAGCAACAAGGCTGGGTCTTTCTAAAACAAACAGTTATTCGAATTATACATGAACATTTAAATATGAATAAGATTAGTGTAAGATGGGTGTTTCGACTTCTTTCCTCAGTCCAAAAACAGCAACGAGTCATTTGCTGTCAGGCATTTCTGGAACTCTGCCGTAAACGAGAGAGAAGTTCTGCAAACCATTGTTACAGGAGATGAAACTTTGATCCTCTACCATATCCAAAAGAGAATAATAAAGTGACGTAAATTAGGCGAGGCACCGCCTCAAAAGGCCAGGGTCACTCAGTCAACCAATATCATGGCCACAATCCTTTGGCACTGTGAAGGAATACGCTTCATTGACTTCAAGGAGAGAAACAGCACAGTAAATGGGGAGCATTATGCTGGCCTACTGCACACACCACGTGCTTCCATCAAAGAGAAAAGGCGAGGAAAGCTGAGTGGTTGTGTGCGCCTTCTTCACGACAACGGCGGCTGTGCACACAGTTCTTGTTGCAAAGGAAGCGGAAAGAAATGTGGCTTCAAGTTGGTCGACCCTACAGCCCAGATCTAGCTCCCAGTAACTATTTCCTCTTCTCAAAATTCAAGAAGGACCTTCTAGGAATGAAATTTAAGTACCACGAAGAAGTGATGGATGCTTTTTATGTCCATTTTGCTGACAAGACTTCTGACATCTTTAGGGATGCGATTGAAATATTCATTCAAAGACGTGAGAAGTGTATTGCAATAAAGGCTAACTATATTTAGAAGTGGAATATGGTTTTTTTGTCTTTATCGTACCTGAAAATGCTTAGGCCGGAAACTTTTGGATTTACCGTCGTATAGCTACCATGCAAAAATCGTGTGTAGGGGGGTGGTTTTGAGATTTTAGCAATACCATAGGAACTATAGGCTTCTTCTCTAAGACTGTCAGAGGTTTTCAGTACAATATTCTAAAACCGCTTTCTTCACCCCGTTTATTATTAAATGTTGTACCTCATAGGTTCCTATTAAAGTTTTACAAACATTTAATCATCAGGGGGCTAGGTTTGGAATTTAAGGATGGATGTGTCAATTCCGTTCACAGCATCCTTTTCATTTGGGCAGGTGAAATGGTGAATTGTATGAATACCGTTGTTCTGCATATTGGTCTCTTTTCTTTAATCGTTGCGTACTTTGAAGTCAACTAACAGATTCCTTCTACAATGCAAAAAAAAAAAAAAAAAAAAAAAAAAAAAAAATTGTGACCGTGAGCTATCTCCTGGACGTTCTATGACGCCTCAAAGAATGTTCGCTACTCCATAGACTCCATTTTGATAGTGGACCACAGTTTCATCTCCTATCAAACTGGTTACAGAACCTCTCTCTTACTTGTTTCTCATGAGATCAAATTTTTTTCACAGCACTCACTTCGATATTGTTTTTGAACTGCCGAGAGAAGTTGCGACTTTGACCATGTTTGTAAGAAGGTGTTCATGCAGAGTCCTAAAGAGGGCTGTTTTTAAAAGGTTCAATATGTTTTTTAGTTAATCTCCTATCACTCAAGGACAGAAGTTTCGGTGTTAACATCTCAAATGTTTTCTCGTGCTAATATAAAACACTAAGTTCATTTTTTTCTTTGATTTTATTATCTTCAGGAGCGTTTGCATAATATTTTATTATTACAGTGCTGTATTAAACCTTAAACAATACAAAATTCGCACACCTTTAGCCAAACGGTTCCCAAAGTGAGTCGGGACCCTAGGAGCGTCGCTGAATTCTATCTGGGGCTCGGGGTGGATAAGGGAAAAGTACTTTTATTTAAGAAGTAATTTATCTTCAAGTCCGTTCTTTTTAAGAAAGTTTAACTACAATAGGGGAGAAATTACCTTGTGATGTTCGTTTCTACCGACATGTGGCCCCAACCGCTGTTTCCACATATTTTTTTACAGGAATTCTAAGCGATGCTTTGGGGCCCAATTCTTTTGATTTTTCTTTACATATATTTACAATAGTGCTTTTATGCAAATTTAAAGTCCCAGCGGTTGCCTCAAGTACTTTCCGTATGGGAATTAGAGGGAACACACGAAATCCCGAGCGAAACTTCTAATAGTTGCGCCTTTTCCTAACGCACCATGCCTATAAGCCATTTCAAAGCCAGGAATCATCTAAATCTATGTTGAATATAAGAACAACGATCGCGAGAAATACGAAAACAAAACAAAAAGCAGCAAAGTTTAAAATATCTAACACTTTGAATTGTTATATATATATCGGAACCCTACAGAATCACTTTTGTTTGACACAAAGCATGGACCACTAAACTAATAAAACACTTGCATACGAAAAATGAAACCAGCGCACATGCTTGAAAACGCGTAATTTCTCTTACCCCGTAACTGTTGCAACGCCGATGATGTCATGTCTCTGACGATTATGTGCTTTTGTTACGTGATTGGTCGGCAATAAGACGAGCTTCTCGCTAGCTGAATCGCCGGCATAAACATGTCCCAAATGTCAATCAGAAAGCAATTTTTTGCGTAGTATAAGTTTTTTGACCAATTATATAGCAGCACAACATTGACTATTGTGATTAAATGAATGCCACATTGTTGGAGAGTGCGCTCGAACCTGAAAATTAATTTATTATTATTATTATTATTATTATTATTATTATTATTATTATTATTATTATTATTATTATTATTAAGCAGTGAAGTGAACGGAGGAGTCGCCAATAATTTCATTCTCGAAAAAGGGGCCATGCATGCAAGAAATTTCAAACAGCTTCTCTGGCTAATCATTTAGCTCTCTCCAAGACACTAAAAGACAGCATTATGTGATTGTTGAGCAACAACAAGCGAAGACACGGCTATTCCCGCTCAAAATATTTTCCTGTAAATGCGCTGCAGTTTTTACAGGCTGGAAACTTATGGGAACCTACTTCTTATACTTACGATAAACGTTGGTCATGTCTGATTAATTATTACATTATTTACGTGAAAGTGTTCATTTTATTTTCATGAGCTTCATTCCGAAAGCTTTAAGTAGCGATTAAACGACCTGGGTAAGTAAAACAGTATGTTTATCTAATTGTTTGTAGATCAAAATAATTGATCAAGATCAACAATATCTCACCACTTCTTTATTTTCTCATAATCACTTATCAAAGCATAAGAATGCGATTTTAATGATAAAATATGCTGACAGAAGAACTATACAACAGGATGTATTCGAATATCATTAACAGTAATTGAAAAAGTAGAAAAGAATTTTGTGCTGATCTTAGCCAGATTGCCAGGATGTATATATTCGAATATTAATTACATTTAAACCCAAAGAAATTAGTGAATTCAGTATTTATTTTATTGTATTTGTGTAGAAGCTAGCAACAGCTGTTACACTATTATAAAATGCAAAGTAATTAAATAAAATACTTGTATTTGCACCAATGGTGATGTGTCAATTTCATAATATCGACCTAAAGATTTCAATTTGAATTAAAAATGTTTTAAATCTGAATTGTTACTTTTGATAAGTCCGTGTATATCTAAAACAAGTAAGAAAGAAAATTGACGTCAGTGAAGGGACGTAAAGGTTATGAGCTTTCAAATCAAAGGTGAAAATAAGAATAAAATTGCTTGCCAACAATAAAATCACTCTGTTTATGCATCTCTTTGAATATTTCATAGGCACAAAAGGAAGAAACTCAGAGGCACTTCGTCTGTCTCCAAGGACAGAATGTTATTGGTTTCTCTTTGGGCACTTAATTGTCATGTACCAACCAGCAGAAGATACATCTGCGATAAATTTCCGTCAGCATGACATATTTTGAGCACGGATCTTTAATAGTTCTCCGTTGTTCTATGGACAAAAGGCCAAGGCCAATATCAGTGCCACATTCCGGAAAAACCAAACAAAGCATCACCGCCCCTGAATTGCGATTAAGTTCGTCAGAGATACATAGTTAGGGGTTCATTTCTTAGTATTGCAAATAGTTTGTTTATTAAAGTGGTTCTATTCAAAATAACTCCCAGTTCACGTTTTTAAATACTCTATGCTCACAACTCACTAAATAATAAATCTCCGTTACCTCTTTTCAAATCATCTAAGTGTGTGACAAGGGTGAGCCCAAAGCATTTTAAAATGCCTACTTATTCGCCAAAAGTAACCAGTATGAGGGTAGGTCCATAAGTTTCCGGCCTAACCTTTTTCTAGGTATAAAAAAGAAAACACTATATTTCATTTTTCAATACAGTTATCCTTTATTTGCAATACACTTCTCATATTTTTGAATTAACATTTCAACCCATCCGCAAAAATAGTCACGTCTTGTCTGCAAAATGGGCATAAACAGCATCCATCACACTTAAAGTTCCTTCCTCGAAGGTCCTTCTTGAGTTTTGAGAAGAGCAAACAGTCGTTGGGAGCTAGATCTGGACTGTAGGATGGATGGTCGATCTCCTTGAAGTCACATTTCTTCACAGCTTCCTTTGCAACAAGAGCTCTGTGCACAGGCGCGTTGTCGTGAAGACGGCACACACCACCACTCAGTTTTCCTCGCCTTTTCTCTTTGATGGAAGCACGTAGTCTATGCAGTAGGCGAGCAAGTACTCCCCTTTTACTGTGGTGTTCCTGTTCTTGAAGTCAATGAAGAGTATTCCTTCACAGTGTCAAAAGATTGTGGCCATTATCTTCTGGGTTGACTGAATGACCTTGGCCTTTACAGGAGGTGCTTCGCCAGGTTTACGCCACCCCATTGATTCTCTCTTGGACAAGGGATCATAGTAGAGGACCATAGTTTCATCTGCTGTACCAATGGTTTGCAGAACTTCTCTCTCATTTCCACGGCAGAGCTCCTAAAATGACTGAAAACAGATGATTCGTTGCTGCTTTTGGACTGAGGAAAGAAGTATAGGCATCCATGTTGCACTAAACTTATTCATGTTTAAGTGTTCATGAATAATTCGAAGATCTGTTGTTTTAGAAAGACCCAAAATTGCTGCTATGTCTATAACTTTGAGCCGTTGGTCTTCCATAATTTCTCCTTCCACAAGTGCGAGCGATGTTTTCAGGAGTGCCGACCTGCACGCTCTTCGTCTTCAATGCTTTCTCGACCCATTCGAAAAGGTTTGGCTCATTCTTTTGCGGTAGAATGTTCGTTTTGTGAAGAAACTACTAACAGCTCCATACTCCATTTTGAACATGTCACAATCTTCTACACATAGCCTTCTTTATGCTACTATATCTGAACAATTGAACACAGCGGAAGTTACAGCTGCAATTATTTACTTAAAAGATAAGGTATGACATCAGATAAGGGTTTTGGGAAGGCGATAATCCTTATCAACGAGGCCGGAAACTTATGGACCTAGCCTGGTATTACATCTCTGTACAGAAAATTAATTGATAGCAAAATAACAAAAGCACTATTCTTCAACACTGTCAGGGATACTTAGACATTTCACAGTGACCAATTATTTGTCTAAGACAAAAGGATTTTAGTATGACTGATTGCTGAATGCAACTTAATATTTACGACTTGTTGAAGTAGCCAACACGACTTTTAATAATAAAAGCTCGGCGCGTTTCTTTGTAATAATCTAATCTGATGTAGACCTACTTTATGGTCTTAATTTCAACCGAGAAGGAATCGAGCGAAGAACGAAGTCATTCATTCTCGCCCACGCTGTAGTATGTACTAAACATTTCGTACTAAAATTTATGGTTAGGGAAGATATTTTCACTGGGCAATTAACCCTAATCTACAACTATGTGTGACAGTGAGGGGTAGAAATGGAGGGAAAAATTCGGAAGAATGCATAAAGCGATGATGATTATTGTTTAAAGGGCGCAAAACTACTTAGGTCATTAGCGCCCAAACATATTAAAAACTGATCCAAGAATAAAATATCTACATCCAAATCCAATGTAGAAAAGGGCATTAAGCACATTGGGCAATATCTATAAGAAATCCAAAACAAATAACAAGGGTAAAATGATCAAAAATAAACAAGTGGTACTAAAACTAGGCCGCTAGAACTGAAAACACAACACTCTTATAACGGTCTATAAACGTAACATAAAACCCCATAACAAAGAACAAGGGCAATATGGTCAACAACAAACAAGACTGGTATTAAAACACAGCTGCAACAGCTCAAAACAAAACAGTCTTATAACAGTCTAAAATTGTAACAATTACACCCTATAACAAATAACAAGAGTAATATGGCAACACCAACAAAAACAACGCAACAGCTAGGGCTGAAAACACAACAGTCTTAAAATAGTGTAAAAATGCCGTCATAAATAAAATGATATAACTCACACCTTGCTTCAAAAACCACAAACACGGATAAAATGGAGCATTCGCGCATAAAGCGGAATTTTGAACGAGAAAAGAGAATTTTAATGAATAGTATGAGCAGGATATTATATTTTGACTCCTTTGCAAATTAGGTTAAGACGACACAACCACTTGAAACTATTGCTAAGGAAGACTGTTTTTCATTAAAATAGACGATGGTAAAGTATCCCATCTATGTCGATTAGTTTCAATGGTACAATAATTGGGAAGCTAGTGTATTTTATAAAGATTTGTCTCTACTTGTGGAGAACTTTACAATTTCATTATTTAATATTTCGTTTAAATATAAGAAATATGTTTGTAAGCAATTTCAGATTCTTACAAACCATCGAAATATTTTCTAATTATAAATAATGTCATCTTGCAAATTCAATACTGTGTAACGTTTCATATTTGCTATTGGCAGTAGTAGGGCGACTTCGGCCGCCATTTTTTCCCGTATGTAAAGTCTTGGTTCTATATCCTTTGTTATATGACACTATTCTTTATGTCATTCTTCTGGCATTCGCATTCAGTCACAACCAGTAATTCATTCGTTTCTTCTGTAATCAAATTATGTACCTATACCCATGCTAACAGACATTTCATCCCAGCCGACATAATCCGTTTTTGCTGTTGTTTTGTCAATGTCTATTTTTCACATCAATAAATGGTTATGAAATGCTATTACTTAATAAAACTTCATAAATTTTCTTTGTTTATTTGCTCCTTAGTGTATAAAAAGGATTTTACAAAATTTAAAATTTAATTTCCATATTTTCGTATTTCTTATTTGTAATGTCATAACCCAAATAATAAAATTAATTTACTAGCTCTATTATTTTGTTATTATTTATAGTTTTTTCCTCTCAATGGTCATGAACCTTGAAAGCTATTTCTTTAGTCTTCTCTGGTGAGATCATCGGCTTACAAAGATTAGGTCCAAAACCTGTTTCGGGTCCTGGCAGATCGTTTGAGCGATTCCAATTTAGTTACACCTAGCACTTACAGATGTCAAAGGGATAGATGGTTAGCCCATCGCCTCAATTGTCATAGTGTATACTAAGGTATTACTGGAACGTGAAATGTTTTTTTTTCTTTTTTTTTTTTTTTGAATGATGTTTAACGCCCGTTTTTACTACTGAGGCACCACAGGCGATGGACACTGATGATACATGAAATGAAATGATACATTGGGAAAGGTTTTTAAGGAAGGAAACGTTCCAGGTATAAGTTTAGGGTACCTCCCTGGCATTTGCCATTTATGAGGACTGAGGAAAACCTGGAAAAAACCTCAGTCAGGGAGGACAGCCCTGGCGGTATTCGAACCCCAGACAACCCGCTCACGAGTCCGTACCTTAACGACCTCGGCCACCAGTGGCGGTAACATGAAATGGTGAGGTTTACACATTTTCTTAGCTATTATGTCCAATTTATAAATGCATGTTTAAATATAATGTTTACATTTTATATTATAAGCTGATCATCTACAAATAAAATTGTAATTAATCTGTTATTTATTTTAAAATTTTGTCAATCGATTTTAGCCACTTATTGATGAGCTAGTAATATAAATATAAAAGAAAAAGGTGTTCTTGTTTGAGAATAAAGTTAATACTTATAGACTACTTTTCTTTCTTTAACTGTTCCTATATTACGTGTGTTATTTCTATAAAGACTTTGTATTGTTCTTAAAAGATATTTTGGAATGCCTTGATTTTGTAACATACTCCAATCATTATCACTGTGTCGAGTGCTTTTTCACAGTCCGTAAACAAGTAAATCGCGATATTTATTTATTTTCGTACTTTTGGGGGCGAGGGTTTATATGTAATGACGTCACTGCTAGGGAAGCGAGCTTTGTAGATCTTTACATTACAACAGAGGTACTAACAACTCTACCTTATACCGCCACGGGAGGCCGAGGTCGTTAAGGCGCGGACTCGTGAGCGAGAGGTCTGCGGTTCGAATACCGCTAGGACCGTCCTCCCTGACTGAGGTTTTTTCCAGGTTTTTCTCAGTCCTCATAACTGGCAAATGTCGGGGAGGTACCCTAAACTTAGGCCTGGAACGCTTCCTTCCTTAGAAAATCCTTTCCCAATTTATAATTTCTCTCATGTGTCATCAGTGTCCACCGCCTGTAGTGCCTCAGTAGTAAAAACTGGCGTTAAACACTACTCAAAAAAAACTGTATCTTATGAACATCACCTGAATTGCAAATGTTTTAATTGCACGATGTTACCACTAGGTTGCGCACATGGGTTCGAAAGGCACCCCTATCAGCAAAGTTACGAACTAACTGTACCTAGGGTCCTCTCTCCCTCTAGGATTATCTAGCAAAACTCGCCAACTAGCTATGACGTTATGTTGGAGGAAATGTGTGCTCAAATTTTGTGCAAAAAATAAAACTATTGTTCATCACTCTCTATACTCTCTTGATTTAGCATTTGCGGTTGTTATTATTATTATTATTATTATTATTTTATTTATTAAGCTGAAATCCCACGATGTAAGTGTTTCATTTGAAGATATAACTTAAAAAGCGCAGATCAAACTTCACAATAGCTAAAAAGGTAAAGTGCCCTTCCAGAAGTTAAAACACAGGGAGAAAAGGCTCAATTTCATTTATTTAAGGACGCTCTTTAACCTCTCAGGTCTTAAGCGTACCATTCAATTCCGGGCGTGAAACGGCCGACAAATTTTGCTCAGAGGCCTCTTCTTTCTGACTTGAGGTTCTTTTTCATGCCGTAAATGTACGACACGGGACCCACGGCTTTACTTCCTTTCCGAAGGAAGTCATGCTTAGGATATTTACGCCCGAAAAAAAATCCATCGATCCTGACCGGGTTTGAACCCGCGACCTTGGGTTTATAAAGGCAAGTATGATAACCACTACACCACCGGGACCAAAGAAAAAGCTCAATAAATTATAGGATACCAAATAAAAAAAAAACTAAATTTGGGTTTTTTTTTAAAGAATCGTTTAAATGTGAATTCCTCTCCAGTCATTCAGTTTAATACAATAAAATGCCTTGCACATACACCTATGTTACTCTTTTAATGTCACAGCTGTTAGCACCTGAAGAGATCGTAGATTCTCCTGGCAATGCCCCCTCTTGCTGTCGAGTAGCGCCAGTGATTAGGCACACAGAGGGACCGCCATTAGTTTTATTAGGTGCTACCCATTAATAGAGGTTAAGTGTGGAACCGGTTATAATCAGTCGGATAGATCAGGCGGGTGTCTTCTGTTGCTTTAGCTTGTATTTTCTTTTTCCTTCTCTTCTTCTCTGGCGCACCAGTCTGGCAGAGGGTGGGTCGCGGGTCCTTCACACATTCGCTTCCATATGTCTTCTCTTCTGACGTTCTGCGCAATCCGCAAATCGATAGCTATAAAGCTTCTCAGCTAGTACAGCAAAGTGTTCATATTGTTTCAAGAAAGACTTTAGTGTTTCCGTTATACAGACGGATTTCAATGAAACTCTGTTGTATGGTCGATTAAGACAATAATAATGTTGCCTTAAAATCAAGGGTAGCTTTTAAAAATTTGCTGAAAATTAGATAGACGACAGGAGGCGGCACAGTGGCGTTTTATGGCCTTGCTTGCGCTAGTATCATGTAAACAGTTCTACGAACGTATAGTGTTAACAGTTATTTATACAGCCGTTGGGAATACTTTCGTTACTGCTGAGTGTGTTTACAATCATACAACAACACAAGAACTCATCAGTTATAAGAGTTCGTGTAGTAATAATTACTTACATTGGATTATTTTTAATGTCAACACCATTCTGTTTTATTCTAATGCGCTATAATTTAATGTAGAACATGCTTAGTATTTAGAAATAGCGTGGTAATGATGTTCATTTGTTTATGATAACAATTGATATACGAATAAATAGAACGGATAAAAATCTGTGAACATGGTATTGATGTTCATTTGTTTATGGTAACAAGTGATATACGAATAAATAGAACGGACGAAAAATCTGTGAGCATGGGTATTAATGTTCATTTGTTTATGGTAACAATTGATATAAGATTAAATAGAACGGAACAAAAATCTGTGAGCATGGTAATGATTCATTTGTTTATGGTTAACAATTGATATAAGATTAAATAGAACGGAACAAAAATCTGTGAGCATGGTAATGATATTCATTTGTTTATTGTAACAATTGATATACAAATAAACAGAACGGATGAAAAATCGGTGAACATAAGCATTAATTCATTTGTTTGTGGTAACAATTGATATACGAATAAATAGAACGGACGAAAAATCTGTGAGCATGATAATGCTGTTCATTTGTTCATAGTAACAATTGATATACGAATAAATCTGTGATGAAAGAAAAGTATTTGTTTTTTGAATATGGGCTATTCTGAAAACAGTTAACCTTAGATATTGAATTAGGTGCTTTGATAGCTGTTTCATCACTTCTGCCAAGTAAATCGAAGGTGAAATATTAATTGATATACATCGGCGCTATGTAAAGCATATTTTGAGCATTTATCAAATTATATAAGCCTTCGTCCATGTGGGCGTATTATTCTAAGCTGCGAGCTGTCAACTTCAATACTTGTAAATATATTACTTCAACCGCATTTCTTAAAATAAAGAGTGAGGGATACAGAACAAAGAAATCTAAAATGTTTACTAAACACAAAATTGCAAAATTTTTAAGAGAAGTGGATGATGGATTTCTGTTTGTGAAAATGGCACTTATTGGATCAGATGAAGCTTGTAGAAGAGATGAGCTGACATCAGAGATGAAGGACAACAATACGATTTTTCCTACCAACAACCAATACAAAGATTGCAAGGGAGTTTTGGTCACATGTAGCGAAGTTGATGAGGTGGATATGTTAGCGATTATCCAAAAATATGTTCATCTTCGCCCTGACAGAACTAATCATGGGAGTTTTTTGTGGGAACGGTAAATAAACCAGACAACAAGTTGGTGTCAACACGTTTGCGAAAACCGAAAGATATTGTTGTATTTTTAAATTTGTCCAATCCTGAAAAATACACTAGATACTATTTTCGGAAGTGCTCTGTTGGCTGATTCAGAAACTGACTCACAAACCATCAAGCGACACGAAGTTGGACATCAAATACTGCAACAGGAGGTTATATAAAGAAATCTGTAGAGAATGAAAAGGAAAACTGCTTCGAGTATCATTGGTCTAGAAGAGTTGTAAATATACAAAATAAATAAGAAACATAAAGTTTATGTGTGCTTCTTTTTAAGTGACTTTTTTGCAGGAGTCATTTTGAAGGATGACATTTAAGTAGCTATATTAATACATTACTAAGTACATCACTGCCATTAGTGATGTGACCATGGCTATGTAGTTATTAAAACGAAAGTGGATAAAAAATATTATAGCATACATTTAGAAAAAAAGTGTGATGAAAACTATAAATAGAATTCATACTATTAAATGCTTAGAATTAGACGTCAGTTTGAAATAACATTGGATTAGAATTCTGGAGACGGAGGAGAATATTTCAATACTTCAACCTTGCTCAAGGGCTGGGCGTTTGTGCCTACGCCCTCAGCGGGAGCACCTCCAGGAAGAAGGTATTAGTTAAGACACGGACGTAGACAGGGTCCCAACATGGTTTCCAGATAGAACACTCCGACCTCAGCGTTGCTCTCCATCCAAGAGTTCGAACACTTCAGAAGGATCGCTTTAACACCAGAAACTGGGGCAAAAACATTTTCAAAGCGCGAACCACCGTCACACCACACTTGCCTGACACTTACTACCTGGTTGCAGATGAAACGAAATGGGAACAGCAGAAAATTTGTGGAATGTAAATTCATCTCAGCGATCAGGGGAAACCACGAAAGATCCCAAAGGTCACGATGTCCGGCCTCACAGGATATGAATCCGGAACCTTCAGAATTAGAGTCCCAAACGTTATTGTCTGGGCCATCCCGCTTGGTAATAATAATAATAATAATAATAATAATAATAATAATAATAATAATAATATAACGCTAAGGTCGATTTATATTATTTTTTTTTCACGCAAATTGCGGATTGGGTTGGAACTTGGAATCAGAGTCAGATGGAAGATGACTGCCGAAATTCGAACCAAGAGTCTTCATCTTACTGCGATGATGCTCTTTCATCTGAGCTACCGTAACAGTGAATTTCCTCCATCTGAGTAAATTCTTTTAATACAAAATTCTACCTTTATGTGTCAATGGGACAGTTGCAAATGAACAAATTAAACTGTCTTAATGTTTGAAATGCAATTTCCAGTTACTCAAGAACGAGATTTGAATTATGGAAATCTTGGTTAATAAGAGAATGGAAAAAATTATACAATTTCCAAACTGAACCCTGAAATACCTACCAATATATATTAATTGAACATCTTTTAATATGTGTGTGTGATGCATTCAAAACCTATCACTTAATACTTCCGTTTTATTCGTGATTTTGAAATCTACTATAAAATACGGGGGGGGGGGGGGGAAATCAAAATACATTTTATTTCAAAAGAAAATAAACTGGGGCGTAGATTTTAATTTTATTATTAAGTAAAGACATTGTTTCCACTTTGTTGTTCCTTTTCGCCGGCGAAAGCAGATTTCAACGCGTGGGTAAGATAAGTACACGCAGGAATCCCGCAATTTTTAGCTAATTTTGAAAAACTGAACACACACTGAGGCATCTGTGGGATCCCCAAAGGAGAGGTTATATTTAATTTTTTTTTTTAAAACGGAAATTGACACTAATTGCCTTACTTTGCTATATTTTCAGAAAACAGGGATTTTATTTCGAAAGCTCTAAGTGTGAATAACTACTTTAACATAAGTTTAATTTAAACAAAAGCACGTCAATTTAGACTTTGAGAGGGAAGTTTAAAACCTACGTTAATTGCATTTTAGATTTAACCCCCTCAGCCCCAGTTTCCAATCAATTTCAAATGACACTCCTACTTTTTGAACTCCAGTTTTAAGGCGAATGCAACTAACATAACAAAATTTGTAATTTAGCACTTCCTGGCAACTTGAACAGTTATTGTTGTTTCAACTGTAGGATAAAACAAGTTATTATACCTAAACACACAATTATATTGTGTTTATTAGACCGAATTCTAACAACATTAACATAGTTTAGGGCGTCAGACCCTCATTAAACTTTAAGCATCTAAAGGTAAGGGTGTCGTTTGAAATTTCGTTTCTATGTTTGTTACAGCTTAAAATCCATTTTCAACTTAAATCTAAAGAGGTGGCGAATTAATGTTTAATAAAACTGAAGGCGCAAATTAGTGCGGAGACCAGCAAAGCCTCGTGTTATAAGTGTAAGAAAAAGAAATTAGTTTTAAATTCCCCTTTCAATATATAAATTGAGAGACCCCCACATGATCTAGTGGCAGCGTTAGCCATTACTAATCCGGAGATCTTGCGTTCGATTTCCGACAGGTCAAGCTGTTCGTGTAAGGCGTTTCTCGAAGTAAAGGTAAATGCCAGATCGTTTCAGAATGCCTAGGACTTCGAGTCATTTACGCTATCATTAAATAATTTAATTCATCTTTACAGATTACGTTTAGGTACCCATAAGTTTAATGATCCCCTAGGGCACCAAACCATATCACATTCACCATCACCTGCACCAGGATAGCGTAGCGGCTATCTATAGGCGCCCGGCTACAGAAGTCCGTTACAATATCGCCTTGCTTGGAAGTTGCTGAGGGTAATGGGCTGGGATTAACAAAAAAAAAAAACAAACAAACAAACAAACAAAAACAAAACAAAACAAAACAAAACAAAAAAAGTTTAAACTGGTGCGCTTTTTTAAAACTAAATGTATGTTAAATAGATAATTATTCATATTGTGAAGTTTTGGAACGAGAGTCATATATAAAATTCACTACATGCCAAGCATAATTTCTTTTACGAAAAGTCTGTTGAATTCCGGTCGGCCTGTGATAATATCCTGCTTGATAGAAAGGACCGTGCAAGAAAAGTCTGCAGAGAATCAACCTTAGCTTAAAATTATTGGTTGTGTTAACTGTCTTGCGAAAATGATTGTAATTACAACGTGCCTTGTTTACGGAGTTCTGTTTAATTTAGGGTTATAGTTAAACGAGGTTAATGTGTAATGCTAAGGAAGTGAGAAAACGACTTTCTTTCGATTAAATTGGAAACGAACTCCTTGTAAATTACACCTTGCGTGCTGTTCAGGCTGCTTTCTATAAAATGATGTTGTTTGCGTATTTTTTAATCAAGAAAATGTCTTTAACTATGGCAGTAACTGTTAATTTCTTCTGAAATTTCCGGTTTAGTAAATGAATTTAGGTCGAATTATCTAGACGTTGCTAGAAGCTCACACCTCCATTTCAATACAGAATACATCTCACTCTGCAAATTTCTCTTAAGTCTAAAAAGCTTAATGAATGTTTTATCGTAATTTTTTTTGACTTCGAATCATTTCAAGTACAGTTTTGACTATGCATATTTGTCACACAAAAAGTATTTCTTTTCTTTTAAGACGTATTTCATGTATTACACTACTGGTATGAATCCAACATCCTTTTGTACAAATATTTCACAGAGCCCAGAAGAATGAATAGTGTTTAACGCCCGTTTTTTACTAATGAGGCACCATAGGCGGCGGACATTGATTATATATGAAATGAAATGATATTTTGGGAAAGTATTTTTAAGAAAGGAAACGTTCCAGGCCTAAGATTAGCGTACCCCCCCCCCTCCCGGCATTTGCTATTTGTGAGGACTGAGGAAAACCTGAAAAAAACTTTCGTCAGGGAGGACGGTCCTCGATTCGAACCCCAGACCTCCCGCTCACGAGTCCTCGCCTTAACGACCTCGGCTACCTGTGGCGGTGCAAAAACGTTTAAGATGATATTAGGAAGATGTAATTAGATTAGCAAACAGAGAAAGTAATCAGTGTTGTAAAATAGATTAAAATAAGATATATATGTAAAATTTACATGAATATATTTATAAAGATGATATAATATAGAAAGATGACATGGTGTAATATGGAAAATAAAGAAACACATATAAAATCAATAGATATGTAATAGAGTTTTATTCAAATATACACAGTAGTAAAGTAGAAGTATGTAAGAAATATACTGGTCACCAGTACAGTTTCTACCGGTGAATTCAGAGTTAAAGATTAAGTAGAAGAGTAGCTGGTTTCCAGTAATCAGGAAGTAGTTGAAGGGAGATGTAATTTTGATATTTTTATTATTTTAGTAAATTTCTAATTGTAATCTAGATATGAGTATTATCTGGAAATTGATAATGTAAGAATGTAATTTGGTAATTTAGAAATAAAGTGTAAGAGTTTGCAATACAGCCCCGGTATAGGAAACAAGGCATCGGGATGGAGTATTTCAGATTATTATTATTATTATTATTATTATTATTATTATTATTATTATTACATTAGGAAGATGATGCGTTTCTTTCAATGTTGATGAAACATAGCTACATCATTTCAACTGCAAAAAGTGTGGAAACCCTGCTGGTAAAATTATGGTCGTCTAATTTTTCGATAATCATAGAATGGTTCACCAGCATGTATCTTCACACACAACTGTAGCTGGGCTGTACTGCAGAGATATCCTCACAAATCTGCACACGTAAAAGGCCACCCACCTTTCCGTGCAAAAAGCTGGATACTGCATGGTTGCACATAGCAAATGTTGTTGCTGAATAACTGACAATCATCAATGTGAAGTGTGTCCCATTACAATTTAGCCAAATTGAAGAAACATCTTCATGGGAGGCATTTTCCACCATCAGAAGCATTGGTGAAGGCTGCGGGGGAGATTCTGAAGGACCTGTCAAAAATAGTTTCCTGCATGTCTTTGAAAAAACGCTGGGGCAGATGCGTTGCATTCTTTGAGAAAGAGCATCAAAAGTATGAGGATGGACAAAGACATGCTGTAAAAGAATGTGTTCATTATTTATTAAAGAGCTCTTGTAGGTATAACACATTTACAGTTTTCAGAGATCCGTCATTTACGTTGCTTTGGCGGTAGAAGCGATGCTAATTTTTTCCCGCTATGTTATTGTAGTCGGCACAGTTTGAAGTTGGCGCTGGAGACCTCATATGTTTGATCAAGTATAACTCTTACAACAGAAGCGGGAAATGCGTCGCAAAAATGCGCGCATGTTATTGTCATTTACCTACTTATGAAGGCCAAAGAGGTGTAGTTCGTATTTTGTAGGCGAAAGAGCAAAAGCCCTGTGAAATACGCAGGGAAATGTAGGGAGGACTGGACCGTAGCAATATCTCTTCTTTGAAGCAGACCAATGAACCTTGTTGAGGACCAGTAATATAAGGTGGTATCCATAATATTTCGGATTGGTGCTGCCATCTCGACAGTAGTTGCAGTAGCATTTTGTACCGCTAGGTGGCAACACTAACACATTTGATAAGTGAGTGTTTAAAGTTTCATGCAGCTGGATACATGTGTTGAGATTCTACAGTACTTTTCATGATACTCTGTGTGTAGTGTGTGGCGATGGATCCAAGATTAGAACGAAGAGTGTGCATCAAATTCTGTGAAAATCTCGGGAAAAATGCTACGGAGACCCTCGCAATGAATCAACAAGTATTTGGGGGATAAAGCATGAGTCATGTACGTATGTTTAAGTGGCATGCTCGGTCCAGGGCCGGCCTTACAGCTATTGAAGACGATGCTCATACCGGTGGGTCCGTCAGCTACACAACGCCTGACATTGTTGCCAATTGTTGCCAATCGTTCGTGAGGATGGACGTCGAACCATTGAAGACCTTGCTCATGAAGTGGGGATTGGTTATGGGACATGCCAACGAATTTTAACTTATGAAATGGGCATGCATCGTGTCGCCACAAAATTTGTGTACCAAAGATCCTGACTGCTAATCAGAAGCGCAGCGTGTAGAAGTTTGCACGGAGCTTCGTCAGGCCGTATCCGATGACACAACCTTCTTGTCCAGGGTCATCGTCGGCGACGAGAACTGCATTTACGCTTATGACCCTGAGACAAAACAACAATCCTCCCAGTGGAAGAGCCCGAACTCACCAAGACCAAACAAAGCGAGACAAGTGAAGAGCAAAGTCAAGAGCATGCCCCTCGTTTTCTTTGATACCAAGGAGATTGTGCATAAAGAATTCGTCCCATCAAATCAAACAATGAATTCCATGTAATACTGTGATGTTTTCCGACGATTCCGTCAAAATGTGCGGAGACGACGGCCCGAACTTTGGCGACAAGGGAACTGTCACCAGGAGTTTTTTGACGAAAAACTACATGACGGTTGTCCCCCCTCGCCGTACTCGCCGGATTTGGCCCCCTGTGACTTCGCTCGTATTCCCCAAACTGAAAATCAAGTTAAAAAGACGTTGTTTCGATACAATTGAGAGGATTCAAGAAGAAACGCTGTCTCTGCTAAACACTCTCAAAGAACATGCCTTTCAAGAAGCACTTGGAAAATAGCAGAATCGCTGGGACCGGTGTATACGTTTGGGAGGGAATAATTTCGAGGGTGACGGCGGTCATTAGTCTGAACGTAAGTTTTTGACCAGATGGTAGCACCAGTCCCGAATATTCTGGATACCACCGCGTAGCTGCAACTCAACGGAATGTCATATACACTACAATCCTGAATGACCGACGGATCCATCTGCGAACCTTGTTCAAATTGCTTAAGGTACGGTGTACGATACAGTGTGTGATGTACTGAATGTTCGTGAAATTAATGCCCTTGGGTATCGAAGAATCTGACAGATGGCCAGAAAGGTGAGCGAATGATGACAAACTTGGACAACTTAAGGAGTTATGACTTTCTAGAAGAAAACGTGACTGGTGGTGAGTCCTAGGTGTTACATTACACGCTTGAAACAAAACAGGCCTCAATGGAGTGCACACACCCCAATTTCCCAGGAAAGAAGTAGTTCTAATGGCCATGTTTTCGGACAAGCATGTGTTCGGCTGATGGAATTTCTTACTCGTACACAAGGGACCACTATAAATGCTGCATCATATGAACATTGGTGAAGTTACGATTGCAAATGTCAGACTACTCCATGATAATGCTCGCCCCCAAGATGCGGCTTCTGTGCAATTTGATTGATAGCTGCTCCGGCACCCGCCGTATATTCTGGACGTTGCACCTAGGTTTTCAATTGTTTGGCCCAAAGAAGAAATTCCTATGCGGCCAACACTTCAATGCCAATAAAAAAACGTGGTTGGCTATGCGCAGTTGCAGTTCTAGGGACAGGGTATACTGAAACTAGAGCCACGATGGGAGAAATGTGTTGAAGTACTTTTGTTTCTTTGTTGAAAAGTAGACTCCTGAGCGGGCGGTCTGTGGTTCGAATCCTGCTAGGAACGTCCTCCCTGACTGAGTATTTTTCCAGGTTTTCCTCAGTCCTCATAAATGGCAAATGCCGGGAAGGTATCCTAAACTTAGGCCGGGAACGATTCCTTCCTTAAAAATAAATTCTTTCCTAATATGTCATTTCATCTCATGTATAATCAATGTCCATCGCCTCAATAGTAAAAACGGGCGTTAAACACAATTCATTCATTTTTAGAAGTAAACAACATCAAAGACATCGCCGCAAGTTGTCCCTACTGTAGACTATGGTACTGCTTTGAAGATAGGAAAAATGGAATCTTGGAGTAAAGGCGTACAATAAGGACATCCAAGAAAAGCAGCCTAAAGAAGATCAACATTTGAATATTAGAAATCGGAAAAACATGTCAATTTAAAAATAAAAAGCGTCGGCTCTGAATAGGAGAAGTCAGAAACAACAAATGCGAAGGCAAGCCCATCCGAAAGAGGCAGGAGGCCATCGAATGCTCAACAAGGCAAGGGTATCCCTGTTTAGGATTCCGACTCTCTCTTAAATCTTGGAAGCTAAGGCGTGTTCAACAATGGTGCCGGCAGTAACTTTGGAAATGTGTCGCGCACAGAACTGTATCAGCAAAACACACACCGAAATATAGTAAGTGGAAGGCGTTTAATATTATTTTTATAGCGCTGTGCACCAAGTATGTAATGGTGTCTAATTTATGGGGAAGGCCTTTCTTGACAACAGTGGGTGGAGAAGGCAGTTAAAAATAAAATAACTGCCTACCCGAGCGAGCGGCCCAGACGGTTGTAAATTATTATTAAGCGTACTATATTCATATATGAAACTGCATTATATGTATATACATTGTACCTGCGGAGAAGCTCTGCAAAAAGAAAGAGAGCGAATTGCCGTACGCTTGCTCCCTCTAAGCAGCTCGGCGTTCTTTGTCAGCTAACATCCTCCGTAATGTAATTACACTTTTTATAATTCCACTACATATTATCTCGCATAAGGTTTTCATTTACGTTACAGTTTTATAAGCAACGCATTAATACAGAAAATATTTAATAAAAACAAAACGATTGTGTTACTACCTCCATTTATAATGGAGTCGGTCCTGGTGGTGTAGTGGTTACCATACTTGCCACCTAAACCCACGATCGCGGGTTCGAACCCGGCCAGAAGCGATGGATTTTTTCGGGTGTAAAAATCCTAAGTATGGCTTCCTTCGGAAGGGAAGTAAAGCCGTGGGTCCCGTGTCGTACATTTACGGCATGTAAAAGAACCTCAAGCCTGAAAGAGAGGCCTCTGAGCAAAATTTGTCGGCCGTTTCACGCCCTGAGTTGAATGGGACGCTGATGACCTGAGATGTTAAAGAGCGTCAATAAATAAATAAAAAATTTTAATGGAATTTTTAGCTATATATCACCTAAAAAAATAGTTGGTCGCGCAGGGGCTGAGTAAACTAAGCGAATTCCTCAGCAAGTCGAATTTGTGAAATGTATTACAGAACGCTAGAGCAGAGAAGTTGCATAGTGAGTTTACAGAAATTGGGAGGAAGCAGTGACTTGTGCATCTACTACAGGAAATAGTTATAAAATGGTGCCGCTAGAGCGTTTTTTTTTTTTAAATTTCGGTTATCAGATAAATACCACTTCAAAGGGTTCGTTTCCCAGATGTTTCAGGAACTATTCTTCAATGGCATATACCGAGTTTCGTTGAGCAAAAATAAAATTTGTGGTCACTAAAGAGAGTTTTTAAAATTTCGCTTTAGGTTAACACTCACCACCAATGTTCAAATTTTATCCGTTAATGAACTTCATAAATCGTTTGCGGTCGCGAGAGCTTTAACAGAAACACACACATACACATACCAAGGGTATCACACAAATGTATACACATTTTCACAGTAGGTATTTATTTAATATATTTCAAAGTTGGGCCGAAAAACAACAGTAATGTGTAGTATGATGTTCTGTAAACAGATGTGACTCACATATATTATGATAGCGTTGATACGTGACAGGTAAATCAACAATGAACAAATGAAACCAAGATTATCGTATGATGTTCTGTAAACAGAAGTGACTCATATTACATTATGATAGCGTTACTACAACAAATGGAGCCAAGATTATCGTTTGAACAGCGTAAAGCTATTTTGAAGTATCCAAGGCATTGGACAGGACGAAAGGTTCGATTTAGTTTCCACTGCCTTCTCCGGATCTAATTCCGTTGGACTTCTACCTATGGGGAACTCTTAAGGATGTTGTATATCGTAGAAAACCAGCTACACTGATAACACTTCGGGAAGAAATTGAAACGGCATGTGCTGCAATCGATGAGGACACTTTCGCTTAATCTGTAGTTCAACGTACTCAGAAGTGTATCGACGCCGATGGTGGGCATTTTGAGCAACTGTTGTAACTGTAAAAGTCTGAGATGATTAATGCTCATCATTTCTGTTTGGCTGAATTCAATTTTGTTATGTTAACACAGTTTTTTCTTTGCTTGAAATGTGTATACATTTTTAGCACCCTCTGTATTATATTTCCATGTTTTATATATGAATGGGATAGTACAGCAAGAAATCAACACTGGGAAATAAAACACTGGCCACTAAGGCATTTCTTAAACCAGAGTATAAGAACATTTTGCTAAAGATTTCTTGATCCAAAGGGAACATTCTCTATATCAACCAGACACCATGAAACAATTTATTAAAATATCCCCCCCCCCCCCAAAGAATATTGCTTAAGGTACCTCCATAAAAATTTCCCCCAAATTCCAGAAACTAAAATAAAAGGCGTATTTGTAGGCCCGGACATAGAAATCTGATGCTAGATAAGCTATTACATTACTGAATTTGAAAGAGAGGCTTTGTTCTTTCTAAGGAGTATTAAAAATTTAGAGAACAATATGAAAATAACTGAAAAAAAAAGTGCAGAGAAATTCAAAGCATTGCACTTAAACTGCACTTACTAAATTTACACTTTATGTAAACATGTATATCTAGATTGCCTGTCAAAATGAAATGGGCAGAAGCGCATTGTATTAATCATGCCTTCTATGTGTGCAAAATGAAACTTTAGAAAGGGGGCGTGGCAAGATGCAGAAGAAGATTATTTACATTTTTAAATTCACTTTTGTTTGGAATTCAAGTGCATAATATTTTGAGAACGTACTCTTTAATAATTAAACATTCAACTGCAAATATGTTTCTTTGTGAAAAAATAAAGACCTCTTAAGGAAATAGAAAGAAGATATGTAAGTCGTTGAAACGCCAAGATAATTAGAGGTTTCTGCAGGATGACAGAAATTCCCTAAAGAGATGAAGCAAAGCACACACAAAGTTTTATTGACAAAAGGAAAAGGAAGGTTTTGTATTAAATTGCTTGAGATGGTGGTAAGTGGTAACTGAATTGTTTTTAAAAATTCCCCAATTATATACTCGCAAAATAATACAACAGGGGTATATTCATATGGCGAAAAGGGCTAATATACACTGTGAAAAAGTAACCCCTGAAAACGGTAAATCTAGCTCAGTTCCGAATTCAGCATTTCAAAACAAAAGAAATTCACAAAAAAAAAGTATTTATAAAACCAAATATTGTAGGCCTGTATAAATGTTAAGATAAATTACTGCTATTGACATTAGGCAAGGCCATCTACAATGTATCACACCTTAAAACAAATGGCAGCCGTGTAGGTTGGAGTTAAACCATTATGTACCATATTATCATCTTTTAAATTTAGCGATAGAGCATTTGATATAACAAATATCAGGTCGAAACTGATTACAGTTATTTGTTTCTTATTTATAAGAATAAATTATGTATACAATACTTTTTGGATGCAAATCAAATATTATGATTAAATATATTCCTTCTTACTTTTATTTTTTTAAAAAACCTGAATAAATAGCAAACTTTTGTTTTCTTAAGGAAAATACAGAAAAACCTGTTTAAAAATAAATATGTAAAACTGTTCTAACTAAATATCAGCTTTAGGCAAACATAAGAAGCGTTATGCAATAATTTGCGTGTGTCTGTGGTTCTAATATTAATTTCCTATCAGTAAATGTGTATAAATATTACAAATTTTATTTTCTACAACGGAAACACAGAAAAACTTGTTAAAAAAAAGCAAAAAATATGTAAATATTCTTGTAACTAAATAACAGCTTTAGGCAAATTCAACCTGGGCTCTTATGTAACATTTTATGGGTGTATTATTAATATCCTAACAGTAAATGTGTACACATTAAAAATCTTATTTTCTGAAACAAAATACAGCAAAACTGTTTAAAAATAAATATGTAACCTAAATATTAGCTTTAGGCCAACATAGCCTGGGCTGTTATGCTAGATTGTGTGTGTTATTAATTTCCTATCAGTGAATGTGTATAAACATTAAAAATTTTGTTTTCTAAAAGGGGGAAAAAACCTGTTGAAAAATAAACAAATACATAAATATTTTTTTAACTAAATACCAGTTTTATGCAAACGCAGCCTGGGATCTTATGCCAGATAGTGTGTGTGTATTATTTACTTCCTACCAGAAAATGTATATAAATATTACAGATTTTATTTTCTATAACGAAACACAGAAAAAATCTGTTGAAAATTTTATAACTAAATACCAGCTTTAGGCAATTGATGAATTTGTGATTGATGATATATTTGGTTGTATATAACAAATGAGAAGTACTGAAAATATAGTCATTCACAATATGCTATGCAGTGACGTAACGAGAAAGGTTGGATCTGACTGCAAAATTTAATTTGGGTCTCTTAACAAAATGGTTCATGTTCAAGCACGTGGGCTCGGTAGCATGCCTTTGACAGTTGGAAATATTAAATAGGCGGTATTATTATTATTATTATTATTATTATTATTATTATTATTATTATTATTATTATTATTATAGGGGTGTTGGAAATTAGGAAATAATGTGTATTATTTCCTAGATGCTAGAAACACGGTGCACTGTTCACCTTTGTAATATTTACAATCCTTAAGGATCACTGAAGCAGCGAAAACGTCTAGTATTCTTTGAAATAAAGTTTTCATTACTTCACTCACGTCAATTCTTCGTGTTATATTTAAAATACGGAGCCCACTTAATCGTGCTTGTGACATGGTGCTATGTAAATATGTTTTTATTAGTTTTAATACTGAAAACGACCGCTCAGCTTATGCAACCGTTACAGGTAGAGATAGAAATAAAAATAAGTCTAGTGTACTTGACGCTAAAGATACATTTTCGATTAGCAAAATATGTGCCAATTCTCATCTCGCTTTTAATGCACTTATAAAGCACTATAATTGAAATGAGACATTCTCTGTTAAGTCTTCAGCATACTCCATTGATAAATGTTGTGCTTTACACTTATTCGTCTTTTGCAGTAGACAGCAACTGTGTCGGTCCTGGTGGCATAGTGGTAACCATACTTGCCTTCTAAACCCAAGATCGCGGGTTCAAATCCGGCCAGGATCGATGGATTTTTTCGGGCGTAAAAATCCTAGGCATGACTTCCTTCGGAAGGGAAGTGAAGCCGTGGGTCCCGTGTTATACATTTACGGCACGATAAAGAACCTCAAGCCTGAAAGAGAGGCCTCTGAGCAAAATTTGTCGGCCGTTTCACGCCCTGAATTGAATGGGACGCTGATGACCTGAGATGTTAGAATCCGTAAATGAATCAAATTAACAACAGCAACTGTGAGGCGAGTACAATGACAAATCACTTAAACATTTCGTACAATTGAACTTAATTTTGATTTGATTAACAATGATATCTAATATTATGTGAAACACTTTACTTGGAAATACTTTTCAGGACCTGACAGCCGTCCATTAAAATGCATCTTAATTTGGCGGAATTTCTTGTTTTCGAATTTGGCGTCAAATCTCCAATGTTTTGCTGGAAAACAATGCTTCCTGTAAATTAGTTCTGTATCCATTTGGCAAATTTGCAGGATTTGGAGTAATACTGACGCTCGGAAAAGATCAAGGTCGTTAGTTTGCAGTGATACCTAATTAACAGCTTCAAGTATTTTGGAATGCAGGACAGCTTGAAAACAAATTCAAAAATCTCCATTTGTATATTAAGAGCATTGGCTTCATTACAATCGTTGGCGTACTTTGATTGCAACATTAACGCAGTTAGTGCCTTCATAACATTTAATGACATGGTTATGTCTTAGAGCTTTTATTGAGTCCAACCTTGATGACCAACGCGAAGGACAAAGATTTTTTAAAAAATGAAAAGCTAATAACATTTCCCAACGCTTTATACTTTGATACATTTCTAACGGCGTCATTTAGAACATTGCCTAGGCTTCAGATTTGTTGAGACGAAAGGAGAATTTTACAGGAGCGTATCGTTTGTCGCGTGTCGCCTCCACGTAGGCGGAACTGAACATGTTTCAACTTGCACATATCGCACAAGCTGAAACCGGAAGTGACAACAATGATACTATACCACGTGTAAATTAGGTATTAACATAACAAAATATTGTAAAGCTAAATTTTAGTGCCAGAAATTATAGCTGAGTAAAAATTATAATCGTTCTTTAATGAAAAGTCCGCGTATAACTAAATAAGGCGGACTTGGGAGGGATAAGCCAGTTTTATTGCGATAAAAGCAAGAATTAAAATTATTTTCTTAATACCCACTTTCCATACATATGAACTACAATAAAATTGTATGCAGTGCAGTGAACGGATTTAGCCGTTTTATGTTTTTTTCCCCTCCTTTCTTCAATCCTTTCTTTTAACCCGTTATAGGTCCCAGACATATTCGCGGCACCGTCATAATCTTGGTCATGACATTCGGATAATGAGATACACTGTTCATCCATTGCATTTAGCAATATGGTCTCTCGTCCCTTTAGATTAAAAAAAAAAATCATTTAGTTTTATTTCACAAAGTTTCCCCAAAAAGCTTTAACTATCTTAACATATTCGACTTAATCTATTTTGCTCACGTTTTATATAGTACCAAAAATTACAGCAATATTTGTGCAGACTTGATTTTATTATCTATTTTCTGTGATAAAAGTTGAATTAATTAATTTTGTTTGAACTGAGGTATTTTTCAGATGCGTCTGGTCAATGTACAAGGGTAGGTTCATAAGTTTCCGGCCTAACCCTTTTCTATGTATGATAAAGACATAAACTATATTTCACTTTTCAATATAGTTACCCCTTATTGCAATACACTTCTCACATTTCAACCCCCCCCCAAATAGTCAGGAGTCTTGTCTGCAAAATGCGCATAAACAGCATCCATCACTTTTTTGACACATTTAAATGTTCTCCCTCGAAGGTCCTTCTTGAGTTTTTAGAGAGGAAATAGACATTGGGACCTAGATCTCGGCTGTAGGATGGATAGTCGATCTCCTTGAAGTCATCTTTCTTCAAAGCTTTCTTTGCAACAAGTGCACAGGCGCGTTGTTGTGAAAAAGGCGCACACTACCACTCAGCTTTCCTCGTCTTTTATCTTTGATGGAAGCACGTAGTCTGTGCAGTAGGCCAGCATAGTACTCCCCATTTAATGAGGTGTTCCTCTCCTTGAAGTCAATGAAGAGTGTTCCTTCACAGTCCCAAAATATTGTGGCCATGATCTTCTTGGTTGACTGAGTGACCTTGACCTTTAGAGGCGGTACTTCGTCAGGTTTACGCCACTCCATTCATTCTCTTTTGGACAAGGTATCATAGTAGAGGATCACAGTTTCATCTCCTGTAACAATGGCTTGCAGAACTTCTCTTTTGTTGCCACGACAGAGCTCCAAAAATGCCTGACAACAGATGACCCGTTGCTGCTTTTGAACTGAGGAAAGAAGTGTAGGCACTCATCTTGCACTTACCTTATTCATGTTGAAATGTTCATGAATAATTCGGAGGACTGTTGTTTTAGTAAGGTCAACCTTGCTGCTATTTCTGTATCTTTGAGCCGCCGGTCTTCCATAATTTCTCCTTCCACAACAGCGATGTTTTCAGGAGTGAGCACCTCTAAGGGCCGACCTGCACGCTCTTCATCTTCAAAGCTTTCTCGACCCATTCGAAAAAGGTTGCCCCATTCTTTTACGGTAGAATATGAGGGGGATGCTCCTCCATATACACCGCCCAATCGCTGTTTAATTTCATTTGGAGTAAGTTCTTCTTTTGTGAAGAACTTAATAGCAGCTCGAAACTTCATTTTGAACATGTCACAATCTGCTACACATAGCCTCGTTTATGAACTGAACATAGCTACACCTGCAATTATTTATTTAACAGATAAGGTATGACAAAGATAAGGGTTGTGAAGGCGATAATCTTTATCGGCGAGGCTGGAAACTTATGGTTCTACCCTGGTATATGCTTCTGTAAACCTCGTAATGCTGGATTAGACTAATAATGTGACAGTGGAAATAATTATGCGATTAAGATCCATTTAAATTTGTATACAAAAGATAGTGCCTCGTCCACCATTCAAACCAGCCTTCAATTAAAAGACTAATGATTACGGTACCTTCAACATCTTAAACATCTCAGAGGGCCGGTCAAATTTCTTAAGCTATACAAGAAACCATGTTTTAATTTGTTTCCATGTGTTAAATTCTTTCTTTAATTCGCATTTTAGATTACAATGTACCGTTTCTGTATTTTTCCAGACATTATAAGCAACACATGCCTCCAGATGGGAACGAGACGTTGTTGACAAGCCCTTTATCCAGGCAAATTCAGAAGATACTGAACTTCTGTTAGCAAATCACCAACATGACTTACAATAAACATCTTTTCTAGAATAACAGAGCCACTCTTGTCATTTTTCACCATACTTACATTCAACTGTATGCTATTGCTGCCATTCTCAATATCGGGAGAAATACCAGGCTTCATCTTCACCGATATTGTTCACTGTATCACTGCTTGAATTTGCACTACTGACATTTGTTCTTACAGATGTCCTACTAAACATGGGCTATTACAATGTTTATTTATTATTTCTGAATTAGTATTAAAGAAACTATTTTCACTCATTTTGAAACTAATCTTTCAACCTCTCTCTTTTTTCTGCGTTTTTGCGCACCACTCAAATATTAATAATCACTTTTAAGTGGCTTTATTTCGGGAAAAAAAGGGAATAAATCAAAAACTGATTTGCTAGTACTAGGCTATTTTTAGTCTAATATTGTAAGCGACTCCAAACCAGATCAAACACCGTTTCACTTCTACTGCACTACATTTGATGTAATAGCCAAGCCAAGCGACACTGCATATGTCCCAGTAATGCTGAAGCAACGGAAAAAAAAACCTAAACACTCGCCGTCCCCGAATGTAACGTAAATATGCGTTGTGGGGATAGTGACCAGCGACAGGCTTCTGTTAATTTTCAATACTCAGTTTGGTAATTGTTGAAATGTACCGAGGATGTTCACTGAAAGTACTAACTCCCTTTTTCTTTTACTGCTTTGCATCTCTTTCGACCTTCACCCCCATTATGACAACCCATTTCTCTTTCCTGGTTTTTATTTTCAATTTTTTGTTTTTCTTTTTTGCGCTCTCGCCTGGTTTGCGGGGCTCACAATTACCCCCCTGATGCTATGTATCAAAGTAATTTAGTTAAATGTCTTAATATTCCATTTTTAGATATATCGCAGATATATTAAAATAATTTCAGTTGAAATCATTAGTGGAAGTTATTAGGTATGGATGTACAGGCTAGATTTAAAAACGTACAGCTTTCTCCGAATTACTGTCACATTCAGGCAAAAACCTAATTCAATATACCTCACACACGTCTGCATACAATACAATTAACAGACGTTTGAGAGATGTAGATAGACAAAATATTTTGTCTCAATGCGCAGAAAAAGTATCGCTAAACCTGCAGGCTCAAATACATCCGGTGTGTGGGATTATTTAGATATCTGTGGCAGAGAAGAAAGAAGTGGTCTCGCATGGTTCGGATTAGGGGCTTGGAAAGGAAACAAAACAGTTAATGCTCTTGGGGAAAGAATTTGTTCATTGTGTGGAGAAAACGAAACTTGGAGGCATATTTTGGCAGAATGCAGGGAAAAGGAGCGTTTAAGAAATGAGCATTTATCATCGCAATTTCTGAATTCCAATAGAAGTTTGAACATGTGCCGGGAAGTGTTGGTGCATGCGAGATACTCACACAATTTGAAAATATTTCTAGAGAAGACACGACAAAGGAGGGTAATGAAGAGGGGGGAGTTGGAGAGGGGGTGTGAGTAAAGGGAAGAGGGCTCGAGAGTAAGGGTTTCATTCATGTCTATGTATTTGTATTTAAATTATTAATAGAAAACTTAAATATATCGAACTATTTGTATATTTGTATGTGGATTTGTGTGTAGGTAGGTATGTGTATATGTATATATATATATATATATATATATATATATATGGATGTATATATGTATGTATGTATGTATATATGTATGTATGTATGTATGTATGTATGTATGAGTATTGCCCTTTTGATTGCTATAAGGACGACATTAGCATGTACGGCCATAAGGCCCATGCGACAGTTCTATGTATTTGAGTGAATCCTAAAATCGTACAATAAAACGTCCATTACTACTACTACTATACAAATCGAAAGCGGCGCCATTTTGTTCAGTATCGATAGTTGCATTACGGCCTGCTTTGAGATGGTCTTGAATTAGAGAAATCGATTAATCGATACAAGTAAAGTAGTGGGGCAGTATATAAGAGAACATATTTCATTACCTCTCCTTTCCCCCCTACATTTATCTGTTGCTCGTTTTTTTAATAATAAAGATCGCTCCTTACAGTGTTCTATAACTAATTTTGAAATGGTTTAAAAGCTCTTGGCTAAAAAAAAAAAAAAAAGAGAGGAAGAGGTTAGGTTTGATATGGTAATATTATGAGCTGTATGTAAATTGCGCCAGCCCTTGCCTGGATCCGCGACAAGACGTTTTGATGGCCGTTAACATGAAAATGTTTCTTATCACTAGAGATCTATACGAGTCTTGACTATCATTTTATGCCATATCATGTCAAAATCCTCCGGGGGGAAAACATAAAAGATGTAACAAGCGAGAAGCCTCATTTCATACCATTAGCTGAAGTTCTGAGAATATGCTGCCACACATACAAACGCCCGCGCCTTTTACGAACGGAAAATTCCCTCCTCGTGATCTTGGAAGAAATTCTTCTGTAGCCGAAACAAAAAGCAGATATAAATAGAAATTAATGGGCTTCTGTACCAAACGGGGGCAGGCATAAACGCAGAGATGGCTCAATGGGGGCAAAACAAAACAATGTTGCCACATGTCCAATTTTTACGTCACAGACCGGTAAACTTCAATAATATTCTGGTAACTTTTAACAAACTTAGATTGAAATATTCAATTAATAATCTAATATTTAGAACGAGAAAAAGTGATCACTACCAAAATGTATTGCTGTTTATTTAAAAGCTTTGAAAAAAATAATGCAGAAAAGAATGCACAACCACCTGCAGTGATTGGGGGTCCTGGTACCGCTACGAGTGGCCGAGGTCGTGGCGGAGGTCTGGGGTTCGAATCCCACCAGGACGTCATTCCTGACCAAGGTTTTATCCAGGTTTTCCTCAGTTCTCATAGATGGCAAATGCCGGGGAGGTACCCCAAACTTAGACCTGGAACGCTTCCTTTCTTATACAAAATCCTTTCCCAATATGTCATTTCATCTCATGTATCACCAGTGTCCACCGTCTGTGGTGCCTGAGTAGTAAAAACGGGCGTTAAACACCATACTTGTCTCCTAAACCCAAGATCGGGTTTCCTTCGGAAGGGAAGTAAAGCCATGGGTCCCGTGTCGTACATTTACGGCACGAAAAAGAACCTCAAGCCTGAAAGAAGAGGCCTCTGAGCAAAATTTGTCAGCCGTTTCACGCCCTGAACAGAATTGAAAGGTAATGACTTGAGCGTCCTTAAATAAATAAATAAAAATCTCATCTTCGAATGTATTTAAAAGAGGTTTCGAATTCTCTGAAATCTTGCTAACTAAATTCAGCATTTTTACGTTAAGTACACCGTAATTTAACCAACACATCAAGACTGCGTCTCATTTGAGTTGCTATATTTGAGATCCAAAAGCATCTGATGGGTTTGTGTATAAATTATTTGGTTATAATTCTGTGCTATTAAATTTTATACCATTCTTTGTATGTTTATCTTCTTGATCCGTAAAACTCCTTTATCATCTGGGGGGGGGGGGGCGGCTTTCAAGTAAAATATCTCACTCACTTGTCACTCACTATTTCGGAGCGGCCATAACAACTCCATTTTAACTGCCTGGTTGCTAGGGAATTTTTCTTAGCTAGGACCCAAGTTTCAGGGCCATAACTTGATGGTGTTGCTATCGGGCTATAACTTTGGGACAGGTGACTGCAGATTCTGTTTACTGGCCGGTAACAGATGTACAGATTAAGGCGATAATAAATGCTATAGAATTGCTTTCGAGTTTCCTGGATATCCTGCGACCTTGGTGAGGATTTGGCCTGCGGTTAGCGTGCAACGCCGTGTTTTATGGCACCTCAACTATTGCCGAATTCATCACGACCCTTACAACATTTCTATGTTTAAAGGACGAAGCAAACAAATGTCTACAAATACCTCCAGTATTTTTGCTATTAATGAATTTAGTTTTGTGCTGTGTTAGTTACTTCCCTGACGAAAACAGCCATGTGCCATACAATTCTATGTACATATCATGACATCCATTTGTTTCGGCCTCGCTTTCCGGCTGTCGACAAGGTTGATAATGTCAATTATATTCAAGCTGGAGCCAAAGGTTTGTCGCACAATGCTTTCCAGCATTTGGTCCATAATTTGGAGTTTTTATAACGTACAAAGAACCTTCATAGCTCAGCTCAGCATATGCAAAGTGTGGGCACTTTTGAAAATGTTAGCACACTTTTCAAAACTATCTTTAGTGAAACCAAGAGTGCTGACAAATGTTTGGGTAATTTAATTGAGATTAACCTTCGGCCACGAAATGATTACAACGACAAAAACAAGCATGAGTTTGAAAGATTAATTAAATTGCCTAATAAAAATTATAAGCAAGAGGGGGATTCGGTAAGATGTTGCAATGCGAAAACGATGCCATTTTTTTTTAGATAGGCTTACCCGTTTGATCTTTCTGAAAACATACACTGATTTCATTTTATTTTATTGGCTTTTATTCCAGGCATAACCGCGTGGAGATCTAAATTAAATAAAATACATCTGAACACCATTATAACAATCACCAATTACTACTATTTGCGTATCAATAGTATTTCCTATTGTGATGAAAACTTCTTTTGGGAGGCTATAAGATAATCGAATTCATTATTAATTTTTCTCCAAGAAGGACTACGAAGATGTGTGTAATTGAATAATTAAAAACATGTGAACACTTGAGGTTATAATAACATTCGTTGTATATTTATTTATTTTAACATTAAATTTAAAGTTAAATTATTCTATCTTATTTATTATTTCATTTAATCATGATATTTAATTTATTGTACAATTGTTGTAATTAATAACAGTTCCATATTGTGGGTTGGCGATTAGGTTTCATTCTGTATGTTTTCTTGGGGTCCAACACTACCTCTTAATTTTTCCACCATGATGGCATCACTGTGTTTACTGATGTTCATGCATGGTATGTTGGAATTGGTGCTAGCGTAATCGAAACAGAGGCTATAGGAATAGACAAAAAGGAACGTAGTACAAAAAGCTTGGGTTATTAGTTTCTGAGCACCATGCTTTAAAACTATCGGCTAAGTTGCATTCTGATTGCTGAAAGGCGAACGCGTGCCAATCTCTTGTATAATGCAACTAGCGCTGGCAGTGTACGTGTTACTGAATTGAAAGTAACAAGCGTTTGTATTGACCATTTCACTCATGTGACGTCATCTTAAAGTTGACCAATGATAGGAAACCAAAGTTTGACTAATTACAGCCGGATTACGGTATGAAATTATCGAAAAACATTATTAAATCCGTTTTATCCCGCGACGTGCATTTGTCTTGTAGTCAGTGTAGCCAACTCTATACTTTCCTTAACACGCATCGCTGACCACTTTTGCTAGAGGCGGTGGGGAGCTATTGATAGCAACAAAAGCATGGACAATCGACAATCATAATGCAAAATGGAGGTTTCTTCAAAGCTTTTTGGTGATGTGTCAAGTGTGTAAATTGATTTTATCATTAGGAATTCCAAAATACAGAATACAAAAAAAAAACAATTTAATAGTCCACTTGTCCATTTCAGTCTCACGGTTTCTGAAGAGAATAGACATTCATAAGTATAACAAGTGTCAATATTCTGTGCAGGAATTTCACATATATATATATATATATATATATATATATATATTTGAGTTCATTTTCATCACGTGACCAAGAGCCAAGCTCGAAATATAGTGTGATTTTAGTGTTCAATTTTACGGTTTTTAGTGTGAAGTTTTATGTGAACCTTTTTATATTGCACTCTGAGTGTTTTTTATGAGTTTTTATGCTTTTTAGAAGTTTTGATTACTCTATTAATAGTATATATATATATATATATATATATATATATATATATCACTTTTATTTTTATTCTATTCATGAAATAGTTCTAAACCCGTATTTTGCTGTTATCTATTGGCATTATTGACAATCGGCATTCTTCTGTCGCAAGATTGCTTGAAAATGTTAAGTACTAATATACAAGTATTACAAGTTTGTAAGCCAAGTTTATAGGAATTATATTTAAATTCTTATTTCACTTGTGAAATATTTTAATAAATATCACTCTAGGATCTGAGCGTGCCACATAAATTCACCCACGTGAAAATTATTTCTGGTGATAACAAAGAAAAGTCAGTTGAATTCGGTAAGGCAATTCCCGAAAATTTGGCTTTTAATATCATTAAAAAAACTAAACATGTCAGGTCGTGAACAAAGGTGTGGCCAAGTGGTTAGACCACCGGGTTCGATCCCAGTAGCTGTAAGCGGAATTTGTTACGGATGCTTTCTCCGGATATTTCAGCTTCTACCCTTCATTCGGTCGATGTTCTATCGTCTCATCCCCATCTGCACCTTCATCATTTGGCATAATACAATCTGTTGATTCTCGGTGTGCGCATCAAAATTGACTCCTTTGCCTGTGTGTGGATTGGTATTGAACGATTGGCATTAGAATTCGGTCACATTCAAACAAAAAAGGTAGACTATTACTGTAGAATATAGTTAGCCAGTACCCACGTACCATTCTGGAACATGGGTACCTACTGCAGAAAATTTCGTTTTTCCCCTGCAAGGAGTTCAATTATGCTTATTTTCCAACAGATGGCAGAGTGAAGCACATCGCCTCTCAAGTCATTTAACAGGAAACTAAGACACTAGGGTGCTCTAAAAATTCGCATGATTCAGAGGTGCCTTGAAAATAGCCAAATGATAGTTGATAAGTATCATCCTTTAGAGCCCTTGTTTATGACGATCTTGTAAACAAACTAGTGTTAACATTTTCTAAAAATTGGATAAAACTGAAATACGAGCAGTGATAAAGTATTTCGTTTTGAAGGGTTTAACCTCGACAGAAATACAAAAGCAGTAGATTCCACATTAAAATATTCTTTGCCTTTGTTTTCGACAGATAAACGTGGTTGTACATCATTCAAGATGATCACGGCTTTGGGCGTCCCAGAACTGCAACGACCACCGATATTGTGATAAAAAATCACGATGCCGTACTAAATGATTACCGATTGAAGATACGCGAGTTGGATGACATTGCAAAACCTCGATAGACCGTACCAATTACATGTTCTTAGAATTTGTTGTTCAATTCGAATTGTTAGAATGTTTACATTTGTTTAAATGTAATTCCATGAGTTTCTCCGACGTTTCATGAGAATATTTAAAACATGTACTCATCACTACACGCCAGGGAGTGGGTAACAAAAGGTGAAAGTGCATCAAAGAAAGCAAAAACGGTTCCTTCTACAAGAAAAGTCACGCCTATGGGTTTGTCATGGTGTTGTGCCCATAAACTACCTCCGGAAGGGCAGCTCCATTACTAGGGAGTATTATGCTAAAACAAAGGATCAACTGAAAGGAGCTATTCTTGCTAAACGTTCAACCTCTCGAAAAAGAAATTTCTCTTTTATCACGACAATGCGCCTTCACACACACATGCGATTGTTGTAAAAACTTTCTGACCTTCGCTTGCAAATTCTTTCACATCCGCCATATTGCAGGATTTCGCTCCCAACCATTACTTTGTATTACTAAATCTGAAGAAATGGCTGGATGGACGAAGATTCACATCAAATGATGAGGATGAAGCTGAAATAGATGCTTATTTTTCATAGTTGGACAAATCTTATTTTTACTGAAGGCTGTAAAAATTAAAAATTCATTGGATTAAATGTATTGATTTACAAGATGACTATGTTGAAAAAAAATCTTAAATCTTGTGTTTTCTTAGTCAAGTCGAGAGATTTTAGAATGCTACTCGAAATATTTGGATGTGAAATGGACAAAAAATTTGTTCAGGGATATCTTTTATCACGGATCAAGTTATTTAATATGCCGTAAATCTACGGAATGGGACTGATGGGTTAAAGTACCTCCCGCTGAGAATTTTACCTCTAAAATTCCATCGATCCCGGTCGAGTATGAACCCGCGAAATTTCAAAGGCGAGGTGCTACCCATAGACAACCGAGATCGGCTGATTCAAATATTCAATAAACATATTAACTTTTTATGTGTTACAGACCGGCAAATAATTGTTAAATTTGGAGCGTGTGACATGGGGTATATTTATGCTAAAATGATGCAAATAAAATATTTAATTATTAATGAAATTAGCGTATTTTTTCAAAATTAGTAACTTAACAAGAAATGATAATATATGGCATTGGGTGTCTATTTCATTGCAATAAGTGTATTGAATGTATTCGTTTGTGAACCAGTTTAAAGATTTTCAAAGAACTGGCGGCTATCTGAGAATTGTGACCCATACAATTTTTCAGATCCTCTATTTTCGAAAGATTTATTATACATAGGGACAAACAATCGTTCTTTAGGCGTTGATGTCCTTTAACGGATATAACATCAACTCTATGATACCTAAATAACTGATTTTTATTCCTATTTATCAATATTCTATATTCTCAGTTGGCATCTAGAAGAGGGAGGTTGGTCCTGTGGCATAGTAGTAACCATTTGTTTCGTAGACCCAAAATCGCGTGTTCAATCACGGGTAGGGACGATGGATTTTTCGAACTTAAAAATCCTAAGTATGGATTTCTTTCGAAGAAAAGTAAAGCCGTGGGTCCCGTGTAGTAGATTTACGGCGGGTAAAAGAATCTCAAGCCTGAAAGAAGGGGGGCCTCTGAGCAAAATGTTGACGCTGATGACCTGAGATGTTAAAAAGTGTCCCTAAATAAAATAAATAATAAAACTAACACGAGAAGAAACTAAGCACAAACATTCCTTTCTGCAACTGTTTCGATATTTTTGTTGACACTGCTAATTTATTACTACTGCATACAGTTTGAGAAATGGTATGTTTCATCTATGCATTAAAAAAAAGTAACTTACAATTAAAATCGCTAATTATATTATGTATATATATATATTTCAAATTTGAACGGAAAAACAACAGCAATGTGTAGTATGATGTTCTGTAAACAGATGTGACTCACATTACGTAATGCTAGCGCTGATACAACAAAATGGAGCAAAGATTATCGTTTGAACAGCGGAAAGCAATTTTGAAGTGGTAATGGAAAACCGAGAATGTTGTTGAAGTTCAAAGGCAATGGAGACGTGTGCACAGAACAGAACCGCCAACGTGAGTAACAATTGCATGCATTCGAGACAAATTTGAGACTCATGGTACCGTATGCGATGTTAACAAGGTCAGATCTGGGCAGACCAGCTACACTGGCAGCACTTCGGGAAGAAATTGAAAACGGCATGTACTCCAATCGCTGAGGACACTTTCGCAAACGTTGCTCAATTAGTAGTTCAACGTACTCAGAAGTGTATTGACGCCGATGGTGGGCATTTTGAGCAACTGTTGTAACTGTAAAGGTCTAAGATGATTAGTGCTCATCATTTTCTGTTTGTGTGAATTCAGTTTTGTTATGTTAACACATTTTTTTTTTTTTTTTTGCTGGAAGTGTGTATACATTTTTTTTGGTAGCCTCTGTATATAAACTTCCTTTTTCTCCATTTCTTGAAATCTTCGCTAATGCTCTTCTTTAAATTGAGGTGCCGAAATAAAAAATCCATTGGTCCTTAACCCGAAAAGTTAAAAAAAAAAGCTCTTTATTTTTTTTTTTTTTTTGATCGAGTTGCTTTCATTATTTCAATTGTTTCATTACTTGAACTGTTACAATCCTGCATTTGGTTTTTTCCAAAAAAATTAAAATATAAATCACTACTCTTATTACGACAGAGCAACTAATGTAAAGCTAATGACAGCCTCCAACTGGTGGTTGAACCAATGTGCTTTTTACATTATATAGAATAACTGATAAACGGCTCATAATAGCTAATGACCGGAATACCAAAGAAATCTGTTATGTAGACTCTATAGATTTATTTCTTAAATATTGTAACTTGTAAGCATTAACCATCTCTATTGAACATTTTGCATGATCAGGATGTAATAGATAGGTTGGATAAAACGTAAAAGTAACAGTGTTGTAATGTCTAGATGCATTTATTATCACAGGAAAGTCACGCACATCCCATATATTTACATTGCCATATACTGTTGGAAATACTTTGATATTTATGATGGCCAACCAGCTGCTATTTCTTTAGCCTTAGACTATATAGAGCAATGTGATAAGAAAAATATTGTCTTTTTTTTTTTTTGATTCCAGGGCGGCAATTATGACCTTAACAACTTATAATCACAATGAATGTGATATCTCCAAGAACTGCAAGGAAAAAATTAATAAACTGCTGAACGTCAAGAACCGCATTGCACTGCAGTGGATCCTTCGGAAGGGAAGTAAAGCTGTGGGTCCCGTGTCGTACATTTACAGCACGATAAAGAACTTCAAGCCTTAAAGAAGAGGCCTCTGAGCAAAATTTGTCGGCCGTTTCACGCCCTAAATAGAATGGGACGCTGATGACCTGAGATGTCAAAGAGCGTCCTTAAACAAACAAATAAAAAAAAAACTGCAGTGGATTCCTGGCCACTGCGAGATTTATGGAAAATTTTGGCGAAAAGGGGATCCAAAATGAAACAACCGAAAAAGTGGAATTTTTTGAATAAGTCGGAAAAGAATTCCTAGTTCTGTAACTAGATCAGTTGGCGTGGCCTGCTTTAGACTTGCTACGGGGTCATGGCTACTTACAGAGTCACCTGTATAGGTGCATGCATGCGCTCTTTACGACCAAGGCGTATCCCTGACTGAAGAGCACCTCAGCATTTGCCCTACTGTTCTCAACTGTTTTTCTTTGCGTGTTATTGACAATGCCTTTGGTGACTATTTTTATCGTTCTTCTTTGTACTGGGCTGCTCGTCAACTTATGACCGAGAGGTCGGAGGTGGGCATAGGATAAATGTCCATATATCTCTTAATGTCCTAAAGATACCGCCTTAGAGCATTCATTATTCATAATGCAAGTGGTTCTTTCATTTTTGCGAAGAGATCAGAGCTCATATCGGGTGAGTATGGTCTATGTTCAGTATTTCCTAGTTCCATTGATGCAGGAGATCTGCGACAGCGTTAGAATTGCCATGAGGGATGATGGGTTTGACTGCCAGAAAATGTCATCGCTTTCTCCTTTGTCTTCTAGATACAGCGTCGTGCAGTACAACACCATGAATGCCATACGTCACAATGATCAACACTTTCACACCATATTAGGCGCGCACTACCTTTGGACGAGGGAAGCCGGGATGTTTCCATTCATTTCACTGCCGTTTCAAACGTGGTACGTAATAAGCAGCCCAGGTTTCATCCATAGTGAGGATTCATTGTTGTTACAAGCAGCGCTGAAAGCACTAGGAATCCCCTGCTGCAGTTAAATCATGAATCTCTGAGCGGCTGGCAAGCTCCAACGGAGAGAACTGAGAGAGGCGATGGTAGTGACTAGCACAGGTATAGCTAGGTAATAAGGTTCCATAAGCAGTGGCACAATAGCTCAGGCGGTGAGAGCGTCAGTTGTGAAGACAGTGGTTTCAAATCCTACCTGTCCCAATGTCTTTTTTATGGCCTATAAATTTATGTTGATCATTTTTATGGTGTAATCAAAGGGGATTTGCCAGCATTACAGTAATTTATCCGACCGTATCAATTTATATTTACGAAAGGAGGCAAGCGTAGGCCATCAGGCCGTAGCAAGGCGCAGCAAACCACTGGGTTCAACGGTTTTGGGATTTACTTGATTTTAGCGCTAGGGATTAGTTGCGAATTGGAATAAAATTTTCACGTTGCAATATTTCACCCGCCTAACAATGCCCTCATTACAGTGATTTACCCTATCAACTTACATTTACAAGAAGGAGGCGAGCGTAGGACATTAGCCTAATTATTAACCTACGTACCATTACAGGGCAACACATAGGTTACATTATTTTTAACAAAAATACATACAACATGAGACACAATTGTGTGAGGTTAACTCCGCTGTCAGTGATTCCATGAATCCACTGCAGCAGGAGATTCCTAGTGCTTTCAATCCTGCTTGTAACGCCACAAGGAAGCCGTCACCTTCTCCCTGGTAACGGTTCAGCAAACCCGGTGCCACTGTTTTGACTCCGTGATAACGTCGGGTATCCAACGCGCTGCAACTTTGTGGAGCATATGGAGTACGATTTTGTGGCATACGCTTATCTCTAGGGCTAATTCCCGCACAGTCCCTTAGCGATCAACATACATCAGGGAAACAAGGAGTAGAATCGTATGGTTGTCAGTTGCCAATATGCGACACGGCAACGCTGCATCACCACATGCTTCACGTGCTCTCTGATAACAATCTTGGGCACCACGACCTCGCGCTACTTCAATTGTTATTAGAGTTTCAAAAACATATTACTAGAGCGCTTGCACTATCCACCTCTACTTCAAGGCACCGCTATACGAAGGTAAGTCCATAAGTTTCCGGCCTAACCATTTTCTAGGTATGATAAAGACAAAAACTGTATTTCACTTTTAATTAAGGCTACCCTTTATTGCAATACCCTTCTCACATCTTTGAATTAACATTTCAACCCCCCCAAAAAATATTTAGAAGTTTTATCTGCAAAATGGGCATAAACAGCATTCGTTACTTCTTCGTAACACTTAAATGTCCTTCCTCGAAAGTCCTTCTTGAGTTTTGAGAAGAGGAAATAATCACTGGGAGCTAGATCTGGGCTGTAGGGTAGATGGCTGATCTCCTTGAAACCACATTATTTCACAGTTTCCTTTGCAACAAGAGCTGTGTGCACAGGCGCGTTGTCGTGAAGAAGACGCACACCACCACTCAGCTTTCCTCGCCTTTTCTCTTTGATGGAAGCATGTAGTCTGTGCAGTAGGCCAGCAAGTACTCCCCTTTTACTGTGGTGTTCCTTTCCCTTGAAATCAATGAAGAGTATTCCTTCACAGTCTCAAAAGATTGTAACCATGATATTTTTGGTTGACTGAGTGGCCTTGGCCTTTAGAGGCGGTACTTCGCCAGGTTTACGCCACTCCATTGATTCTCTTTTGAACAAGGGATCACAGTAGAGAACCATAGTTTCATCTCCTATAACAATAGTTTGCAGAACTTCTCTCTCATTGCCACGGCAGAGCTCCAAAAATGTCTCACGACAGATGACTCATTGCTGCTTGTGTGCTGAAGAAAGAAGTCTAGGCCCCCATCTTGCTCTAATCTTATTCATGTTTAAATGCTCATGAATAATTCGAAGGACTGTTGTTTTAGAAACGCTCAACCTTGCTGGTATTTCTGTAACTTTGAGTCGCCGGTCTTCCATAATTTCTCCTTCCACAAAAGCGATGTTTTCAGGAGTGAGCACCTCCAAGGGCCGACCTGCATGGTCTTCGTCTTCAATGCTTTCTCGACCCATTCAATAAAGTTTGGCCATTCTTTTAGGGTAGAATATGAGGAGGATGCTTCCCCATATACACCGTCCAATCACTGTTTAATTTCATTTGGAGTAAGTTCTTCTTTTACGAAGAACTTAATAACAGCTCGAAACTCCATTTTGAACATATTACAATCTTCTACACATAGCCTTCCTAATGTAACTATATTTGAACACGGGAGCGGAAGTTACAGCTGCAATTATTTACTTAACAAACAAGGTATGAACCCGATAAGGGTTTTGTGAAGGCGATAATGCTTATCGGCGAGGCCGGAAAGTTATGGACCTACCCTCGTATGTCAATGAATAACTGCTGAAGGTAAGGGAACATTTCATTATCAGATCCACACTACCCCATGAATAACAAAGACGCGATAGCTGCGTCCTGCCAGAGTTGCCACTACTTTTCATCCAGCCCTAATATAAAAGTGAATCAAATATAAACTGAGATGTTTATTTTACAATTTATGAGCAGAATGGAACGAGATACACCTTTGAGACGTTACGCCCGAGTTTCAGGAGTAATGGGAATCATTACCCTGCATAGTAGTTTCGTTTGTCAGTAGCATCAAGTCCGAGCAACAGTAACACTCGCCGATTGCGCAAGGGATTCTTTTTTTGACCACGAAGGGCGCAAAAACGGCCAGAATTTTGCATAGATTAAACGCAAAAAGCGCTGTCTAAGACACAAATGTAAGAGTGTCACAAAATTAACGAAATTTATGAAATCACCTTTGAGGTTAGAATAAGTTATGGAAGTTTCAATGCATTCACGTTTTCGCTGAATATGTTAAGAAGCTTTTGGCTCTACACCGGGAACAAGCAGAAAGGTATTTGCATAAAATAACTTGCGATGAAACAGCTAAGCCATTATACTGTGTTGTTCAATAAAACGAACATGGAGTAAGGTAAGCTAACGTTCACTGATAAGGTTCTCTTGACAGTTTTGTCGGACACACGTGGCTTTCAATTCATGAATTTGATTCATGAACGTCAAAGAGGCTATGCAGTTTATAATTGTCAGCTTTTGGTTGAGGTAAAACGCGCTTATCTGCGAAAAAGATGTCAAAACTAATACGAGAAGTTCCTCGTATTGGTTTTGAAGTTAGACAACGCCCGTTCACATACAGCTGCTTTGACAAGAGCTCAGGAACTTCACTAAACAAAACTGGGAAACGTTCCCATATTCTAGATATATCGCCTTGCGATTGCCATATGTTTAGACCATTAAAAGAAACATTGTAAGGTTGAGATTTGGCCATAGCTGTGGAAACCTAACCTTACTTTTTCTTCGATACCACATGTATCCCGCTTTTATTTAATTTGGTTTTAATAAATTTTAAAAAATCCGCTTTATAATTGATTCTCTCCCGTAAGACTGAAAATCTACATTAAATCTTATTTTCTAAAATCTTTAACAAGTCAAGTTTTAAAAATGTGTGCGACTGAAGTAGGTGAGTATTGGGGTTTTGTTATATACGAAGCAGGAAACTTAGCAGACGCTTTTAGGAACGAATGTCAGCAGTATTGGTAAGAGGGATTTTTTTTTTTTTTTTTTTTTTTGCATAGAGAAAAGGTTAAAAAGGCTAAAAATAAAGCAATAAAAATTTCTTAAACGCAAATTATAAAATGTTTCTGCAATGCCTAGAATGCTCTCAGTATATCATTTACGAATAAGAAGAAGAAAATTAAAAAAGGAAATTCCGAAGTAGTTCAACAGGTAGATAACTATAGTCATCTGTATGAAGCAGAGTTCATGAGTTGCTAAACACTTCCAGAACTATGGAGAGTTAGTGTTGAGAATTTTCGAAAGAGGGAAGCACAGAGTATTCTCATTTTTCGAAAAACCCCATTAGATGTCACATTGTAAACACTGTGGCATTTTAAACCGCCACAAGATTATTCGGTAACTATCGATATTACTATAATCGCTTCTTTTATTAGCGAACGCTTTGGTTGGATGTCAATTGGCTTGAAACTAGTTAACAGTTACGAATTTTCCATTCACATTTGATAGAATAAGTTGGTAAAGTAATACATTCAAGAAAGAATTTTGTGAAACTTTCCTTTTCTTCAGTATCCAAGAATATTTTAAATAAAATTACTATCCACATATTTGTGATCCTCTGGACTCAAGATTTGCGGGTTCAAATCGAACCGAATGAAGACAAAATTTTCCGAACGTCAAAATACAATGAGAGGAACTTGAGATAGTTGGAACGCATGTCGTAGCTTTACGACACCATATCTTAAAAGTGATCCCTGTGCATAATCATCGGCTGTTTCACGTCCCAGTAACACCTTAGTTCCTGCCAGATGGAAATGCAGGATGAGCTTACCATCTGTCTCTCTGCCCTCTGTAGGAAAATAAAACTTCCGTATTAGGACATCCCTTGTTAAGACACCTAATTAAATATGACTACTTTCTATGCTTTAACATGTCCAGGATATCCTCTATAATGGACATCCTTGAATACTGGAAGCTGGGCATCCCTTATAGTCATAATTAGGACAGTTTCTCTTTCTGTCATTTATTTCTGCTAACTTGTTTAACTTGAATGGGTCAATAGCAAATACACATATTATAACAAAAGGATGGGTTTTCCCTAACTGGCTTTTTGGTGTCTTTTTGAGCTTTATAGACATTTGTCCCAATGCTTTGCAATTGAAAATGAGGACAGTAGTATGGAAAGGGGGGGGGCTTTTCTTTAACTTTTTTTCTCTGACATACTTCCTCAATTCTTCACAAAATGTAAAATTGTTATGTATTTCAAACAAATTACACAGTACATAACTGAAGCAAACAAATGTTTCGAAATTTTACTTTCATTGAGCATTTGTGTTAATACGTGTCATTTCTTATTACTTAGTATGTATGTACTGTGATAACTTGCTTCCTTCTATCATGGACACCTCGTTAAATTGGGGGAAAAAAATGTCTGGGTTACAGAGGTTTTGTTCAAATATTAAAATTGCTTTCGTAATCGAAAGTTCTCTCATGGAAGGCCCTCGTGTTTCAGAATGGAACGACGGGTACCAATTCATATAATTGGTGTGCAAAATTTTGAAAATATTTTCTGTAAACAGTGTTTTAAATATGAGCATTGATCCATCCTACATTTTCAATTAATCAAAATTGTGAACAACTAGAGTCAGAAAATATAGCATGTGCCCCTTCTTTTGACAAATAATAAATAAATGGGCTGACGCGGTATCCATATTTCACGCCTACTTGGTTATAGACAATAAATCCTTGAATAAACAATGCACATTAATATCGGATTTTATATTTCTTTTTCTTAGAATTGTACAGTCTGTTTATGACAGCTATAAGCAATTTACTTTGGACTGACAAGAAAGTACTTCACTATTGCAGAATCGGACCTCGTCACATATGCCGTTGTTGCACTAGAAGCTTGGACTCTAAACTACCGAGGTATCTACGCCATTACACTGCGGCTGCTTCCCCACACCCCCGGGCGCCACATTTATAATGCAGCAGCCATCTTGTGAAGAGAGACTGGTTCAATATTTAATGTTTTATTCAAAATTTTAATTCCTCGCCGAAGAGGCAGGCGTGTGCAGCTTTTGTGGTTACTAACACAGTCTCTACCTGCAATAGAGATAACAAACGGGGCTTTGAATAATTTGTCCCACGATCCCCAGCTTCCAGCTTCGCAACCTTTAATATTGTATTTTCTCCAAATGACTTGTAGATGGCAAAGTGTCATATCTTCGTTTTTCAAGACAGAAATAGCCATTTTATAATTTATGAAACAAATGAACAGAGCTGAATGCTATGTTACACCATTTCAAGTATGTCCCTAATAAAAGTCGGTCCTGGTGGTGTAGTGGTAACCATACTTGGCTCATAAACCCAAGATCAGCGCGTTCAAACACGGCCAGGACCGATGGATTTTTTTTTTCAGGTGTAAAAATACCAAGTATGACTTCCTTCTGAAGGGAAGTAAAGCCATGGGTCCCGTGTTGTACATTTACGGAACGATAAGGAACCTCAAGCCTGAAAGAAGAGGCCTCTGAGAAAAAATTGTCAACCGTTTCACGCCCTGAATTGAATGGGACGCTGATGATGATGATGATGACGATGATGATGATAATGATGATGATGATGATGATGATGATAATAATAATAATAATAATAATAATAATAATAATAATAATAATAATAATAATAATAAAGGTCATCAGCGTCCATTCAAATCAGGGCGTGAAACGGATTTGCTTGGTTTATTTATTTATTTATTTTTTTTTTACGTGCCGTGATCCACGACTTTGTTTCTCTTCAGAAGGAGCTATACTTGGGATTTTTATGCCCGAAAAATGCATTGACCCCGACCGGGAATGAACCCGCGAATTTGGGTCTATATGGCTGGTACGATTATCACTAGAACACCAGGGTGGTTCAGGTATTCGCTGACAAAGTAGCCCTAGCGAAAACTGTCCTAGATTTAATTGCAAACAGCGTTCACGTGCCTTTTTTTAAATTTGTAATTTCAACATTCTCGAATTTAACTTCAAAATCATATGTAATATTTTAATACTATACGTTTGTAAAAGTTTAATTTTTCAACATCAAAGTTTCTATAATAAAGAGATATTAAGGGGAAAAAAACTGAAAGTCGATTATCAACAACATGGGTGGAATTTATAATTCCCTCGTTAGAATGGAAAAGGCTTGTATTTTTTTTTTAAATATTTTTTCTTTTGAAAACTATTTGAAACTTTATAGAAGAGAATCGCGTTAAAAGTGAATTCTTCGTCATTTATTAAAGCCTTTTTAGTAGTATAATAAAAGGTTTATTTGGACTGCTTTACAAAAATTTTTCTTAAATTTAAACACTGTAACTATTAGAGTATTTAAATTACGCAAGGATTTTTAATTTACATTTTAAAAATGTGGTAATTTCACATTTTTGTATTTTTTCTTGTTTATTCCATTTTCAAATTTTGAAGCACTTCATTGTGAAAAACTAAAACCCTATTATGTCAATTATATAAATTTCGGATTGGAATCGGAGGCTATTTTGTATATAGTTTAGTGCAGCGTTCCATGTACTGTTTAAAAAAAATGCAAAATTCGCACATATATAACTTTAATTACGAGCAAAATCAAGTGTCTATTTTGTTGTTATAATTCAAAAATAATTTGTAAGCTTTCATTTTGAATCACAAAAAAGTATGGTTTTCACAAATTGTTTTGCCTCTGCCCCAATTTCTTTCATAAGCATTGCTAAAAACAGTATGTACTTCTAGATGGTGGTAAATCATTACATAGGACAAAAAAAATATAACTGACTCGTAATTCGATACTGATACACTAATTTCTTGCTTTAGATATAAGATATTCAAACATATGCAGAAATATGCAAAATATGCAAATGTGTGTGCCAAGAACTTTAAAGGTGTCAAAAGGAAATCAAGCGAGGCGTTTTCTTCCTGGTATCGAATTCGTGAAGTAAAGCGTAAATGTTTATAATACAGAACAAGGAAATGTTATTAACATTATAAAAATTCTTGTTTCAAAAGACTGTAAATTAATGAAATAATTTCGCAGAAATGTTAACTACTACAAACGGTTGATAAATAAACAAGCCACATTTTCTACTCCGCGAGTTATAATTAAATGTTTAGCGTTTTAAAGCAACAAACAATGATTCTAAGCGATGCTAAATGCTTAATTTCTGACTTAATGTTATGAAATGTTCTGTTTTCTGTCCTTTAATCCCATTGCTAGTCATGTTTCAGTTTTACTTTAAGTTGTCATAGCAAATACTTGTAAATCGTGTTTCTTCATTAAGAAAGCGTGCACGTATTTTCGTCTAAGCAAAAAGGTTTGGAATGAGCAATCCTAACAAACAACTGACTCTAAAATAATACATCTGTTTTGAAATATAAAAGTAATAATAAACCAGTATTAGCAAATATTTACAAATTTCTTCAAAAAATAACTGCAATTGTACTTAAAAAAATGCAGAAAATACAGTGACCGTTTATTTTGTTCTTACCTCAACTAAGCCTTCCTTGTACCCCACTACAAGACTGTGAGGCGATTATTATTCTGGAATAATTTTAAATTAGTGTTCATCTTACAGAATCCTTAACAACGTGGACCTGGAAAGTTGATTAATTCCTATATGCTTACGTTACGGAGACGGGGTCAGAAAACAAAACACGAGAGATGGTGGGTTTTTTTGTTTCATTGAGAACATATCCAAAGATTTCAACACCACTAAAGATTAACGAAAATTAACTCGTCTTACATGTATAAAATGCAATACAGCAAATCAAGGAAAAGCGTTTTTAAAAATTAGTTATTTACGCGCAAGGAAATGAAGAAAAATGCATTAATTTGCTTTAATGCCTCTCGAAATAATTCTCTAAATATGTTTAAAAGTTTCAGAGAGAGCTCGAATCGCAATAAGATGAAAAACTGAAAGCATATATTTCCAGACATTTCTTAAGTCAAAAGATAAATGTTTTAAATATACAAATTATGCCACAATATTATGCATTTTTTATTTTTATTTATTTTTAAATGAAGAATGGACTTTAGACTAACATAGAATATGACAAAATTATTAATAGTGACTTAGACCCAATCGTGCAAATTTGAATCTTTGTTCATCTTTTATTTTCTCATGAGATTCTTTTAAAACTCTTTAAAAAGTATATTAATAGCTTTAAGTTTCCCATTTTCTAATAATTTTGATATTAAAATAAAAAATTTAACAACTTAGTAAAGCAAACAAACGTTTCTGGTTTCGGGTCAGATGGAAAGCTTCACCATAAAATATTTGATTAAAATTTGCAGCCTAAAGTTCCCAATATTTACAATAAATATATAACACATTAATGTAGGAAATATTTATTTGCTGTTACTTTGAGTGCCTGGGTCTGTAGATTGTGACTGATACTGCAGTTGTAGGTATGAATTAAAATAATTAATGCTAACGGTAAGGAAAAACTCCGAAAAAAGCACTACAGAAAACTCGACCTGACCGGCATTTAAACCCAGAACCTCTGGATTAATAGTCCTAAATGCTACCATTAGACTATTCACTTGTTCAAGGCAAAACAACACGAGCGAAAAAGTGCAGAACAAAATTGGTGCAAATGTGGAATCACAAAATCGCTCCCGAAATAGCACAATTTGGGCTTTCGGAGTTTAAAGGAAAATATTAGCAAGGAAATCAGAATGTGCCCTTTCGATACAGGCTTATTTTGCCAAGGAGGACGACAAGCTTACTAGTAAAGACGTAAAGCACCCGTGACCGGACAGGTTTGTAACTAAAGCCAGTATTTTCGAAGCAAAATGCAATACATTAATTAAATATTGCCTGTATTGGCATATACACATCTGAAACATATGCAAACTTTCTAATGTTGCACCTAGTATTTAAAATATTTTGAAATTTCGATATTATATGCCTCCTGACGCTTGCAAATATCCATAGAGCCTAGATTTCGATAAATTTGAAAATATATACCAAGTTGGGTATTTCTTGTACAGCTAAATTCCTTAATTTAATGATTATAAAGAATGATAAATATATAAATAAGTACAAAAGTTGTTTACATTTTAAAATCAATGGATTGTTAAATTTTTGTAATTACAAACACGCAAAGAAATTATTACACTTACATATTAAAATATGAAAAATACCTATTGCATTTTCCTTGCTTTCAAGCTATTACGTGACGTTATATACAAAGAAATAACCGAAATTACTTTCAGAGCACACGACTTCTTGTTTCTATGCAGCAAATTCGAGAGACATCTCGGATACAACTTTTAGCAGACAGAACTAAAAAACAAATGCGAAATGTTGCTTTCGATGCTCAAGGTGGAAGAGCGGAAAACGAGAAATACGCTGGCGTAAGTGAATGAATTCAACTGAATGGGATTGAGTTGATTTATGGAGTACTGCTTACTACATATGCAAAACAGGCGTTAGCCCTCATGTAGCTGCACTAGGCATGTCTTTCAAACTTTTCCATTTGCTGAATTTACATCTGGATTGTGCAATAGAGACCTTCAGGATATTTTTTGAGTTAAAAACTCCAAAAGGGCTCAAATAAACATTTGCTATTAACGTTAGTTTAGGGAGTAACACTCTTAAGTCTAATATGAAGTTAAAAATATTGGGAAGGCATTCAAACAGGATCTTAAAGCTTTGAGACGTGGAATATTTACGAGGATAAATCATTAAGTTTCCGGCCTAACCGTTTTCTAGGTATAGAGACAAAAACTATATTTTACAGTTACCCGTTATTGCAATACACTTCTCACATCTTTCAATTAACATTTCAATCCCTACTCCAAATTGTAAGAAGTCTTGTTTGCAAAATGGGCATAAACAGCACCCAACACACTTAAATTTCTTTCCTGGAAGGTCCTTCTCCAGTTTTGAGAAGAGGAAATTGTCACTGGGAACTACATCTGCGCTGTAGGGGGGATGATCGATTTCCTTGAAGGCACATTTCTTCACAGCTTCCTTTGCAACAAGAGTTGTGTGCACAAGCGCGTTATCGTGAAGAAGGCGCGCGCTTTCCTCGCCTTTTCTCTTTGATGGAAGCACGTAGTCTGTGCAGTAGGCCAGCAAGTACTCCCCATTTACTGTGGTGTTCCTCTCCTTGAAGTCAATGAAGAGTATTCCTTCACAGTGCCAAATGATTGTGGCCATGCTCTTCTTGTTTGACTGAGTGACCTTAGCTTTTAGAGTGGATGCTTCCCCAGGTTTACATCACTCCATTGCTTCTCTTTTGGACAAGGGATCATAGTAGAGGACCATAGTTTCATCTCCTGTTACAATGGTTTGCAGAACTCTCTCGTTGCTACGGCAGAGATCCAAAAATGCCTGACAACAAATGACTCGTTGCTATTTTTGAACTGAGGAAAGAAGTCGAGACACCCATCTTGCACTAACCTTATTCATGTTTAAATGTTCATAAATAATTCGAAGGACTGTTGTTTTAGATAGGCCCAACCTTGCTATTTCTGTAACTTTGAGCAGCCGGTCTTCCATAATTTCTCCTTCCATAGAGGCGCTGTTTTCAGGTGTGAGCACCTCCAAGGGTCGACCTGCATGGTCTTCGTCTTCAATGCTTTCTCGACCCATTCGAAAAAGTTTGTCACATTCTTTTACGGTAGAATATGAGGGGGGTGCTTCCCCATATACACCGTCCAATCGCTGTTTAATTTCATTTGGAGTAAGTCCTTCATTTGTGAAGACCTTAATAACATTTCGATGCCTTATTATGAACATATCACAATGTTCTACACATAGCCTCCTTCATGCAGCTATATTGAACAACTGAACAAAGTGTAGCGGAAGTTACAGCAGCAATTATTTACTTAATATATAAGGTATGACACCAGATAAGGGTTTTGTGAAGGCAATAATCCTTATCGGCGAGACCGGAAACTTATGGACCTACATATGATACACGGAATAACACCTAGTATATTAGAACTTATTCCTGGTTTTGATGTTCAGCTCCTCGTCTTCGCCGAGTCTGCCTAGTGATTGATTATCACACCATACCTAACTTCTCAAATCTTAATCGTTAAAAAATATCTCATTGCTCAAAACCTGACAAACACGGATGGTAAATGATAATGTTCATACCCATATCGCTATTTGAAATGACAAGTGAAACTACTGAATAATTAAAATCATACAGAAATGTATACCTATTTTATCTCCCTGTCCTTTAAAATGCAATTTTATTTTAACAATAAAGGAAACAATAGCCTCCTTGGTCTGGTGGTTAGCGTTGCTGACTGCTACCCGAGAGGTAGCGGGTTTGATTCCCGGTATCTACTTAGGAATTTTTCTGGAACTGGATCAACCGAGTTTCGTGAGGATAATTGGGGAGCTGCCCGATATAGAGGTGGGGTCCTTCGATTTAGAAAACCGCATGACAGGCAACCAGCGGTTTGCTGATCACATGCCTCCCCCTGCAATACTACCATTATCAATGTAGTCGCAAGACGGAGGTAGAGGAAGCATAGGTCATTGTAGCTCCATAGAAGAAGAATAAAGGAAATGAGTAAATGTGTAAACTTGCAGATTTGCTTGTCAATAATGTTTTTCTTGGAATTCTTTTTATAACCACACTCCCTCGCCCCTCATTAAAATTTAATTAAAATGGAAATATAGTAGTAGTGTTTATTTATTTATTTATTAATCTTCAATTTTAAGAACGCTATTTAACACTTTTATCTTTCAATTTAAGGTTTGAGGTTCTTTTACGTGCCGTAATTCATGACAGTCTTTCTTTTCCAAAGGCATTGGGATGTTTATGCCTTAAAAATCCACAACCTAGCCGGGTATAAACCCGCGACCTTGAGTCTACTTTTTTATTTATTTGGTTTATTTATGGACGTTCTTTTAATAACTCAGCGTCGCATTTAAATCTGGAGTAAAATGAACGATAAAGTTTGCTCTCAGACCTCTTCTTTTAGGCTTGAAGTTCTGTTACATGCCGTAAATCTACGGCTTTATTTTCCTTCCGAAGGAAGTCTTATTTAGGATTTTTGTGCCATAAAAATCCACCAACCCTAGCCCGATACGAGAAGCCACGACTTTAAGTCTACGAGGCAAGTATCCATGGGGCCACCAGGTAGTAGTGGTGAATGGTGGTATATGAACATTTACAACAAATTTTAATTGTGAGAGTATTAATTAGATTCATACACGCAACAATAGGTCGCAACATCAAGTCTATTGTAGAACATTAACCGTAGTGTTTAGTCTGTTTGTATATAGTGTAGGTACTCAATATGTAATGGTTGTTTGGTGTATTGTTTTTAAATTCTTAAGATATAAAACGTGGGAGTAAGAGCGAAAAGGAGGAGCATGGCTTTTTAACTTGAAATAAGAAAAGAATGATGACGAAATGAATGACCAGAACAAGGAAATATTGGAATGTCTAAGAGGAGGATATCGAAAGATAGGAATAATTGTTACAAAGCAAAATACAAACACTGTGGAATTAAACAAGTTGTCGCTTTCACAGTTATAAAAGAACATACAATATGAGGCAAACATCTGGCCCTGGGTGCCTTATGACTTTACAGCCTGCAACTTCAATCATCAAGAAATCGCAACGTCTTTATCCCCTGAAGTTCGCCCACCAACTGCTGCAGAAAAATTTTAAATTGAAGAATAAGTTATTGTTTGTTTATTGTTATGACATTTTCAGTGATTATTTGAGATGAATAGTATACAGAAAGTAATTAGTATATCTTCTCTATCAACGCTGAAGTAGTTTGTTGAAGAATTCCGCCAATTTGGTGCTGAAGAAGTCGTCAAGCCAAATTTGTAAACCAGAAAAGAGTTCCCTTCAAGACTGTTGAACTGAGAGCGGAAAAGGTGGAAGTCTGAGGGCGCAAGATCGGAGAATTTGGAATTACCTCCAAACAAACTTCTGGATAGTTACTTTCGTGTACACAATGTGGGCATACATTATCGTACTTCAGAAGCACTTGATGCAATATTTTCAGTATCTTTTGTTTAATTGTGGTCGCAAGGTATCCGAGCTGCTGATAATAAAATTCAGTAGTTATGGTTACACTCCTGGGAAGAAATTCATAGTATATGACACCAGTCGCATACCATCTTCTGTGGATTGATGGCTACATTTCACAAGGTGTAACTTTTTTGTTAGGAACTGAGCAATTGCCTTCTTTTTATGTTCACATGGAGGTACCAATTTTAGTCACCAGTAATAACCTTGGGTAAGAATGGTCGATAATGTTCACAAGGTAACCAAGCAAGAAGAGAAGCACCAATGACCATCGGATGTTGTTTTCACTTAAAGCGTGCGCTACTCAATTACCGGATGTTTTAGCCTGCCCATGGAATGCAAATGTCGAACGATGGTTGGCTGATCACATATCATCATTTCTGCTAGTTCTCGGTTTGAATGTTGTGAATATTCATACGTTTAAGAGTTCAGAAGCGCAAAACGCTCACGTTAAAGTGGTAGAACAGCAGAACTTTTTGGGCTGTGCTTTCTCTAATGGTATCTTACCCGTAGAAGGCAAAAATGTCTGTAAAATTCAGAGCGTATTTACAACATTCCAAATAACGAATGATAGATGACAAACGGTAAACATTATCCTAGCAAAGCATTGTTAAAATGAAAAACAAAAAAGCTACTATCAGCAAAATATAAGTTTATGTCATTTTAATGCCGTGCCTTTCTATTTATTTCTTCATTTATTAATTTATTTGCTTGGCAAGTATTAAGGCCATGGGGCCTTCTCTTCCAATCTATCAGGCGAATAAAACACCGAAAATACAGCGTGCAATACACTTAGAGAAAAAACAAACCAAATTAAAGATATATACTACAGGTAAATATTGTTGATAAAGACAGTGCTAGAATTCCACTTGTTCTTCAATATTTTTCTCGAGTACAAGGGGGGAGAAAGGAGAAGAAGAGAAAGAAGAAGTAGAAGAAACGAGAGACTAATTGTTGTAGTTCCTAGAGTTGAGGAAGTGACAATTTAATCCACGTTTAAATTGCTTTATGTCAATCTCTAACTTCAGGAGGAAGGGAGTTCCAGATTCTGGGAACTGACACGCTGAATGAGGTTGAATATAGAAATGTGTTCGGTGACGGGGGATCGACAGCAAAAGAAGCGAGAGACGATTGAGGGAGGGAGGCAAGTATCGGAGATTTGAAACATGAGAGTAAGGGAAGGAAAATGCTACGTTCTTTTAGAAGTAACCACGACAGCTGATTGTTGTTGTTGATTTGATTTATTTTTGGAAGCTCTTTAATATCTCAGGCCATCAGCCTCCCAGTCAATTTAGAGCGTGAAACGGCCGACAAATTTTGCTCAGAGGTCTCTTCTTTCAGGCTTGAGGTTCTTTATCGTGCTGTAAATGTACGACACGGGACCCACGGCTTTATTTCCCTTCCGAAGGAAGCCATACTTAGGACTTTTACGTTCGAAAAAAAATCCATCGCTCCGGGTTTGAACCCGCAGTTTTGTCTTTGGAGGCAAGAATGGCTCCACTACACCCAGGATCGATACAGCTGATTGCGTATGGATGTCACATGGTCAAATTTACGAGGTGCTGAAGACCACACGAACACAAACATTATCAATACGTTGTAATGTCGATCTACCCTGTATTCAAATATCCCTGGTAAAAATATATATAATGACGTACTTAACATAAAGTTTCCTACAGTTAAATAATTTCAACCAGCTATGTGGCGATAGAGAATAAACTATATTACCTTATGAGAGATGTCTGGACAAATGTTGCATACTACTAGAATAGTGAAACATTGTATGCATATTTCTTGGATTTCTCTAACAAAAATTCGTAAGATTTTAATCAGTCTGTAAAATACAGCAGTTCTGCGATTCAGAAGAGAGTAGAGCCTTGTCAGATACAGATTTAAAAAGTGAGCACAGCAAATTATACATATCACATAAACAATATTTAAAATATTCTGTTTTATGCATGCAGCGATTAATTTCACATTTCTGTTAAATGTCATATTTTGTAAAAATAGCCGGAGGTAATACACGGAACGAAACATAACAGATCGTTTATTATGAAATAATTATATTCCTTTGAGTACATGCACTGACCGCCATTTTGTGGTTTTATTTTCAATGCACGTACTAGATGCACGCATATTGTTCGTTAATTTTATTCTAGTGGTAGTAACCTGAACAATAGAAGGAGGAGCGTTTAAACTCAAACGATAAATATTGATCGATAAACAGTTGTCACTAATACAAATATAACACCCACTCATTTGATTGTTGAAAGCATCATTGCATAGCAAGAGGAGAAAATGAACTTAAAAATTCTTTTCATCGGACTGAACTCAATATATCTCTAATTAAATTTTATTTCTGGTCATAGCAATACAATTTTTATTAAATTATTGTTAAAAATTAAAAAATGCTTTAACGTTAAACAAAGATAAAGAAAAAATACATAGAGATCTGAAGTTAACATTCAAACATGATGAAATGATTTAAAAAAGTACATTAAGACAAAAGAAATCCTTTATACGGTCTACAGAATCTCTTTACAAAATAATTATAGTATAATTATTATTTACCAACAGGTTTAGGGAAACGGGTCTATAGCTGGGAACTGTTCAGTAAAGAATGATCATCTTTCTTTGACAATATACTTTTTATGATTTTTCGCGAAGTAATCCCCGTTGGATGCAATTCACCTTTCCCAGCTCACCACTGCTTCTAATAATGAAAAATATCTCCCACACTTCGCATTATTTTTGTGAGATATTCAGAAACAACACTTGATATGTGCGGTCGTCTGTTATTGATTGATTGATTGATTGATTTAAGGACGCTCTTTAACAGCTCAGGTCATCAGCGTCCCATTCAACTCAGGGCGTGAAACGGCCGACAAATTTTGTTCAGAGGTCTCTTCTTTCAGGCTTGAAGTTCTTTTTCGTGCCGTAAATGTACGACAAGGGACCCACGGCTTTACTTCCCTTCCGAAGGAAGCCATACTTAGGATTTTTACGCCCGAAAAAATCCATCGGTCCTGGCAGTTGTACATAGAGTGACACATGCTGTAAATCATTCCTTGAATGTAGAAAAATGAGGTGACCATAACTTTCTCAATGGAAGCAAACACTTTTTTTTTTTTTTTTTTTTTTTTTTTTTTTTTTTTTTTTGTAGATGACCACACAGATCTTTCCTGCTTGCTCGAAATAATGTAGCCAAGCTTCATCAGTGATTACCATTCGCATCTTCCTGTAATATCATCTTCAACTGCATGCAAACCTACACGCGAAGGTCCTTTTGTTTGGGTATCAGCAGTTTTGGAACCCACCGTGCACAAACACCTCTCATGTGCAACTTTTTAGTTAGCTCCCTCTTTTTTTTATTTACGGACGCTCTTTAACATCTCAGGTCATCAGCGTTCCATTAAGTCAGGGCGTGAAACGGCCGACAAATTTTGCTCAGAGGCCTCTTCTTTCAGACTTGAGTTCTTTTTCGTGCCGTAAATGTAAGACATGGGACTCACGACTTTACTTCCCTTCCGAAAGAAGCAATGCTTAGGATTTTTATGCCCGAAAAACTCCATCGGTCCTGGCCGGGTTTGCACCCGCGATCTTAGGTTTAGGAGGCAAGCATGGTTACACTCACTCCACTAGGATTGACATTTAGTTACCAAGATGCGGATGACACCAATAAAATGTTCAGAATTTTTGGTAAAATTTTCTTCCGCTACAGCAGGAACCGGAGCGCCGGATCCACCTTGCTTTGAAATTCATTGCCCCCCCCCCTTAAACATTTTATCATCTTCGAGCTGTGCTACAGGGAAGAACAAACTCTGCATAGGTTACGGCTGAAGAGTTTAGAGCAGCACATTGCTCGTCGCGTGTGAACTCCTTTTGCTAGCATGTCTGAACTTGCACACCTCTCAAAAGTGAGAACCGGAAGTGACAATAACGAAACTAATTAAGCTAACAAAATATTGTAAAGTTAAACTTTAGAGCAAGAAATTATGCATGTAAAAAGTATGATAATTTCTTTTTGCCACAGGCAAGAAGATACACACGTGTTTACATCCCTGAATTAGGAATTTTTGTGCAGCAGAAATTAATTAATTTTTGCACATTATTGGAGTAAAATAAATATTTCCAAGAATTACTGTCTGTATAGTAAAGGTGTGAAATTTATAAGGTGTTAACGCTCTGTAGAAGGAAAACGCGTTTGGAGCCATACTTTTGTACGATTTTAACAATCACTTGAGCGTCTATATCTTTTGGGAACCTTTTTCTTTGACGGGACGACACTGGAAGATGAACAGAGGAATGGCAGGTACGGAAGTAACCACTTCACTTGTGCAACAAATTATTATCAGTTCGTCAGAATTCATCAATTTCTGTACTGAAACTTGTCTTTCCCTGGCCAAGAACCGGCTAAGGGGAATTTTATTCCACCATTACAATGCTTCTGTTCACTGCCTTTTCAGAGCAAAAAAAGCAAAACTATTGACACATTCGCCTTACCACGGGTTTTATTTCCTTTTCCATGAAGTGGATTCTTCGGGAATGCTGAACCGCTGTATACAATGCGAAAGGCTGTAACAGTTTTGAGTATCTCAATTAATGCCATATAAATATTTTCTAGGAGAGTTTTGCTACTTTTCATTGAGGTAAATTGTCTTTATAATTTTGTCTTATATTGTAATAATTAACAAGAGGTCTGAGATCAAGTTCTTCTCAAAATTTAGGTATACACTGAGTGATGAAATGATTTGCCGCGATTCAGTTTGGAAGTAATTGCTAGTATTGAAGGGGAGTGAATGAGTGACGGCTGCGAGCTTACGACACCTATTGTGGTTATAGAACTAACGGGCCTATATTTTGTAAACAAAGTGGCTTATTGCTTGTTTTTTTACCTTTGATGGCGGCTAAGGAAGGAACTATAATTGCTTTGAACTGAGCTCCACGTACAAGGCACCATCGTATTAGCCAGCTTGGTTGACATCAGCTGCTAAATTTGAGCAGTTACTGGTGATAGTTTTATTTTGATTAGGTCCGTTAACAATGCAGCCGGTCATAGTTTGTGTTTGCGCCTTCAGTTAGCGTTCCTACCCGGCTGTAAAAAGTTCACAGCCAATATGGGCGTAAAATTTGATCAACTAGTGAAACTAAAGACTAAGACAGGAAAATGTTCATTTCAACAAAAACTGGCTTACGCAGGATTCTATTATGAAATTATTTATGACGCTAACAACATTTCTATTATAAAACTAAAATGTCAAGATACTTGAGGTTCCCTACAGAATAATGTCACATCCAAATAAAGATTGATTCTCGAGTATGTCAATTTTCAAATTAGGTACATTTAGTTTATGTTTAAAGTTACTGATATTTTCCAACTTTGGTAACAATTTTTAAGATCACGTTATAAAAAAAGGTTTCAATATTTAATATATGACTATCCTCTACCCCTCCCTTCGTATACCTGTCCCTACCTCGAACCTGAAATATGACTTTACTGTCTACCCCTCGTCACTGAACACAATTCTATTCAAACTCATTTAATGTCAGTTCCCAGAATCTGAACTCCCTTCCTTATGAAGTTAGAGATTGTCTGATAATAAAGAAATTTAAACGTGGATTAAATTGTCACCTCGTCAACTCTAAGAATAACAAAGTTTATCTTTAACTTCTTCTTGTTCTTGTTGTAGTTCTTCTTTTTCTCTTCTTCTTCTACTTATTCCTCCTACTTCCTACCCCTTTGACTAGACCAATGTTGCCTAACTTCGGTGATCCACCGTCACTTTGACATGGTTTTGTCATCAATTTTCAGGGCAGAGTAATGACTTTTACAGATATCCTTAGAGCCGGTACAAGGGCGCCGTCTATTGGCCGTGTGATCGTATGGGCCACGGAGGTTTGGGTGATATGGGAGTTTTTTATACATCGTCTTTGCACTTTCTCGAATGACGTCGACGATGTGTGGTATTCCGGGGTTGATGGTGGAGAACATGTAACGGCCTGTATCGTTCTGAACGCACTGGACACTGCGGATGCTGAACTTAGCCACCATTCCCCAGACCTCACAGTCGTATAGAATCAGCGGCGGCAAGACAGTACTGTACAATCCTTCACTGCTATTGGCTGAAGCCAAAATATTACTGGTACGGTCAGAGAGTGTCTATCGCTAGGAAAGTAAACTTTCGAGGGCTGTTGACTATAACACAATTTTAAGACATTCTTTGCACTTGATAGCACAGTCTACGTGTAAAAACGTTTTCAGAAATACAAAGCTCATGCCACTAAGTTATTTCCGACAGACAGTGCAAAGTACCTAAAAACGAGTTTATCACGAAAAGATCGTTGAAACCATAGAAACCAAAATTTTAACGTAAAGGCCGATGGGAATTTCGGAAAAACGAGCATTGTGCTTTATCAAGATGCTTGGAATACAAAAATGTTTACACCAAAGGTTCAATTTTAAATATATACGATATTAAAAAAAATCTCTGTTATATAATTTCAGCTGTCTAGATTAATATGACGGTAAAAGAAATCACTCAAAAAATAAACGATAAACGCTGCAATTTAATATTTTATTTTGCATGGACATATTTGGCAAATGTTTTAAAAATGTGTCGCGTTTAAAATTTCGAAAAACAACGCAGGTGAATTGAAGTTAAATTTTTAAAATATATTATTTTTAGAAAAACAATAAAAAATAGGTAGAAACATTTCCTTTCCTGGTTATTAAGTATTGTGTGTCCAATCGCTGTAAACGCCACCCTTCCTTGATTTATTTTTTCGCAACTAAAGGCAATTAATTAAACTTCTAGGGGGGAAAAGATAAGAAAAATTTATTATTTTATTTTATTCATTACAAAAGTTTACGTGCTTTGAAGTGCCTGCTTATTTACAGTATTATATTATATTTATTATTTATTATTAACAGTATTATTTATATTTCCTCAATCTTTATTGTTGTCTAACTTACTATAGACATATTTCAATTGCTTTCAAAGTCGCCTATCTCAACTTTTTATCATCTCGATGTGCAAATGTTTTTCTCATTTGTTCAATTGCCTACCAGATTAGAAGAGATAAAGATAACCTATTGTGATCCTTAAAGGGTAAACATCTCCTAACAAGTAGGGAAAACTCGCTTTTTCCTAACGTGGTGAGCTATTTCTCGCTAGTTGTTCGTATGCGCTGTTTAAGACACTCTGGCTGATTTGTTCTTTGGCTACTCCATTTTTCACTGTACTAGCTGTTTTTTTCTTGATCAATCTGGACCTGCATGTTACTTGAAGAGGTCTGTCCATCTTATTTTGTCCTTTTTCCTAGCCGGGGGTCCCACATGGAGATCTTATAGGTCCACCTATTGTCCTGCATTCTTGCAACGTGACCGCCCCGTTGCCATTTGTTTTTGGTAGCTATTTGTGCGATGTCTGTTGTCTGAGATAACTGGTTTATTAATGCTGTAGGTATTTTGTCCTTCGAAGTTATTCCCAGGATCTTGCGTTGCATTTTTCTTTGGCATATTTGAATGTTGTACATTTGTTTTTCTGTTATTGGTCATGTCTGACACCCATATAGTAATACAGGGTGTACACAGGCTTCGAGCGTCTGGAATCTGATTTTCTTATTTAATGTTTTGTTGAATAATATAAACTTTAGGGCCCAAAATGCTCTCCAGGTTAATGAGATCCATTTTATCTTGGAAGGAAATCTGTTGTCGTTCACATATGTAAAGAATGTTCCAGTCTGATTTTTATCAGCATAGTTTGTATTGTTCTCGGTGTTTTAACGAATAAGATCAAATCGTCAGTAAATCTTAGATTTATTAGTCGACTGCCGTTTTTGTTTATTCCGAAATTATTATTCCTGTTCATTTTCCTAAAGGAGAAAATGTTGAAGAAAGACACCTTCACGTATATATCGTTGCCCTTTTAAAATTATTTTAATTGTTTATATTATATGTAATTCTAACAGATATTTGCGCAATCGTTACATTAAATATTACTTTAGGTTTAATTTTATCCACAGAAAATTTTGTTATTATCCATGATTACAATTGAATTGTATGTTTTGTCACAATATGCTAATACCAGAAGGTCTGCTTCTTTTTTTGTTGCTTTTTTGTTATTATGATTTTGATTTATTTTACTTGCAAAAGTATCCCAGGACTGCAAAACAAATGAAAGTCATGACGAAGTTCAGCGACGTGCTGGTGTCGAAAGCAAGAGACGAAGACCAGGCAAATGTGGCTCCCACTTTTTGCAATTCTGGAAGGAATTCATTATAAATTTTAAGAGCAGCTTTTCAAAATGGGAGGAGAACATAAAATGACACATTGGGGATTGGTGTGTTGTCAACCCCGGGCCGGGCGCTGCGGGCGGGGGGAGTGCCCAGCGAGGTGGGGAGGTGCCAGGCAAGACAGCAGGGCGGAGCCAGTCTGCTAATCGTGTGCCACTCGCGGCCAGATCTTTACCACGATTACGCAATTCCTTTTTCTCATTTTGGCCTTCGTCCTCGTCATCTTCGATCCGCATGTAGTGAGCGTTATTATCATTATTATTATTATAAATAAGGGCCGGAAATCGGTAGGCTTGGTTACGGCCATGTTTTGCTCCAATGGAAAGCCTCTTACAGCGAAAAGGGGAGGTGCTCTGCCCCCTTGCGTTACGCTTCATGGTCTCTTACACATACAAAAAGATACTTTGAGCAACGGTCGGTAAGGAAGCTCCCTGCAATGAATCTATAATCATAATCTTTTGGAATACCTAATTAACTCACTAGTGTACGACACATTTTTTTACATTTTTTAAGCATATTTATTACTTACGTTTACAAATTTGGAATTGCCTTCGTGCCTGCAGACATTTTTCTCCCCGCTGGTATTTTCGAAGAAGGGACTGAATGTATAGACTCTGATTTATGAGGTCAGAAAGATAATCAATGAGTTAACGGTGATTTGTGACAACTCCGTTGGGGCCACATTTTTATGTGCCTTAATTAGGATATAATCACGCTTCGTATATCCCTAGTAATATATCACTCCATTTGTTATGCATCCACCTTTCTCATTATGCGCCCTTACACACATTCCTCCCGTATTATTTCAAGAAAATTAGTCAACGGTCTGGTCTGCGCACAAGGCCATGCAATGCCCCTTCATTTGTTTTCTCGGAACCATCACTTCAGGGCTTCCTGTATTATTCAACTGTTTATGATCACTGAATAATGCGCATGCGCGGCAAAGAGGCATGTAGCGAGTTTGATTAACAAATGACTGGCGCTCCAAAAACCCTTGTTCCGTTTTAAAACATTTGGCATGTTTTCTATTTTATCTTTTAAAGAGTCTTTCTGGGCCTTCCTCTAATTTTCTTCCACAAAAAGTTAATTTACCAATTAAGTGACTCGCGGCAGGATAAACCCGAGATGCACAAGTTACTACTACTACTGCTGAATACAGATAGCAATTTTCTTATATCGCAACTAGAATTAACATACATGAGTGGTTGAACATACACAACAGAAAAAGAGAGATTGGGAACTAAACAAAAATTTTCATGTAATACACATATTTTAACAGCAACAAAAATGCTGGTTTTTATGGCAACAAACCATTGATTAAAGTCTAGAATCGGCAAATATTATGAAATGACAACCTGAATTCAACTATACTGGAGTTTATCCACCAATTTTTTTTAAATTTCGAAATTCTGTTCCAATGTTCACAAAGAAAAATACTTAGAATACAAGCTTTGTTCGTTTTATTTATATTCAATTAACGCAAAATAAAATAAGAAATTACTTAACTAAGGGGTTTGCTCCCCTTCTCACTCATGGCCTCTTTTTACCTGTCCTTGAACTTCCGAGAAGTCACCGGTCTATATTTGTTTGCAAAGATATCAAAACAGCTGACTTTAGAGTAAGGTAGTTTTGTATGTACAGTTTATTACAGTGGGGATTTATTCGGAAAGTTTCCTGGGCAATTGCTCCCTTCTAGAAATAGAATTCACTATTTTGAGAAAAATTTTAATGTACTGTTCCCGTGCAAAACGAGAAACACACGCAAGGACGCACAGTTTTAACAGAAGACTTTAGACGAAATTGGAGCAAATCTTGAACGTTCTTCAACAAAATCACTACCGAAGTTGCAGTTTCAGTGTCTTCTGCACATACAGCAACAACCTTATTCAAAAGCAAACCTTACAGTGTACACGTGTCCAGTATCTACGACAAGGTAATCCCTAAGCACGTGTACAGTATTGTGAGTGGTTTCTTTCAACAGTCATTGACCTGCAGCTTGTGTTCTTTTCAGGCAAGACGTGGTTCCAGCAAACGCTTACAACACACGCTATTGGTGCTCTGAAAACCCAAATTATGTACAAAAAAAAAATCCCTCTTTATGTTAGGAAAATTAGGAGTTTGTGTACGATAAGCTTAAGAGGCATAAGGCATGACCGGTTGTGACATGTCCGGTAAGACGCAAAACCCCTTGCGAGTGGCAAGTACATATTCTGGAATCTCTGTATGTGATTGTTGCCATTAATACACGAGGTGCATTCAAGTTGTAACACCTCCGATGACTGTAAACAGATAGAAACATGCGGTTTGTTTTAAAATATACGGGCACTCGTTGTCCATGCGTGATACAGATGGCACACAGAACTCTGACGGCAGCGGCGAGAGTGAGGACTGTTTTTGATACTTCAAAATGGCAGGTTTTCCTTACAAGAATAGCGTGTAATCATACGCTTTCTCCATTTGCGGAGTTTGGCCGATTGAAATTCATCGTCAGTTGAGTGAGACATGATGTGAGATGTGCGTTTATCAGTGCAAAAGTTCAAGTGAGACAGATCATCGTGTGACAACAAACCAAGATAATTTCGGCCTCGCACAAGTCGGTCTGACGACATGATCGACCGAGTGGAAAATCGCCGAATGAGCGTGGAACACATCGCCTCCAAAGTTGGAATTTCCTTGGGATTTGTGCACACAATCCTGCATGAAGACCTGAAAATGCGAAAAGTGTCCTCCAGGTGGGTGTCACGAATGCTAACGAACGACAAGGCTGGGTGCGTGGCATGTTGCCAGGCACTGTTAACGCATTATGACGGCATGAATGGGACGTTCTTTTCATTGACTGTGACAATGGGTAAGAAATGGATGCCGTTTTTCAATCTTGAAACGAAACTCCAATCTGCTCAATGGAAGCACTCAGATTCACCGCCACAAAAAATTTTTCGGGCAAGCGCCAGTACAGAAAAAATTGTGATGGCCGTGTTCTGGGACAGCAATCGTTATTCATTGCGTTCCAAAGGGCACTACTATAACAGGTGCACCCTACGGAGAAGTTTTGAAGAAGAAGCTTTTTCCAGCATTGCGCGAAAAACGGCCGGAAAAGGCTGCACCTGTGCTCTTTCACCAAGACAGCGCCACAGCTCATTGGGCGAACGTGACGCAGCAGTTTCTTTATGAAAACAACTTTGAAGTGATTCCTCATGCCCCCTACTCACCTGACCTGGTTGCTAGCGTCTTTTGGCTGTTTCCACTCTCCGTGGTCGCACATTCGCTAGCCGTGCTGCTATTGCATCAGCGATTTTCCAGGTCAAAACAGACTCCTAGAAGCGTTCGCAGCGGCTATGGAATTGGCGTCGACGTTGTGAAAAATGTGTACGGCTGCAGGGAGATTACGTTGAGAAGTGACACAAGTTCCATAGTTTTCATGTGATTAGCTAGTGAGAACAAAAATCGAAGGTGTTACAAATTAAATGCACCTTGTTCCTCAATAATTATCCAGTCTTTTAAAATATTTTATTAAACTTTATAACGCAACAACAATAATCAAGAGAGGAAATTTTCCTGGGAACACACATGACTAAAGGTAAGGTTTCATGTGATGCTTTCAGATAATCATTCTTATTATCGCTTCCTCTCACCTCCTTCGATCAAAATAGTTAACATTGGTTAGCACCGCGACTACAAACCCAATAATAACTGCAAATATAAATTTCAAATGCAAACTACAAGTTCTTCACAAACATTGCTTTTTTTTTTTTTCCTTCCCCCCCACCGAATAAAAACACATGCAATAGTATGGGAAAATAACGCTAACATTTACGGTGTAACTCAAACCAGCAATAGCCCAGAAGAGTCGCCCTTGCATCTGACTAAATCAATTATAGTTATAGACAGTGATTTGTCTGATATACCAAACAGACGATTAAATTATATAAATATAACTAATATAGTTAGTCAGTGTTGCAAGCTTTACTGTTTAAGAAAATATGGAATGAAAAAAAAATAAACTCTGTATTAAGACGGAATTCTAAATACAAGTTTTACTGGCGCATCGATCAAATCAAACCAATCAGAACTTTCATAGGCAAATTCTCTCACACCGATTTTTCAGTTTTCTGTTCCGCATGTTTTGCGACCAAATTTACGCTAGCAGTGCTGAGGATAAGTCCAGGGTCGACAGTTTCCAACGAAGAATTTCTTTTACGAATTAGAGTTTTAGAGAACTGATAGACAATAAATTTCTAAGTTTCTAACACGCAGGAAAAATATAAATTATGCGCTAATGGAAACGTGTTATTTATGTAAAAATTTTTATATAAAATATATATATTCAATACATCGGCTGACATCAAAATCAATATCTATTAATAGACATCGCATTTTAGAATATATGCCTATTTTGTTCATTTAAGAAAAAGGAACAAATAATTATTAATATTTATGTTTCATGAGATTGATTATGCCCTTAAATGCCCTAAAACGATTGTCACAGCCTAGTTTGTTAAAATTCGGGTTAAAATGACAAATCCAAATAAAGTTTCGTTATTTCACTATTTACTTACATACTGATATATGTAAAACTGAATAAGTTCAGTTTCACTTGGATTAACACTACCAGGAAATGCGACAATGAGTGAAACGTTGTATTTACGTCAAATACAATTGCAACAAATATGCTGCATAACGGTTAGTTTGAATCTTCCCCTTTCTTATTTGTGTTGAGAAGTTTGAAGTGATAGGACGTTATCCTGTCAGTTTAATATGTCATAAGATAAAAGTACAAAATCTTTCCTGATCCGGCAATGGCAAACAGGATGTCCATATTTCACTTACGATGATAAATAATATTCTGCGAGATTTGAAGCAAACAGGAATGTAACAATAGTTGAAATATACAGAGACTCCGGAGAATTTAGAAAAAATTCTGTCATGTGTCATGCAGATAATTATGAAAGAGAAAGAACATGGAACTGAATATAAAAAAATTAAAAAGTATATTTAATTTTTTTACAATACCGAGGGTGCCAAAAATGCATACATAATTTCACAGTAGATATCTATTTAATATATTTCACAGCTGGATCAAAAAACAACAGTAATGTGTAGTATGATGTTCTGTAAACAGATGTGACTCACATTACGTTATGCTAGCGTTGCTACAACAAAAATGGAACCAAGGTTATCGTTTGAACAGCGGAAAGCAATTTTGAAGTGGTACTGGAAAATGGAGAATGTTGTTGAAGTTCAAAGACAACGGAGACGTGTGTACAGAACAGAACCGCCAACGTGAGTAACAATTGCAGGCATTCGAGACAAATTTGAGACTCGTGGTATCGTATGCGATGATCACTAGGGCAGATCTGGAAGACTTCGCACAGCAACAAGCCCCGCGCACAGGATCCAAGGCACTGGATAGGACGAAGAGGTCCGATTGAGTTTCCACCGCGTTCTCCAGATCTAATTCCATTGGACTTCTACCTATGGGGAACTCTTAAGGATGTTGTATACCGTAGAAAACCAGCTACACTGGCAGCACTTCGGGAAGAAATTGAAACGGCATGTGCTGCAATCGCTGAGGACACTTTCGCAAACGTTGCTCAGTCAGTAGTTCAACGTACTCAGAAGTGTATCGAAGCCGATGGTGGGCATTTTGAGCAACTGTTGTAACTGTGAAAGTCTAAGATGATTAGGGCTGATCGTTTTCTGTTTGTGTGATTTCGGTTTTGTTAGTTAACACAGTTTTTTCTTTGCTTGAAGTGGGTATACACTTCTTGGCACCCTCTTATTGTTTGCCTCTTGTTCTTAACTATGCTTTTTGTGTCTTGATTTGGCAATTTTAATGTATCATTTATTGATTTCATTGAAAAAAATAGGTTTGAAACCTTAGTTATATGTGCATAAATTGCCTACTTTTACTGAAATAGGAGTTAATTTATTAAATGATGAGCTTATTTTAGGCACATAAAACTGCACTTTTTAGTGCCTAAAATCCTATAAATCAATGAAATGAAGGCCCTATATATGGACTAGCTTATGTAAAAGCATATTGTAAAATTTGAAAAGAAATTAGTTGAAAAAAAAAAAACATTAAAATGAACAGAAAAACCACAGGAGATTCGACCATACACCATAAAGAAAGCATTTTCCTCTGTACCTTTAAAGCATTCAAATTTATCGTTCAAAAACTAACAGGAAATTTTATTCTAGGGGTGTTAGAAATTCTCAAAGATCTCGACGCAATTAAAGAAGGCGGCCAGTGGGAACCACCCCATCCTTACAAATGATGGTTGTTTAACTACCCCGGGAGGCCTTCCTTTACCATCCACGCGGTGTCTTCGCCTCTCCCCTCTTCGCCGAATGCTCACGGGGACAGCACCAATACCTTGACAGATGAGTCGATTTTTTGTGTCTACGACGAAGCGGGCAGAAGAATGGTAATGATGAAGACGAAGATCTTTGGAGGTCTTTTGGTGGGCAACACATGTGTGTGTGGAAGATTATTTCCTTGTACCGCAACAACCTCGGAAGTAGATGTTTTAATAGTAGAGGACAATAAACAGGGGTGCCAAGTGCCTATTATTACTTTAAGAGGGGACATAAGACCTAGCCTTATACGTATGAAATGCAAGGCTTTAGTTATAAACCTTGTCCGTTCAGCAGCGCTTTCTAATCCTATTCCCTGCCGGTCTCACAGATCGTTGGTCAATTTACACTACAGCAATACATTTTTCTGTGTAAACGTAATTTTAAATTAGTTTGTGTGTAAATACGAAATTTATTCAGAACTTTCACTATCAACCGCCTCCTTCCAAAACTGCAATTTACAATACTGTATACGTTTGCATCAACTGCCTACTGCAAAATATAAAACACGAAGAAAAACTACACAAAACTGGCACAAATCTTCAACGCTAGGCATCTCTCGAAATCAGAATAAGTGGAGATTCGAAATGTAAACGAAAAAACTTGAGCAATGAAATCAATAATTTTTGGTAGCAACACTTAATAGAGAATCCAAATGTATTTAGCCAATACAAAATTATATACACGTTTTAGGAAGCGGAACTTGAAGTACGGACTGGCCGGCTGGGGCGCTTAGTTGTAGAAACCAAAAACCGCGTGAGCGGAAACGTTTTATGACTTAAGTCAGTTATCATGTGGGAAGGCTCAGGTGGTTGCACTCTGGCCAACCCAACCATTACCGAAGAATTTTCTACCATCCCATTTTATATCGTTTCATTGCAGGGTAAAATGAGTCAGGGGACATGAGCTGGCAGTGTGCGGCGCGAGGTGGTGGAATTTGCTTCCTAGGAAAAGTTTCTGTTCTAGAGCCTGGAGTGGAATCGGCCCTCCCAAGGGGCTCAGCTGAGTTGGTGTGTTCAATATGTAAACATTAGTTCTGACCACTCTTTGTATTCCTAACCGTCCCAGGTTTGCTTCCAGAAGACACGAACCATTTAGCGTGAACCATTTCGCCCATACTATCTAATCCTACCCTATTCTATCGAGTACTTCTTAAACTTCCTGAAGAACTAGGGCAATTTCTTTCTCTTATATATTTCTGCTAATTTAATTAAGCCTATTTATTATCTCTAAACCTTTAAATGGGTCATTAGCAAGTACACAGTACTGTAATATTAAAAAGATAGATTTTTCCCTAACTGGCTTTGTGCTACTTGTTTGAGCTTGATTGATATTTATCTCTATGCTTTTCAATGGGTCATTAAAAACAGTGTTGTGGAAACGGTGGATTTCTCTAACCTTTATTCTCTGTTCTCATCCTCATTTCTTTACAACATGTAAAACTGACACTTATTTCCAAAATAAGCAACATGGTCCTCAGTTACTGTGAGGTGTGAAGTACAATTAAGTATTTTTATTCTGTGTGCAGTTTCAATATGAGTAAACGTAAGTTAGTAGCCTTTTTGTTTACTTTTACTGAGCATTAATTTGTAATACATGTACTTTTCTTTCTATGTACCGTATCCTATAAAAACTTCTTCCCTCTATCATGGACAACTCGTTAAATTAGACATTTTTTTTTATTTTTAACCATGCCTACTCGGATTAGACAGACTTCCCTGTATGAAATTTTCAATTTAATGGCAAAAAATCACCTTGTAACCACAGCATGATGTTGCACTAACTTTATTCATGTTTAAATGTTGATGAATAATTCGAAGGACTGTTGTTTTAGAAAGACCCAAACGTTGCTGCTATTTCTGTAACTTTGTGCCGCCAGTCTTGCATAATTTCTCATTCCACAAGAGCGATGTTTTCAGGAATGAGCACCTTCAAGGACCGACCTGTACGCTCTTCATCTTCAATGCCTTCTCGACCCATTCGAAAAAATTTGGCCCATTCTTTTACGGTAGAATATGAGGGGGATGCTTCCCCGTATAGCCGTCCAATCGCTGTTTAATTTCATTTGGAGTAAGTTCTTCTTTTTTGAAGAACTTAATAGCACAATCTTCTGCACATAGCCTTCTTTATGCAACTGTATCTGAACAACTTAACACAGAGGAGCGGAAGTTACAGTTGCAATTATTTACTTGACAGATAAGATATGACATCAGATAAGCGTTTTGTGAACACGATAATCCTAACGGCGAGGCCAGAAACTTATGGACCTACCCTCGTAACTGTCATTGTACTAGCAGTGTTTCTTCCAGAGACTTTTACCCAGGGTGGTAAATCAATATGCAGCAAAGAATTTTAATTCTCACTGGGACACGCTTGTTTTGTATTGTATGCAGCAATCATGGCGTGTATAATTGTATTATTCTGATAATTCTCGTGCTTGTATTCTTCATTATAAATGTTCAGTGTTTCAAAAATTGAATAAAATATATATATCCAAAAATTCAAATAGTACTAAAAGGGTTTAAAAAGTAACAGAAAAATAGTCGTTGGTCATTCTGCGGGCAGGTTACATGAGAAATTGTATTGTTTTACTAATTAGGTTGCATTATTACAATCAACTTTTACTATTTGCACCTTGAAGGTCTATTTTATTATCTGTTATATTTCTCCAGGTAGGGGCGGGGCAGTTGAAAGACTGCGGGTGGGGGGGATCCCACTGAAAGAAACTTCCAAGCACCGTATTTATAACTGTCTTTCTATAGTACATATTTCATGCAAGTGAATGTTATCCAGTTTAAATTTTCTAGACTAATTCTTTCGCATTTTCCCATAAGCTCTGCGTATATCCCTCCATCCAGTTCTGTCTTTGTGATCCTACAAAGCAGCAACACTTGGCAGACCTGCCGATTATTAAGGTATGTCTGTAATTATTTCTGATCTCCTCTACTATCTGGCATTACGATCAAAAAGACAATTAACACGGCAAAGCAAAATAATTATAATATGCCGATGGTAGCAAAAAATGTATACACACTTTCACAGTAGAGATCTATTTGATATAAAAAAAACAACAGTAATGTGTAGTATGATGTTCTGTAAACAGATGTGACTCAAAATACGTTATACTAGCGTTGCTACAACAAAATGGAGTCAAGATTATCGTTTGAACAACGGAAAGCAATTTTGAAGTGTTATTGGAAAACCGAGAACGTTGTTGAAGTTCAAAGGCAATGGAGACGTGTGTACAGAACAGAACCGTCAATGCGAGTAACAATTGCTTGCGTTCGAGACAAATTTGAGACTCGTGGTACTATATACGGTAGAAAATCAGCTATACTGACAACACTTCGGGAAGAAATTGAAACAACATGCACTGCAATCGCTGAGGACACTTTCGCAAACGTTGCTCAATCAGTAGTTCAACGTACTCAGAAGTGTATCGACGCCGATGTGAGCATTTTGAGCAGCGTTGTAACTGTAAAAGTCTAAGATGATTAGTGCTCATTTTCTGTTTGTGTGAATTCAGTTTTGTTATGTTAACACAGCTTTTTCATCGCTTGAAGTGTGTATACATTGGACCCTCTGTATTAGGTGTATAAGTGAACTCATTTAGAGTATTTTTATTGTTAATGAATGATTTTTTTTAAATTTCAATCGCTAACATGAAGATAGCATTGTTACAAAAATGTCAAGCTGACCACGTTTCTCTTAATATAGATGCACTTAGAAAGCCACGTATTCTGCATTGTGTGCTTTTTCAATGACGTATGGTGCACCATGATTGCAAGAAATATAACAGGTATGACCAAGTGGAATCAGAAAGAGCGCATTTCCTAATGTTTAACTACTATAAAACAATAATGAATACTGATTGTAACTTTTTCTTTCCTTTTAGAGGACAATATTTCATTAGGTATCTCTGATCAAGCAGCAAAGTTGCTAGTAGAAGCAAAAGATGCCATAACGACATCAGAACTGATATATGTAATGTGCATTATATATAAAATTCTTTAGATCAGGCACATCCTTCTAGTTTATTCCACAGCTTCTGCAGTTAACGTGGTTAAAACTACTCCAACTTGTAAAGACTTCGGTTGTCTTTATGAAAGGCTTTGTTACCAGGTGAGCTCTTAAACATTGAAACGATAAAATTGCGAAGAGATTTGATTGCCTCTTTAACAGTAGCGTAACTGCGGAGATAGTTCGTTTGCCGTTTAAATTAATATCGTGAAGACCTAACCACGGAAAGTCATCACTCATATGGGTCGTAAAACATCGTCATATAATTATTTACAGAAAGAACGGCAACATTAAAAGTTAATGCTGTCGTAAACATAGCATGGGAAAATGCAGCTGAAAGATATTTATTGAAAAATATTTCATATCTGTTTTACTTCTAATGCACGAAGCTACATTAAAAATTTTAAATAAAATAAAAAAAACCTCTTGTGCCCGAATTGTTTCTTCTGTATTTAAAGTTGCCTATCTTTGTAATAAAACATTACGCTAGTTTAAAAAAAGTTGAAAGATACCCCTAAGGTATAGAAAAAACTGCGCTGTTTTCTTTATGCAAAACGGCATTTGTATGGCAATGTGTAGTATTTATGCAGGTTCTGCGCTTTCCCCAGTTACGTTCTATGAGCGCTTTTTACTTTCCAAGCCATGATATATATATATATATATATATATATATATATATATATCATGGCTTTTATATCCTAACTTCCCAGTCTTAATAACTATATATTTAACACTCATTTAAAGTAAACAAAAAGCACGACCATTAGAGGTTACATTTCCCGACCCCCAGCTAACATACTTAGGAATTTCAAATGGCACCTATAGCTTTCGATGATTAAAATTTAAAGAGGATACAATTATTTCTCTCTTTCGTTCTCTCTCATTGCCCTGAAACTTGAAATGTTATTAAACTGTATTGCGACAGAATAACACTATAATATTACTTAACCTTTAATGCAATAACTGCGTTTTGGTAGTAAATTATTTCAAAATGTTTTACACCCTATAATGTGAGCGAATTAGTCAGGTGTTCTTCCTGCATTACTATAATTTTATTCCAAGTAATGTTGCTGAGATTACTCGTAAACTCACGAATTTAGTAATTATTTGACTATTTCACGAATAAAATTAAACAAACCATGCCACAAACATTAATAATGGTACAAAATCTTTAAACTGACATGCCTATCTATTCAGAAATTGTTAATTTGGAATACATGAAGGTCGATCACTGCAAACTGATTAACTTACTGGAAAAGTGGCTGTTACTTCTATCCTAACATAAATATAATTATGTAATGCAGGTCTTTTCTGATTGGCTCCAGGACGACTTACACCCTCTGATGTTACGCACAGTAGTCTCTAAAGGAAATTACAGTTTAGAGCTTAATAAGGGCTAGTTTTCATCGAGAAACCATACAGACGTTTTAAAAGCGTCTGTAAATAAACCAAATTAATAATCCGGCATAGAAGTAAATTTCAATAAAATTCAATTACATCTACTGAGATTTTCGTAATCGTAACTCATTATTTGCAGAAATAACACGAAAAAGGCGAATGCCAGGTAGGCACCAAGGACTCCAATCTCGTTTGCGCCATCATTAATTCATTTCGTTTCGTTCATAACTACAGACTTACACCTTAGTACAAGCGAAATAGTCTAAAATAAATTGTGTTTTAATCCGACAATTAACTAAGTTTTTTTTTATTCCAGCTGAATTAAACAACCGGCTCAAAATGCCAGGAGATGTTTGATGTTTTGAATTATTTACGGACACTCTTTAACATCTCAGGTTATCAGCGTCCAATTCAATTCAGGGATAAATTTTGTTCATAGGCCTCTTCTTTCAGGCTTCAGGTTCTTTTTCGTGCTGCAAATCTACAACACAGGACCCAAGGCTTTATTTCCTTTCCGAAGGAAGCCATACTTAGGACATTTACGTCCGAAAAAATCCATCGACCCTGGCCAGAACTGAACCGGCGGTCTTGGGTTTATGAGGTAAGTATGCTTACCTCTACATCCCCAGGACCGACTGCCAGGGATGATAGAAAACGTTTATTGAATGGTGTTTTACGTCCGTTTTTACTACTGAGGCACCACAGGCGGTGGACACTGATGATACATGAAATGAAATGAAATGATATATTGGGAAAGAATATTTTTAAGGAAGAAACCGTTTAGGGTACCTCCCCGGTGGGATTCTAACTCCAGACCTCCCGCTCACGAGTCCGCACTTAACGACCTCGGTCACCAGTGGCGGGATGATTTAAAACGAAACACGATAACTAATAGAAAATGAAACATACGATAACTATTTAATATTTAAAGTTCAAATATGAAAATATAGATGTCATTTGAAATTTCAAACCGGGGGTAAAATTGGAATTTAATCAACATTGTTTTTAAACCTCTTCTTCAATAGCTAAACTGATGTGCTTTTTAAACTTATGTTAAATATGTATTGTTTAAACAGGGATGAAATAAAAAACCTGTATAAGCATATTATTGTTATTGGTTTATAGGCTGTTTATTTAATCTCCTTCAGACAAAGCTGCGTATGAGGCTGGCTGTAGTATTTTCGGAATATTTGACCGTTGTATGGATTTTGTATATTTCTGAGGAAATCATATTAATGAGGTACTTTGCATGACGTTTTTAACATCAAGAATTAACACTTGGTTTTCTCCAAGACTGGGAGAAAATGTCTTCATTGCTGCACAGAAGTTAAATAAGCCAATCAACACCGAACCTTGAGTAACAACTTCAAAGTCAATGTTCATATCACTTCTAGATGTGAGGTCTTGGAAAGGTTAATGGAAAAGGTAGGCCATTTCGCTATAAAAGCATTGCTAAAAGTGGACAGAGAAAGACAGCTTTAGCAAAAGGTATTAAAGACATACAACCAAGGGCAAAACGGGGGGGAGAGGGGTGGACTTAAGAGGCTGCTGACAACCAGTGCTATGACAACTTTGAAAACCATTTCTCGTAAATCATTTTAAAGTGAGGTCCGTTTGCGCAGCCGTCACGCAACCGGAGGTTTCGAAGGTCGAAAGCAATAATTGTCAAATTCTCCATCGCGTCTCCAGGCCACTGTTCCACAAAAGGATGGTCTAATACATTGCAAGTGTATGGACTTGTAACTTGTAGTTATTAGTAAAATTCTGTTCCGCAAAAATTTCTGCTACACTTGTACAACTTCATACTTACAAGATAAAAGTGATTTTTTCGTAATTTTGTTCCTCAGAAGTATTAGTGTTAGTCGGGCTCTTGTAATTTGTATAGATTTTTCCACAAGTGTAGTAATATTGATAACTTCAAATATTACTGCAGGTTTGAATATCATTTTAATAATTTTGGGAATCAGTTGACCTAAATATGCCAAGTATTAGCAAAAGTGATAGTATTGATGAGAGTAAGAATATTATATATAAAGAAAGAATAATTCATTAAAGTACGGCTTATGATTCCTATTGACCTTTCCTGTTTCAAGTACATATTTCAGTTCAGTGTCTTAGTTTATGTTTTTTTTAAGGTTCTTGCTTCATGCCACGAAAATAATTTTTCCTTTGTTATTTTTTAAAATAATACCCTTTGATATCATCCCAAAATATTCCTTTTAATGAAAATGTAATTATCAAACAATGTTAGCAAATTTATATAAAATGAATTTTCAAAAGAACTAATAAAATGAACGATTTTTTATTTGTTTATTTACGAACGCTCTTTAACATCTCAGGTCATCAGCTTCCCATTCTATTTAGGGCGTGAAACGGCCGACAAATTTTGCTCAGAGGCCTCTCTTTCACGCTTGAGGTTCTTTTTTGTGCCGTAAATGTACGACACGGGACTCATGGCTTTACTTCCCTTCCGAAGGAAGCCATACTTAGGATTTTTACGCCCGAAAAAATCCATCGGTCCTGGCCGGAACGAACCCCCGATCTTGGGTTTAGGAGGCAAGTATGGTTAGCGAGGAGCGACAAAATGAATGAGACAGTGCGTCGATTCTTCTGCCATCTCTCAATGACTGAAATTGACACTGCTACGCGATCGTCATCTCAAAGTGGACTATTTCACTAATAAATAATAAAGTATTTAAATTATTTTTGAGAAAAAACACAAGACCCATTAGCAGCAATGGCAAAGCCGCTCTGTATATTAAAAAATACGAATTTATTACTAAGGAGTGGATATTATTTAATTCAAGGATTAACAAGCAGGTGCCACATGTCATAATCACTTATAACTTTTTACTAATACTTTACAACTATTGTACAATCTTTCAGGAACAGAAAGTTACAAGTTCACACATTAGACTATACTTTGTGTGAGAAAGGGCCCAGGGCTTACGTAGCCAATGAGTGAGCTGGTTGCTCTATCACAGTATTTTAGGGAAATGTATTGATGTGAATGTGATCAGTTTGATCAGCGAAGTGCGGTCTGGCTCCCTTCTGTCAGAGCTGAAGCCCATGTTCTTGAAAACAATTAACGAACTTTATGAATATTCCCAAAGTTATGAACGATTGACATTCATTCATAGACGAACATGCAGAAACGTGTGGTACTGCTATGTCATTCTTTGAGCGCTACCTTAATGATGGAGATGAGTTCTTGGACTGTATGGCGACAGATGAAAAACTTCGTTCTTTCACTACGCATACAACCCAACAGTTTAAAAAAAGCGCCCTTTATGACAAAAAGTCTCCCAAAGACAAGTTCTTCATTATAGCTTTAGCCAAGGTTCTGTTTCCACATCAAGAAAAGAAATCTGGCATTGACTTAAAGATACAACACATGTTAAACTGCAAAAATAAATGTCAACACAGAAAGAATTATTTATTTTTTGGATTAACTTCTTGTTCCATAAACAAAGGTGGTTCCGCCTGAAGGGAAGATAATGGTTATGTTCTTTGACTGTAAGGGGATGATATACCAACACGAAGCCCTCCCCCACCAAATACTACAACTACCAGAGAACGCTACAAGCCTCAGAGGATGCATTTGCCAGGACAAGATCAGTTCTAATGTGAGGTAATATTTGGCTTTATTTAAAACACCACATCCCCTTCAGCCCTGTTATAGCACCGCGTGACTTTTTCTATACTACCAATTAAAAACAATATGACACGTGTTTCGATTTAATAACTAAAAAGAGATCTTAGTAACTTTGGAGACATTAAAAATTAAATTTTAACGCTATATATTTGCGAGCTGATTGAAACGTTGTAGTATATGTGCGGATTAGTGTTGTCAACAAATATGGAATGACATTCTTACAAAAATATTTCATATTTTCTCACAGAGATAAACCTTATACATCAAGTTTGGTTTCATAAATTAATTGTTTTAGAGCGATCTAATACATAATTGGAGGATTAGGAATTAAACTGTTTGTCATAAAGCGGGCAAAGAGAGGTCTACCATTTAAAAATATGCAAAAAAAAAAAAAAACCTTTCCATGTATTACATTTATTGGAATTAATATCATATTTGAACGTTATTTCCACGTACTTTTGGGTTCACTTAAAAAAAAAAAAAAAAGCAGGATAATATATAAATGAAAAGTTTTCTTTATTCAATTTATTGCTATTAAGATATTTTAACTTTGTTTAGAGGTTGGGTTCATTAAATAAAACTTAAAAATATGCAAATTAAAATGGTCCTATTGCAGTTTAGATTATCGCAATATTTTAAGTTCACTAAATAAAATTAAAAAAGGAGGCAAATTAAACTGTTCCTACATTACATTTATTGGAATTAATATTATAATATTTGAACGTTGCTTCTACGTACTTATGAGTTCATTAAAAAAATCTAAAAACAGTATGCAAATTAAAATTTTCCTAATTATATTTGTTGCACTTACTGTCAAAGCATTTTAACATTATTTCCATGAAGTTTGACTTCAGTAAATAAAATTAAAAAATATGTATATTGAAATTTTCCAACATTCCATTTATTGCAATTAAAATTACTATATTCGAAAGTTGTTTCTAAGTACCTTTGAGTTCACTAAATAAAATTAAAAACATGTAAATTAAAATTTTCCTACATTAGATCTATTAAGCTTAATATTAAAATATTTTAACGTTCTTTTCACGAACTTTTGAATTCACTAATTAGAAGAAAAAATATTTGCAAAATAAATTTTTCTACCTTACATTTGTTGGAATTAATATTATAATGCTTTAACGTTGTTTCCATGTACTTTTAATTTCATTGAATGAAATTTAAAAAAATCTGTAAATAAAATATTTTCATACCTTACATCTATTGGATTTAATTTTACAATATTTAAATTTCATTTCTAGCTCTCAGTTACTTAAATAAAATATTTTATAGTTAATTCAATTTTACCACTTGATTTATTTTATTTTTCCACTATTTTCAATTATCTGACTTTTTCAGTATCCGATATCATCCAGGTCCACGTACCTAAGACGGAGTATCAAGACTCTACTGTACTGTATCTCCTCTGCCACGATTTTTCTCCTAAATGTCATTTAACCTATTGATTTGTGTAATAAAAATGATAGATATTAAAAAGGAAAACTGAAACATTTCAAATATTGCAATAAAATATTGAAATGAAAAAAAAATCACATTTTTATTCTTTTTCCACCACTTCCCCATTTTCACAACTTGTGCAAAAAATTGCTACAAGTTGGCAACACTGATGGGAATTACTTTGAAAAAGAATGTGTTTCAATCGAGATGTATAATAAATGGCCGAAAAAAAAAAAACATTTTCAGGCATATCGTTCATATAGAAATTAATGATTAGTCAATTTTTTACTCCCGATTATATAAAAAGTTTTTGGCAAATGTATACACAGCCTTCGTGGTCAATGGATCTTCCGGAAAAGTTGGGGTTTGAATCCCATAAGGTTTAATAGTTCGGAGTTTTTTTTTTTTTTTTTTTTCTCCCTTAGCTGGAATGGGAACGTTAAGCGTTGTTGATCTTTGGCTAATTTACACCCCCATTTCATCCAATATTAATTAATTAAAATCTTCTTTAGACATTCGTTGCTATGCGGGACATTAAACCCTAACAAATGAAAAGTATGCATTGTGTGTTTAAAGAAAGAGCACACTGTGTTTGCATAAGTGCCGCATTTCTCGGCCAGGGTTTCCGTGGCAACACAAACTGAAGAAGCGACCGCACTATCACATTTTATTTACTCATAAATTATGTTACAAGACATAAAAATGATAGACAGGCATTAGCCGGCATAGCGTGTGCAAAGAACGCTTAATGTCATTAATTATCAAGACCTCGCCAGCCTTGAGTTGGCTTGCAGTCCGCCTCCGTAGAAGAAAAACGCTTTCTGGTTGGTGGAGGGGCGATATCATTAGTGGAGCCATTACCCGAAACCTGTAATTAGAAACAACAACAACTACCGTATTGTTACGATGCTATGTCCAGCTTCCTTCCGACCTCTGTCTTGCATGTTACTTCCCACCGTGAATTTCCATTAATGTAAAATTAAAACATCTTCCATTGTTTGCGGAGAGTTACTAAATCTACCCATTCTAGGAGAGCAAAAACTATTTTCCAGTATTTTAAATCAGCTGCACCCCCATTTGAATGATCATATAGAACTACAATACAGAGGGTGCGAAAAAATATACACACACTTTTACAGTAGATATCTATTTAATATATTTCAAAGTTGGACCGAACAACAACTGTAATGTGTAGTATGATGTTCTGTAAACAGATGTGACTCACATACATTATGATAGTGTTGCTACGTGACAAGTAAATCAACAATGAACAAATGAAGTCAAGATTATCGTATGATGTTCTGTAAACAGATGTGACTCACATACATTATGATAGTGTTGCTACGTGACAGATTAATCAACAATGAACAAATGAAGTCAAGATTATCGTATGATGTTCTGTAAACAGATGTGACTCACATTACGTTATGATAGCGTTGCTACGTGACAGATAAATCAACAATGAACAAATGAAGTCAAGATTATCGTATGATGTTCTGTAAACAGATGTGACTCACATACATTGTGATAGTGTTGCTACGTGACAGGTAAATCAACAATGAACAAATGAAGTCAAGATTATCGTATGATGTTCTGTGAACAGATGTGACTCACATACATTATGATAGCGTTCTGCGTGACAGGTAAATCGACAATGAACAAACGAAGTCAAAATTATTGCATGGTATTCTGTAAACAAATGTGACTCACATACGTTATGCTAGCGTTGCTAGGTGACAGGTAATCAACAATGAACAAATGAAGTCAAGATTATCGTATGATGTTTTCTAAACAAATGTGATTTAGCGTTGCTACGTTGTTGTAGCGTTGTTGTAGCGTTGCTACAACAAAATGGAGCCAAGATTATCGTTTAAACAGCGGAAAGCAATTTTGAAGTGGTATTGAAAAATCTAGAATGTTGTTGAAGTTCAAAAACAATGTAGACCTGTGTACAGAACAGAACTGTCGTTGAACTTCTACGTATGCAAGTTGTATATCGTATAAAACCAGCGACACTAACAGCACTATATTTAGTTAGAGCTACAAAAACATAAGAAAGAAAAAACAACAACAAATAAGCACGGAAAGTATATTAATACAAGTGTATGATAAAATTGTCCAATGTCGTCAACCTTATTCGATATACATAGCGACGAAATTACCAGAATATATGATCAGAACTATATTTTCAATTTCCTATTAATCACAACCTCTAAATACTCTATATTTTACTGATAATTAAGTGGCATTTGCAATTTCAGAACATAATCTATACAGAGATGTATCTAAACCAAATTGTAAAGCTAAATAGTAGCATGAATAAGGGACAACGCGAAAATCTATGAAAGTCTTTGGAATGTACTTTTGAATGTAGCCACCAGATTATACATATGAGCAGAACTGCGTGTCTCAGCACGTCCCGAAGTTCAGTTGGTGAGCAACAGTGGTTAGGAATGGTGAACTACGTGCATTTGTGAAAATAGCATTTCTCCTCGACAGAAATTTGTTTTTGCTGAAATTTCTGTTTGCTTTTCTAATACCACAAGTGTCCATCGTGTATCATCACGTAAGCGCTTCTACCATCCCCATCCGTACAACCATGCCCGCGGACACAGGACATCCACTGTGCGGCAGATCTGCAGTCAACATTATGCCCCGTTAGAAGGCCTCTGCCCATCTCTCCATTGTTCGACAGGGCAGGGCACGCACACCCTGTAGCATTCTCGTGCATTCCTGCCTCGGAAAATGCTATTTCCACATACGTACATAATTCACACTTTGAAACCTACACTTCTGACCACTGTCGCTCACTAATTGAACTTTGGGACATGCTGAGTTACGCAGCTCTGCTCACATATCCTCTAGTGGCTTCATTCGAAATTGCACTCCTATACTTTCAATTATATACCTTAGATTTATCGTGTTGTACCTTGTTTGCGGATAAAAAACAAAGTTACAATGCCTTATCCCTCGTATATTTATATTATAAATGTTCTAGAACAACATAGTTAATGAAATTACTGGGCTTCAGTGATATTGATATAAAACTCCTAAATTCTAACTGCTTTCAATAATTTTAATTAGAAGAATTAGTAAGGGCATGGTCTTAAATTTTAAAAATCCTGGCTAATCCATCGTTATTCTATAGTTCGAAAAGCTTGTTATCTGACAAAACGACAAAAACAAACGGCAGAGATGAGATTTTTAAATAGTTTATTACATCAAAAAGTAAATTCGGAAAATCAAGAAAAACTACAAATTCTATAATCCTAGAAGCAATAAATAAATAAATACAGAAAAAGGTGTTTGACCATATAAGCAGAATGGATTCCAATTGTATATCTAAAATAATATACAACTATAACTGTAGGACAGTAAGACATAGGCTGGAAGTAGAAAAGATGGATACATCAATTTTAATATAAATGCAAAAAGTGCAGGCGGAACAGGCCTTCAATTCTATATGAAGATAAAGGGAAGGTTTCCTTCTTACATTCACCAAGACATATTAGCACTTTGGGGGAATTGCTGTATCTTTTGATGTAATAAAGAAATTGTGTTGAGAGCACAACGTGGTATAATATTTGTGAAGTTTAAGCCATGGTGCATAGAAAAACATCTCAACAGAAAAACACGCATAAATGCCTAATTTAATTCTGTCACAATAGCTGTGTGTAGGTCATTAGTTGGAAAGGAAGAATTCAACTTGAAAAATTCCGGTGACGGCCAAAATTCAGCCTTCCATGCTGACGGTCTACCCAACAGAGCTATTGCGTCCTCCTCCAAGCCTTTGGTCTCTCTTTCATCTGAATCTATATAACCCGGAAACCTACCTAAGTTTCTCTGTTATGAGAAATGTATTATTTAATAGGCCTTTCGTAATGCTACGAGTACTTACGAGGTTGGCCAATAAAGGCGCGCTGTAAAGTTTCAGACGCGTTAAGTGTAGTCCCTTGTTTGTGACGATCGTGTAAACAAACTAGCGTTTTAACATTTTCTACAAAATGGATAAAACTAAAAGTCAGCTGTGATAAAGTACTTCGTTTTGAAGGGTTTCAGTCCACCAGATATGCTGATTTGATCCGTTTTATTTAAGGGCGCTCTTTAACATCTCAGGTGATTAGCGTCCCATTCAATTCCTGGCGTGTAACGATCGACAAATTTTGCTCAGAGGCCTCTTCTTTTAGGCTTGAGGTTTTTTTTTCGTGCCGTAAATGTACGACACGGGACCCACGGCTTTACTTCCCTTCCGAAGGAATCCATAATTACGATTTTTACGCCCGAAAAAATCCATCCATCTTGGCCGGGTTTGAACCCGCGATCTTGACACCATATATGCAAAAGGCGTTAGTTTCCACATTAATAATTTTTAATCGTTAAAAAGTAAATTGCTGAACTTATGCGTGGTCGCACCTTCATTCAAGATGATGAGCGCTCACGGCATCCCAAAATTGCTACGTCGATTGTGACAAAAAACACAATGATCACCGTTGAAGGTACGTCAGTTTGCTGATATTGCAAAGACCTTCCTTCATATGCCATGTCCGCTACATTTTACACGAACTTTTGAGTACGAAAAAGTTTTTTGTTCGATGGATGCCGCATTTGTTAACAATGGACTAAAACGCGTTGAAATGAACATTTTGCAAGAGTGTTTAGACTTGTTTAAACGCAATTCCAGTGAGTTTATTCGACGTTTCATTACAGTACATGAAACATTTGTTCATCCCTAAATGCCAGCGACAAAGCAGCAGTTCAAACTGTGGATAGCAACAGGTGAAAGTGCAGCAGACAAAGCAAAAACGGTTCCATCTACAGGAAAAGTCATGGCTACTATTTTCTGGGATTCTGATGGTGTGGTGCTCGTAGACTTCATCCAGAAGGGCAAACCATCACCGGGGAGTGTCACGCTTCACTTCTGGACCAACTGAAGTATGCTATTGACAACTTCCGAAAAAGAAAGATCTCTTTCATCACTATAATGCGCCTTCACAAACATTTGGGATTGTTGCTACAAAACTGCACGACTTTCGCTTTCAAGTGCTTTCACACCCGCCATATTCGTCGGATTTGGTTCCCAGCAATTGCATTTTGTTCCCAAACCTGAAGAAAAAAGCTGGGTGGATTCACATCAAAGGACGAGGTTGAATTTGAGACAAATGCTTTTTTTTTTCCACAGCTGGACAACTCATTTCACTGAGGGTATTAAAAAGGTGGAATGTCATTGGATAAATGTATTGATTTATAAGGTGACTTTGTTGAAAAAAATATTTCTATTAAAAACTTGTGTTTTCTTGATTAGCCAGAGAGGTTTAAATGCGCCTGTAGTGTATTCCAGGCTTCTGGTTTCACACATAAAGCTCTGATATATCTTTTGATTTATGATCTGTTTGGATTCATGGATGGATGGATTGATTGATTGATTAATCAAGAAGACTTCTGGTACCTGAGCATTGCTCACCGCTGGCCCTTTGTACCTCCGAGAGGAAGGAATGTGAGGTGAGTGGCCAAGATCTATACACGATGACTGCATGGACACAGATCATGTTTCCAGATCCCCTACCTAAGATGTTCCAACGCTTTCATTCCAGAAGCCAGGACAGAAAGTTTTTCAAAGCGCGAGCCACCGCCACACCGCACTTTCGACCCTATAACAGACACAACGGAATGAAGTGATATGAAATAAGAGGGCGGAAAATTGGTGGAATGTAAATTTCCATCACAGCATTGGCTTAAGTGGGCAGAAGAAACTACGAAAAAGCCCGGAACCTTCCGAATGCGAGTGTCTCAAGCGTTGGTGTTTGATCCATGTAAAAAAACTTTTTAAAACATATAAAATGTTAATTTCTCCTCAACAAAAACCAAGAATTTTACTACTACAGGATGAAAAATAGCTCAGATATGTTCCGTATTCAGAAGATATTCTGGTTTGGTTCACCACAGAACACATTTCATCTTCGACAAGTTTTCTAACGTTAAATAACACGCACGGAAAGAATGAAGCCACCCTGCTGGAAATAAAATACTAGCCTACCCCATCAAGAGCCGGTCAAACAACTTAATATATTCCAAATCCCTCTACACGAAGATGTATAACCTTTGAATTTTTTACTGTAATACCGGACAGAGAGATACAAGAATGGTGTGAAAAATGAGGTCTGGTTTACCCATAATAAACAATTAAACACACCCGTCATTAATGAAAAATGTGGCAGTATACTTAATTGTGCATACTGGACCATCTTGTAGAAAATTTTCAAAAACAATATGCTGTTTTAAAAGATAATAATTATTGATTAATTCATTAAAATATTTCCCCTCCCACCCTCTATCACATTTTCGAAGATATGAGGAAGTGTTTTCTTAGAAATTACGTCTTGTATCATAATTATATATAATCATATAAACTGCTTAGCAAGGTTATTTCAGAGATGTGTTACCATTATGCTGAGCGGATGAACAGAACGATAAAAAAGGATACACTTCGTTTCTTAATTATTAGGGATCAACGACCTTCTGCCATTGTTAATCTTGTAGACGAGAAATTTGCCTTTCGTAAACAGCTGTTTTAATTCCATTCCTATGGACACACAATTCACTTTAAATTGATTCTATCGAAATATTTTTTAACAAATATAATTCTTAAAGAATATTTTTATGTGTAAAAGGTTAAAAAAAACTATATATCTTGCAACTTGGCAACAATGCCTATGTTTTTAAATTTCAGCTCAAATTTATGAATAACTTAAACGAAACGAAACAAAAAAATCAGTTTATTTAATAGAAACATTTCAAATTCTTAATGAAGGTACGCTTTTTTTTTATTGAAAAGTGATTTAAATTCTTTATTTTTATGTTTTACAATTACTAATGTTGGTTTTAGTGCATAACTTCAATACATATGAACGAGCTAAAAATTGCCGGCCACGAAGAATATTGTAGAAAATAAAAATACTATAAATACAACAGAAAGCATGGGAAATGCTCTCTCTGCAAATTCCTCTACAAAACGTCACCATTTAGTTGAAATAATTTATTTATACAGCTTCTCCTAGCAGACTATTCTTTCTCAAATCGTTTTATCGCCCCTAATGAATTTTTTTAATTAATTATAGTTCAGACCAACCATATGCAAAACTTGCAGTCATAAAAAGCATAGCAGAAAATAAACAAAGTTACAGGGGTATAGGAAATCAATTTCACATTGTGTTCCTGCAAAAATTCCTCTACAAAAGGATACAATGAGCCGGGGAACCATCTTGGTAAAAATCTTCTTCGGCAAAGATGTTGAGGTGATACTTGAAATCGCTTTCTTTGGTTTCGTGCTATCGCATCAACAAAAGTTCATTTGTTAATATTCAATGCGCCCCTTTATTTGAATGTGCATCATGCAGACAGTGGATTTCATTTATTCCCGGTAATATAGCATCATTTCTCTCGACATTGCCGGAAGATTTCTAAAAAATGTCAACCGTTTTGTTCTTTTTGAAAAGTCTACCTGCATCAAATCTAGCGTGAATTACCCTGCAACTTGGTGTTACTGAACGCTTAACCATACAGGGGTAACTTTTGCACCATTTGATAGAAAACGATCTTAAGTGCATAGTGAAAAAACGTCAAGAATGCCTGTTAATGTTTGCTTGGCGAAGTAGGAGGAGAAAATAAACACCTTTCGGAGAAGGCCGGATATTTATTGATTAAGTAATTCAAGTTTAGATGAACGACCTGCAAAATGGCAGCCACAAAATTACCACGGACATGGAAAATAAATTACAAATTATGGTCTCCAGAATTTTTTCTACAAACGGACACAATGACCCAGGGCATTATCTTGGAGAAAAACAAGTTTATACAGCTTCTATAACAAATCACAAGGGATAGCAATCCAGAAGAAGGTCAGAACAAGTTGAACGAAACCCATGCACCAGTATGACAAAAGTGGGCCGTTGAATAAAGTATTATTATTATTATTATTATTATTATTATTATTATTATTACATTTTCCGAGCGTAAAATTCAACTTTGCAATATTTTGCTATCTTAATAGATTGTATATGCACGTGGTACTAGTTTCATAAACTTCCGGTTTCCGCCTATGAGAGATGTGCAAGTTGATACATATGCAGTTCCGCCTACAGCAAAATGAAGTTGACACGCGACGAACATTAAGCTGTTATGAAATTTCGCTTTTTGTCAACAAATGTTCAGCGGAGGCCTAAGCAATGTTACAAGAGACTTTTGGAGAGTTTGTTTTTCCTTGTAGCACAGTTCGAAGGTAGTTGACAACGTTTAAATAGAGGAGGCAATCAATTGCACGGCCTCCAGTATGTGCTCTAACGGAAGAAAAAGTTAAAAACACTTTCACATTTTATGAAAATATCACTGAGTAACACCTACACGTGTTACCGTGTCTTTCTCCAAGCCTTCCTTCCTCTCTCATCTGACTCTATACATCCCGGAGACCTTAAGGCTTCTCTACTATGAGAGTTTTATTTCATAAGAAGTGACTTGTATTTCTACGAGTACTTAAGACTTAAGGTTTCTAGTTTAGCCACCAACTATATAGAAATAGTTCTTTCACATCAATTGGAAAGGAAGAGTCGGAAGGCTGAATATCCGTGAATCCAGTCGGTAATCAAAAATTTTCATGTCTTGATTCTACAGAGCGCTAGTGTGAAAGAACTATTTCTATAATATAGCGCTGTTAACCCACGGTTTAGGTTAAAATTGTCATTTTCTTCACTACGACTTAATTATGAGGGGAAATCAAAAAGTAATTATGGGGTAAATCAAAAAGTAATACAACTTTTACAGCTAAACGGAAATGCATTCACCAAAAATGAAATATACATATGGAAGTATGAATATTTCGCTAGCTACTGTCGGGCCTGGTGGAGTAGTGGTAACTATACTTGCCTCCTAAACTCAAGATGGTGAATTCAATTCCGGCTAGGATCCATTCATTTTTTCGGGCGTAAAAATCCTAAGTATGGCTTCTTTCGAAAGGGCAATATTAGTAGTAGTAGTAGTAGTAGTAGTAGTAGTAGTAGTAGTAGTAGTAGTAGTAGTAGTAGTAGTAGTGGTAGAAGTAATAGTAGTAGCAGTAGTAGTAGTAATAGTAGTAGTAGTAGTAATAGTAGTAGTAGTAATAGTAGTAGTAGTAATAGTATAAGTAGTAGTAGTAGTAATAGTAGTAGTAGCAGTAGTAGTAGTAATAGTATAAGTAGTAGTAGTAATAGTAGTAGTAGCAGTAGTAGTAGTAGTGATAATAGTAGTAGCAGTAGTAGTAGTAGTAGTAGTAGTAGTAATAGTAGTAGTAGCAGTAGTAGTAGTAGTAGTAGAAGTAATAGTAGTAGTAGCAGTAGTAGTAGTAATGGACATTTATTGTACCAGTTTTAGAATACATTAAAATAAATACAACTGTCGCATGAGCGTACATGCTAATATAGTCCTCATAATAATAAAAAGGGTCATGCACATACATACACACAAATTTACAAATAATTCCATATATTTACGTTTTCTATTAATAACTTTATATACAAATACATAACATGAATGAAAACCTTATTCTTGAGCCCCCCTTCCAACTTCCCCCCACTTCATTATAGCCATTAACCTCCTTTTCGATTCTTAGCTGGAAATATTCCCAAATTGTGTGATTACCTCGCATGTATATACACTTCCCGGCAAATGTTCAAATTTCTATTGGAATTCAAAAATTGCGGTGATAAATGCTCATTTCTTAAAATCTCCGTTTCCCTGCATTCTGCCAAAATATGCCTCCAGGTATCGCTTTCTCCGCACAATGGACGAATTCTTTCAGCAATAACTGTTTTGTTTCCTTTCCAAACCCCTAATCTGAACCATGCGAGACCACTTCTTTCTTCCTGCCACAAATTATCTATATAATGTCCCTTCCCCCACACCGGATAAGGGAAGTAAAGCTGTAGGTCCAGTGTCATGAAAAAGAACTTCAAGCCTGAAAGAAGAGGCCTCTAAGCAAAATTTGTCGGCCGTTTCACGCCCTGAATTGAATGGAGCGCTGATTAACTGGGATGTGAAACAGCGTCCATAAATATACTTAATTAAAATAAATAAATAATCGTTACCTATCCAGAAGATTGCAGGAGTGTGTGCCTCGCGTACTCCGAGAGGGAATTGCTACGCTTGAGATATTTGATTTCGTATGGCAGTGAAGAATTTGGGTATCGCAAAGAGTCAGCGAGTCCCAAACAGCTCACGCCAAACATATGATATATATATATATATATATATATATATATATATATATATATATATATATATAGAGAGAGAGAGAGAGAGAGAGAGAGAGAGAGGGAGAGGTGGAAACGCACTCCGCGACAGCACGAAACTCAGGGTTTCATTACACTCATGAACGAAAGTGACAGAAAAGCACAAATTTGCCCCTACCCCAAAACTCAGGTCTGCAAGAAAGGCTTTGCTTATCGTTTTCTAGGACATTCACGGTATCATTATTGCTGATTTTGTGATAAAACGCAATTGTAAGTGCTGCTGCTATTGTGCCACACTGGATCGTCTACGAGCTACTCTGCGCCGTAAATGTTCAACAAAATCTACGTAGGAGGTCATCATTCTCCATGACAATGCTAGTCTCCGTGTGGCTGAGGACAATTACGGAAAGTTCTCAACCATCAGCATACAGGCCAGACCTGGCCCCGTCAGACTTTCATCTGTTCGGCCCACTGAAGAAACACCTTACCTGCAAACATTTCAGCAGCGTTGTTGTTTGTGGGCTCAGCTGGGCGAATTCAACCTTCCAAATGCATATTTCAGTTATTGGAATATTTTTTATTTTGACTGTAAAAAAGTACTCAATTCCTTTTTGATTTTCTCTCGTACATTATCTTTACAACGTATTATTTAATCTGGAAATTTTTGTAGCCACATACGAGGGTAGGTCCACAAGTTTCTGGCCTCGCCGATAAGGATTATCGCCTCCACAAAATCGTTATTTGTTAAATAAATAATTGCAACTGTAATTTTCGGTTCCGTTGCGTTCACATATAGTTGCATAAAGAAGGCTTTGTAGAAGATTCTGATATGTTCAAAATGGAGTATCGAGTTCTTTACAAAAGAAGGACTTACTCTAAATGTAACAGGAGATAAAACTATGTCCCTCTACTATGAATCTTGTCCAAAAGAGAATCAATGGAATAGCGTAAACCTGGCGAAGCACCGCCTCTAAAGGTCAAGGTCACTCAGTCAACCAAGAAGATCATGGTCACAATCTTTTGGGACTGTGAAGGAATACTCTTCATTGACTTCAAGGAGAGGAACAGCACAGTAAATGGGGAGTACTATGCTGCCCTACTGCACAGACTACGTGCTTCCACCAAATAGAGAAGGCGAGGAAAACTGTGTGGTGGTGTGCGCCTTCTTCACGACAATGCGCCTGTGCATACAGCTCTTGTTGCAAAGGAAGCTGTGAAGATATGTGGCTTCAAGAAGATCGACCATCCACCCTACGTCCCAGATCTAACTCCCAGTGACTATTTCCTTTTCTCAAAACTCAAGAAGGACCTTCGAGGAAGGAAACTTAAGTGTGACAAAGATGTGATGGATGGTAGTTTCAAAGATGTGAGAAGTGTATTGCAATAAAGGGTATGCAATATATTGAAAAGTAAAACACAGTTTTTGTCTTTATCATACCTAAAAAATGGTTAGGCCGGAAACCTTGCGTTTCTGCTGTTCGTGTTATCTATCCAATTTCTTCCAAACTACCTCAATTATGAGAACTTGAGATTGTGTGTGAGGTTATTCCCCAACCTTACTTGACTATGTATTTCTTCTTTCGGGTGTTTAATTTGTTAACCTAGTTAATTTACAGCATCTTTCACAGCGATTCCTAATTTGGATGCTATAAAGTGATACTTTGAGCTAAAAAATGATACTTTAGAGTGTTTCTTATGCTAAACTCTGTTTCAACCACTCGCCTCGTATCTTCTATTGCAGCTCTTCATTTCCTCGGAAGCGATGATCAATTGAGTGCTCAGAACCTCCAATAGCCGTATTAGTTTGAAGTTCGTGAACAACAAAACGCGGATCTCGGTGCTTTGTCAAGAAGATGTTTGAACGTGGGAGTCTTGAGAAGGGTTGCGGGGGAAGTGAAACGAGTTTTTAACATGGCGGTTATGGCTTGTCACTGTGACAAATAACTGCAAAGCCTGTGGACTTGTCCCATAAGTTATCTAATTGTTAGCAGCATCACGGTTCCTATTGATATCACCGAGGAAACAGATTGTTCCATAACATCACATTGCCCTTCTCTTCATCATCTAGAAATTAATTTGTGCGAGCATTTGGACAGGCATTACTTACGTCACGGAACAGGTTACTCTGTGACAGCTAGATTTGTGTCCTAAGGTGACGTCAGCAGTCGAAAAATCCAATGGAAGCGAACAAAGAACGCTCATGTTTGTGAGCTGTGCTGTTTCAAAATTTGAAAGACTATAGCACTGTCCCTGCTGGATATTCAAAACAATGCTATCATTTAATTGAACGGTTAATTAATACTTTTGGTCTAAGACATTATACTATCAGCACTTGCAATCACAGACAGCTATGAATAGACGGCAAAAACTGAACCAGTCTGTATATCGCCATGTTGGAGGCATCGGAGGCACGGAACTGAAGTGCCAAGCTATATCTTTAGTACAATTAGCACACCTCATAACTACAACTTGCAATACAGTGTGTATCAAAACTGAAACATCACTTCTTTGTATGTTATTTAATATTTAATTTTCAACACTTTTAAGACTTGTACTGGGTCTCTCTTTAATTAATACACGACCTGTGTGTCTCAAAATAAAATGCTGTAGCAATTTTACGAGTATTATTTGAAATGTCTGTTATTTCTCAACAGTATCCCGACTCCAATGTCTTTATTAAAATATGTTCTAATTTCTTTATGCTATCAGAGAAGTTAAGCTTTTCCAAGTCTGCAAAATTTACCACAATTCATTTTTTTCAACTGATGAAATGAATTTTCTCAGCTTTGGGAACAATGGAGTCAAATGGATAAAATGTAAAGTTGGTTTGATTTATTTATGGACGCTCTTTAACAACTCAGGTCATCAGGTCAATTCAAGGCGTGAAACAGCGGACAAATTTCGCTCAGAGGCCTCTTCATTCAGGCTTGGGGCTTGGGGTTCTTTTTCGTGCCGTTAATGGCTTTATTTCCCTTCCGAAGGAAGCCATACTGAGGATTTTTACGACTGAAAGAAACCATCGAGCGTGGTCGGGTTTGAACCCGCGATCTTGGGTTTAGAAGGCAAGTATGATTACCATTACACCATCAGCATCGACATAAAGTGTAAGGGACAGCAAATCATAGCCAAATTCATTCATTTTTTGCCATTGCAACGAAATATGCATGAGGGTGAGCATTGTCTTATTTCAAAACCACTTTCTCATTTGATAAACCCGGTCTTTTCTGGCATATGAAATGAACAGTCGTGGTTGTATCATTTGTGGTGTATAGCAGTACATCCATGTTTTATCGTTTGTCAAATCGATGGATTTATCCGAAAATGACTTTGTTCGGAGATTTGAATGGTGATTTGTATTTGGTAGGGTGTCAATAGGCGCGGTACCCACAATACAAATAATTTTTCATGCATAATTCTTCCCTCAAAATGAGAACTACCCTGTTACACCTTTAGCGTCAGTAATTACTGGCAATTTTATCGAGCACTTTTTCGACAGTTTCCGGTATGCTGGCATATTTTGGCCGTCAGCTACACGTTTGAACGCAGTGGTTCGCTTGAAAATAACAGAAAACGATAGTGCAGGCTCCCCTAGAGCATTTGGCGTATCTTTTCGAATTTCTGTTGCTGCCATGCCCTTCATTACAAAGTATTTAATTACCGCACGCTGTTCGACATTTGTAATTTTTCAACATGCATTACGTGGCATATGGGGAGTTGACAATGTGGGAAAATGATTTTACCATTAAATATGTTAAGAATTAGAAGTGAAGTGGCGGCAGGGGTGTGTATAGGGAAGAGTGTGAAATCTTGAGGAAAGTATATGTCACCAACTGCTCCAGAATGGCCATTTTGGTCGACGTCCATCATGAATGTAAGCAACACTTATTGATATACACATAATATCGTTTGAATATTGTTTGTGATTTCAGTGAACTATTTCCAATTATTTCCTTAATTTGATCACTTTTTGAGTAACAATGGTAAGGATTTATTTAGACGAGTGTTGCAGCTACGCTCCCAGTTTAGTGAATAAATATAAAATGACAGCTTAAACAGGTGGATAGGCAAGGGTCACGATGATACGTCTCCAGTACAACAACCACGGTTCTTCAACGAGTAAAGAATTACAACACAGCTGTTTTTTGCGGAAGACGCCAGATTTTGATAAGATAATTGGTTTGGAACTACTGCTGCAAACGGTCGGTCATTCCGAGAACTTTTTACACAACACTTGTATTATTTTTTTTTTATTTAAAGTCTTATTTGTGAAAATGTAACAATACTACAATGCTGGCCATAAAAAATTTAATGTCCTTAAGGGAGAGGTTAAATCGACCCCACATTTCTTCAAAAGGAATGAACATGACTCGTCGAAAATAATTCAGCAATACCAGCAGGTGTCTGAATTTGATCAATGGAGCATAGAGGCATACCGCAAGTGTATGATGTTGTTCCAAAAAAAATTGGCGGAAATGCACCCACAGCAAATCGAATATGATATCAGTGGATCGTGGTAGGACGAGCACACAGAGTGGAGGGTCATAACGGCACAGTCAAACAATCGACAAACATTATTACCGCATATGAATATGGACATGCATCGCAATTTTAATGGCCAGCGGTGTATAATAGAGTTAATTTTTTGTAACTTTTGTAGGCTTAAAAATAGGTTTTATATTAGGAATACCGACGTCTTATTCCTTTTATTGTTTTAACTGCCGTCTCATCATTTCCTATTCAGTAAGCACCGGCCCGATTCATTTCAAAACTAATGGGAACTAATTTCAGTGGAGCTATAAACGAATAGGGGCTCACACACGCCGCAGGGAAAAGCATCATTGATCGCACTGTATTTTGAGATATAACTCTCCAACACCACGTTCGCTGGCACACAGCACAAATACTTTTTCAACAACTATATATATTGATGAATACTGTACACACATGTATGTATACATTTGAAAACGTTAACTACATTGAACGCACGGTTTCTGGTAAGACAGAAGTTAAAGTTCAATCGATGCAGGCAATTGAACTTACTCAGTTGTGTTTATCACAACCACTATTTCAGTTGCTTTTATGAATAAAGAATGTTTTTATACTAGTGTTTAGCACCCGTTTTTACTACTGAGACACCACAGGCAGTGGACACTGGTGATACATGAGATGAAATGATATATTGGGAAAGGATTTTTTTTCAGGAACGGAAGCGTTGCAGGTTTAAGTTTAGCGTACCTCTTCGGCATTTGCCATTTATGAGGACTGAAGAGAACCTGGAAAAAAACTCAAGTCACGGAGAACGGTCCTGGAGGGATTCGAATTCCAAACTCCCGTTCACGAGTCCGCGTCTTAACGACATCGACCACCAATGACATCGCTGTGGAATGTGGAGTGTGCCATAGAACAAATAATGAGTGAATTTCGTAACATCTTCATCGAGAAGTGCACTTTTCAGATTGTTAAACAAAATCCTATACTTAAGGCCTTTTCACTGGCAAGAAGCCGAGGCGAAAACCTGGTTTTAACAGAAGAATAGCTTGATGAAATAGGCTATTGAATAGAAACCTCTCCTTGGAAGTCTTATGCCTTTACACGTATAACCTAGCAAATTGATATATCTGTTGGCAGTGCGTACAAAAGACACTCAGCAGTTCATACCTACTGTGCCTGAAATAAAACTAGAGGAGGCACTGGAGTAATTGCGGCGAGTGTCTAAAAATCTTTTCAAAAGGATTCAGGCAGACAACTCGAGCATATACTCTGTTTGTGAATACAATATTAACTACTATTTATTAGTAATGAATTATTAAAGAAAGAATATGAGTATTATTTCTAACACTGCAACATGTTATTACGCAGCAACTTCCAGTCAATCAATTTCATTTGCGTACCCGAATGAGGAGTCTGTAATAAACTAATTTGCACAAAATCACGGAGAAAAGTAGTTTTATAAAATTTTCCCACCATATATGATGAGTAATGTTCATTGAGATCTTTCATTCAACGCTCGTAAATGCTTAAGATAAGCTTTTACTATCTAGCAGCAATTCCAACTTGTGTTAAAAAAAGAAGAATCGCTCAAGAGGAAAGCTGAGACCTTACCCGCAGAATGCAAACCTGACAATGAATCTCATTAAACAAATGAGAGAACAGCATGGCTAGAAGGTGCAAGACAAACCGCGGAAACTCTAGCCGGCGGGCAAAACTTGTCTTAGCTTCCGTTCGGTAGCCGCGAGCCGCTGTGATCAAGCGGTGGTATCTGCTTTCGGACCGACAGATCCCGAGCTCGAATCGCGCGCGGTCGAGTCAAGTTTGTCCAGGTCACTGAACTGTGTCGGAGCAAGCAACGTGTTAATGATCGATAGTTGATTTATTTGGTGATATCAAGAGAGATGCTCTCTGCTGGTTTTTTGACCTCTTGATTGAAACAGTAGCCAGCAAATTATGTCTGCGGTGGTTTTCTATTTAAACATATTTGATAAAGCCTTGTAAATGTGCAGATGCAGAATTCACTAATAACCTTTATTTCTATTTATTTATATAGAATCAATATTTAACAGATAAGTATTAATGCATCACTTCATATATACGTAAATGTCGTTCAATAAAATATTGTATCATTTATCATTAAGCCCTTATATTATTGCATCCCAATTATTGGTACATCATAAGTAAAGTTAGAACCACACTCGTATGAACTGCAATTCTGGTTTTAGAGAAATTTGGAGAGCTACAGAATAATTAGAAAAAAGGTTTCTGGAAAGAAATTAAATTAAGGATCGAAGATATGGAAAGACAAAATGTATTCAAAACTTCGTTGAGTATATACGGAGATTTCAAATCAGTGTGGAGTAGAGAAGAGCATGTTGATAAAGGGCAGGTTTTGCATGGGCTATAAATCTGAAAGAGTAAAGAATAAGGAGAAATTTAGAAAAACGCCCAATCTGTAACCGAAAGGATAATTGACACATCTTGTTAGAATATACAGAAACCAAAATTCTTAAAGGGAAATTAGAAATGAAGATGCGGCCCGCTTTGCCAAGAGAAATCGGGAGGAGGAGAGAGATTATGGATGTAAAATCAAGAAAGAATATAAAGAAAATTGGAAATTATTTAAATAAAGTAAGAGTCAAAATGACTCAAAAATTAGTAAACAACACACACTAGATATAAAATGAAAATGGAGCTCAATAGATAGATTGTTGGTGATTTCGTTTATTTAGAGACGGTCCTTAACATCTCAGGTCATCAGCGTCCCATTCTATTCAGGGCGTGAAACGGCCGACAAATTTTGCTCAGAGGCGCTCTTGGGTTTAGAAGGCAAGTATGCCAATAGATAGATAACTAATATATTAGAGGATATTGCGGCCCCCGTGGGAAATCAGTAACTTGGTGTAGTGATTTGCGAATTGGTTGATTAGATGAAGTATTATAAAGGGTTTTTAAGTATTTTGGTTCATATTAGTTATGGTAAAAATAGATATTTAGATCTTTTGTTTGCTGTTAGAGGTAAATAGGTAGTTTAGAATTAGCTGTAATTTAGTTATTGTTTTTATTGTGTATATACAAAGTCTTCATTTGGACGCGTGGCCGGCTTTATAGGGATTTACTTGGCACCGGGAAGCACGCTGTTTGCCCGTAAATTCAAGCGCATAGATTTCTACAACAGATCAAACTCTTTTTTTTTTTTTTTTGTTTTGTTTTACAATGGCATTCGGTGTACAATATTGGGATGTTCTTCACTCCAGTATCTGTAGTTTTGTGTCGCTACATGGCCACATAAATAAAATCGTAAAAAAATTAAAGTGGGTCAATAGAGCGTCTATTAACATTATCCAACACCCAATTGCAGAAATTAACTGTACTCACATTATCGGGTGGTTGCAATTCCTTATCTACAGTTATCCTATAGGGTTTTAGTTTTAAAAATTTAGTGGCATTCCAAACCGAGGTTTGCGAAATTCCTGATTCCTGTGCAAGCTTACTCAGAGATTTATTTGGACTTCGCTCTAGCTTTTCTCCGATGTCATCGAATTTTTTCATCTGTAAGAACACAGCATTTTACTTTCGGTTTCTTACAAGAACGGTCCCATTTCCCTAAATCTGTTTACGAACCTTTTCTTTGTTGTTGTTGTTGTTGTAGTTGATTTGATGCTCTTTAAACATCTCAGTCATCAGCGTCCCATTCAATTCCGGGCGTGAAAAGGCCGACTAATTTTGCTCAGAGGCCTCTTCTTTCAGACTTGAGATTCTTTTTCGTGCAAGAACGGTCCCGTTTCCCTAAATCTGCTTACGAACCTTTTCTTTGTTGTTGTTGATTTGACGCTCTTTAACAGCTCAGGTCATCAGCGTCCCATTCAATTCCGGGCGTGAAACGGCCGACAAATTTTGCTCAGAGGCCTCTTCTTTCAGACTTGAGTCTTTTTCGTGCCGTAAATGTACGACACGGAACCCACGGCTTCCGAAGGAAGTCATTCTTAGGATTTTTACGCCCGAAAAAATCCATCGATCCTGGCGGGTTGGACCCGCGGGTTGGACCCGCGATCTTGGGTTTAGAAAGCAAGTATGGTTACCACTACACCACCAGGACCGATTCGTTTCTTTGTTACACAACAGAACAAATCTCTCTATAAATAGCCGTTTCATTTCTACATGAGTTTATTGTTACATAGTAATCGTACATGAAGATTGTGTGTGCTAAAGCATAAGAACTTTTTGGCATAACAACACACTAACACACTATAAAACTGAAACACGTGGTCTCACTACGTTCAACTTCTGTACAGCACAAAGACTTTGCGTCAGCATACAGAGAGGCGGGAAAATGGAATGGGTAACAGAAGGGGCTAGAAGCAACGCAGGTAAATTAAGCCGGTCACGCGTCCAAATGAAGGCTCTGTTGGATATTCCAGTAGACTACTACTGACGAACTAGGGTTCAAAATTAATAAAAATATTTTGTTATTTGTGAAATATTGGAAATATGTCAATTTTACTGTTTGTGGTTGTTGGAGTTAAATTAATGCATTCATTCATGCATTAACCTGAATTCTGAGAGCTATTTAAGCAAAAAATTAAGATTTTTAAATAGATACATGAATACTAAGTCGTAAAAATGTTTTTACGCTAAAAGCATTCAAGTAAAATGGATAAATGCTTTATTTTAGTAGAAACAAAACAATTGGTATAAACATTTTAAGTTATATTTTGCAATAATACCTAACTGAGATACCAGTGTTGTAATTTTTGTTAGTATTTATGTTTTGACACTAATGGCATATATTTCAGTGGCGGCTCGTGAATGAAATGTTGGTGCAGCCCTAGCTCTACATAAGAAATGTAATGTAAAAATAATATTGAACTTATTGCGCGACAGAAGGCTGATAAATCATAAACTACTATAATCAACATAAGGTACAACACATCAGAGATACTTCACCACATTTTAATAGGAATATGCACTTTTAAAAAATTATATTGATGTAGTAACTCAAGATTCACTGTTTGTACGTCACTTTATGTAAATACAATTATGTACCGTAATAACGCCATAGAAAACCGAAGCTGCAAACCAATTGCTTCAATAAAGCCGGAAATAAATGGGATATCAATTAAAGTATTGCGTTAACAACTCAAAAAGGTTTATTTTTATAGCTACAGACTATAAACTATACCAATAAATGCAAACTTTACAAAATTAAAAAGAATATTTATCAAGTTGGAATGCTCGCTGGGACGTGCCTTCTTCGGAGTTGCTATGGAAGCGGGGCGGCCAATCAACAACAACAGATTTCTCCCCACTCTCAATTATAGCTGTACTTGCTACATCGGAACATAAAGCAAGCGGCTACTGTTGCCATGGCAACCTCTATGAAATAGGCCGCAAGCGCTCAGACAGGATTAGGCTGTACCAGAGCATAGAGGTTTAAGATTCATGCCAAAGCAGTGCGCAGCATGTGTACGCACCCAGAAAGTGTTTAAATATGAGTTAAAACACATATTTAAACCTTTGATTTGAAGAATGCAACTTTCGCCCTATTTAAAGAACATCTCAACATACGAAGTGCTGTAGTGCTTATGTCGTTACATTGAAAATCGCCCAGATAAAGATTTTAGAAAATGAAGAATATTTTCAAATGGCTGTTGAAAATTTTTTCCATATCAGGTTACTATTCACAATTATATGTATTGGAACATTTTATGAGATTGTTTACAAGGTTTCTGTACAAGGTCACAGCTGGGGTTCGATTCCCGCTAGGACCATCTTCTCTGACATTTTTTTTTTTTTTTTTTTTTTTTTTTTTTTTTTTTACAGGTTTTCCTTCTTCATAAATTACAAATGCTGGGAAGGTACCCAAATGTTAGAACTTAACGTTTCCTTCCTTAAAAAAAATATTTTCCGAAATTATCAATTCATTTGATAAATAAGCATCCACAGTCTGTGTTGCCTCAGAGTTAAAAAAAAAAAATCTGCCCTGTGATAAACCATTTGCCATCATCGAAATGACACATGACACTTTTGAGTACATAAAAAGCTTCAAGAAAAGTGAGTCAAATTAATGAGCAAAGTGATGTGGAATGTATCGAACTCCAGAACAGTATCGAGTCGCCCTTCGGGCGAATAGAAGGCCACAGTACTTAGCCGCACCTGCGGCTTTACCTGTGTGATTGATAGATCTTCGTTTGGTTTACTTCTGTCTTATGTTGTGTCTTTATTGCGTCTATATTACTATAGCGTGGTATCTGAGGAGGTGGACATGCTGATTGGCCATGGTTAGATTCAGCAAGACGGTCACCCATCCATCTACTGACCATGGCCAATGCGACTTAACATTCGGCCACCCATCCAAGTGGTGTCCACGCCCAAAGCTGCTTAACATCCAATTACTCTTCAGTCAAGCAGCGGGGACATCACTTTTCTGGTGGAAAGCTGGTTAAATGGAATGTTAATTTGCTAGGATGTCCTTGGGGAGTCTATACGAAGAGCAGCGTCATTTTGCTTTCTGGTTGTACTGGCCCAGAAGACGCGCCATCTGGTTAGGGTGGTATGGGAGTTTATCGTACAAAGTCTTTGCCCTCTCGCGAATGACATCGTTTTCTGAAAAACTTTACTGCCTATCTAATTAAAATTTTACCACTTAGTAAGTAATTATTTCTAAATTATAAACTATTTTTAATTTAGTTAAAAGTTAATTGCTATTATTTTATAATTACTTCAGTAAACTAGAAAAGATATTAATTTTTAACAATTTTGCTGCTTTTCTCATTAACTATTAATCTCATCAACCTGTGATTTTAAAACCAGTTTGCGAACATGTTACTTATCATTGCATGTGGAAGAATATGTAATTTAAAACAAAAATTTAATTTGAAAATATTTTCATATAGTATGATTACTATCCCCCCCCCCCAGGACTGTCATACATAAATAAGTTAAAAGTTTTCACCTCATAAAAGAACTCATAGTTTTATCTTTACATGGTTTTTAAGAAAAGAAAAGTGGACCTCAAATTTCAAAAATAGATAAGAATGTGAATTTTATTTAAATTGTCATTTAAATAATTTAAATTCCCCAAACAAACAAAAAGTATATACGTGTATAATCTGCAAACTGTATAGTTTCATATTATACATAAAATTCAAACATATCTTCGACCCGGTGGAAAAGAGAATGTGGCAGCCAGACCGCCATAGTTAAATGTCCATTAAAATGCTGCAAACACAAAAACTATATACGGGCATAAACTTTAAACTAAGAAGTTTAATATTATGCATAAAGCCAAAAATAAAGTTTTGACCCAAAATTTCTTCCAAGCACTCTTAAGCAAAGACGTATTGTATTTATCATTGTTATGTCATTAACTAATTAATTAACAGCAGTGGGAAATTATATTTTGAAACATGTTTTCCCCCATTATTGTAAAAAAAAAAATATTCTTTAAGATTTCTCCGTATTTATTTTTAGAATGTCCGAACTCATCTCAACAAAATTAAACCTTTTTCATCTATATAATGAAACTTTTCAAGGTTTAAGTTGCCACTGAATTTCAGTAAATAAGCTTCTTTCACAATAAAAACATTGATTAAAATTACTTGTATAGTTTTGGGATATCTTTCAAATCAAAGATTATTAAACTTTGGGTAATTTGGTTTTGAAGTTAAAAAAATTAACTTTTCAAGCCAATCTTATACTTTAGAATGTTCTTTGCTTCTGGTTTTCATATGTTTTATACATTTTGTGAAGGAATAAAAAAAAATTAAAAAAAAAAACTCAATTATGCATATGATTAGGCTGTAGGATGACCGCACATCAATGAATATATAATAAAAGCCGCCAATGATCTATTCTTAACGTAAAGTAGTAATACTTTCACCTACAAAGTATTCTAACGGCTTTGAGCGAATAAAAATAAGAAAGAATTTCAACTCATTTTAATTTCCATGAGGGAATTTGCATCTGCAATACAAAATGGGGGAAAAGAATTCTCGATTCGGGATGCTGTGTGTTAATAACTACGTGCGGCGTTGGGAAGGGAGGTACAGCCCTTGTCAAAAAGATGGCGAAATAATTTATTGATGACCATTAAAGAGCGTGTGCGGGAGATAAGGCGAGTTTCTTCGCCGCGGGAAGGACGGCCAAGCCGAACATTAAAACAAAAGCGAGCCCTAAACGATTTTATTTGGCAGTCACTGACCGTTCCACCGTGAAAATAATGCAATCTCACGCATTAATCTCCGTTCTGTTAGGCTCTCCGCGGGCTATTCGACAAAAATATGGGCCGTAGGTAGTGAATATGGTAATTCTACTTACATCCGTTCTCTGTTCATTCCCTGCAGTGAAACGACGTAAAATAAATACACAATATTCCAAAAGCAGGTACACCGTTTTGAACTGAAACAAGTTTTTAGACAAAATACGATTGTTTTGTTGAACGTTCCGTCTGTTAATCCAAATAAACAATGCTTGTAGTCACCACAAACAAGACAAAAGACAACTTTAAAAAACAGTTGAACAAGAGCGCCTATTTCACAGTATAAACAACATGGACGGCTTGCGTATCTCGCATGTCACAAAATTGACTGTACTACATGCATAAATAAAGGGTTTTTTAAATGGATTGAACAGGCATATGTATTCCATCGGAACTCTAATAACTGCCCAATGTAAGCATTTCGAAATATTAAATGTTTATGCTAAACTTAAGTTACCGGGTTGGTAGCATTTGGCGATTATGTTGGCACCACACGCGCTTGTGAATCAAAGCCTGCTATAATTCTCTGATTTCACACTTGTATAGGTTAGGACAGTAATCCAAATTTTAATGCAGAATCGAATTCCTACAAATGACCCTAGAATCTATAATTTCATACTTTTACACCACTGAAACAATGAAAAGTGTTCCATCAAATGATAATTATTAAATTTGTCACTAAAGCAAATCATACGGTTATTATTATTATTATTATTATTATTATTATTATTATTATTATTATTATTATTTCAGGTTATATTACCCTATTTTTATATGATAAAAGGCTGCTAAGAAAACGAATACAGAACTGTTAACTAACGGAGGTGGTATTTATGAAGTGAAATTTGTTTTGGATAATATTTTATTATATTATATAGTAATTTTACAGAACGTTCTTCACACCCCTTAACGATAAACTTCTATCATTCCTCTACTAATGGATATGATATGGGAAAGCTGCTACAAAGCGCGGTAAATACAATATACACTTTTTAGAGCTCTTGTAATTTACAGTAATCATAAAACTACGCTACGCTTGGCAGCCTCTTAACCTACTTTTTTCAATAAATATCAGAAACGTTATAATAAAAATTGTAATATTTGCTCAGCTAAACATAAAAAAGGAATTCGGGAGAAAAGAATGAATGAATGAATGAATGAATGAAAGCCCGTTTTAACTACTGAGGCACCACAGACAGTGGACACTGATGATACATGAGATGAAATGATATATTGGGAAAGGATTTATTTTTAAGGAAGGAAACGTTCCAGGCCTAAGTTTAGGGTACCTCATGGCATTTGCCATCTATGAGGACTGAGGAAAACCTGGAAAAAAACCTCTGTCAGGGGAGGACTGTCCTGGCGGGATTCGAACTCCAGACCTCCCGCTCTCGAGTCCGCGCCTTAACGACCTCAGCTAGGTCATTTGGGAGAAAATGAAATAATAGTAATGTCAATAATGCTTTGCTCGTCATTCATAAACCACCAATAAGCAACCAAAACAGAAAACCAGATCTAAAAAAAAAACCAAGATCTACGTACCCTAATTAATGTGGTGTTCTACAACATAAAATACCGGAATATATATACAGTCCTGTGCGAAATAATGTGAATAAGCAGGTAAATTTAATTATATGTTATTCAGTGCTAATAACTGTTCCCCTCCAATTCTACACAGCTTTATTAATATCCATTGTTGAGATAGTTAATTGTAGTTATTGCAATTATTTGTTTTAATAGGACTTAAGCAATAATTTTCTTGTGTTTCTAGCTATTTTAACTTTTTGTTTAGCAAGCACATATTATTCATAATGGATATCACGCCTAAGAAGAGAAGTAAGGCCTTAACCCTCCATCTGACTAAGAGACAGATGACAGCTGAACGGAACGTAAGTTTGGTTGCAGTTAATAATACGGACGGTGCCAAAAATGTATACACACTTCAAGCAAAGAAAAAACTAAACTGAGGACAGTCCTAACGGAATTCCAACCCCAGATTTCCCGATCACGAGTCCGCGACTTAACGACCTCGACCACCGGTGGCGGAAATTGTGCTGTGATAAAAGGTAATTTTATGACCCAGAAATAAGTGAAATATATAAGAAAAAACTCATCGACTCTACGCCCAAAAGAGTGAAAAAGGTAATTAAAGCCAAAGGTGGGTACTTTAAACACTAAAAACACTGTTTAGTAAAAAAATGGAATATTTTTATTCATATTAATTTGCACAAACGGTATATATATTAAATATATGTATTACAAATAAAAAGTTAATTTGTATTACCGTTAAAGTTTAAATTAATGAATTTGTAACTTCCAAATTTACAAATGATCGCTAAACACAACATAATTGCAGTGATAAAGTATCATCTCTCAAAGTAATAAAAAGAAAATTTATATTTTAAGAGATAAAAATATGAGAGAATTTGGTATCGACACATCTCTCATTCTTTTCCGTGGTATTTTCTTTGTTTTTTGTTCATAATAAATGTTCTAAATTTGCTTCCCCCTTACAATGCACTTTGAAGGTCTTTTATCAGTTACTCGCGAGGCGTTGCTGTTGAAGAACAGGAGTATCTCTCTCTACGGTGATAGGTGAACAAATGTCATTACTTATTTTTTCCTTCTTGGAGCTCTGGTAGTTTTTTAGTGATGCAAGTACTGGGAATGTCAGATTTCCCTGCAAATCAGATGCAAAACAAGGGGCAAGCGGGGCACTAGACTATAATGGTGCCCCTGCTGCACGAGACAAGCCATGGTTAGTACCCGTCGACATGTAATAAGCCAAGTTAAGTCGCCTCTTTAGCTCAAGGCGGTGTCATTGTTTATTTTCAAGAGCAGGCTGCAAAAATAGAAATAACATAATGCCAGCAAACAAACCTCAGATGTATGATTTACAGAGCAGGATATGCATGTCAGCAGGTGAATTCATAGCTTTTGTGTCACTAACCGCAAGTAAGATAGTTGCTTACGAGACCTTGAGGGTTAAGGAAAGTCTGAAGAATAGAGCGAGATTATACATCAGTAAAAGTATGCGAATTTGATCGCTGACACCGCAGGTCTATCGGATTAGTTTACTTGTTTTAAAGGTTATTTGAATTAGCAGCTGCGTGCTGAGAGTAGCCAATCGTCAAAGCCTATAATATAGCGACACGTAGCAGCTTGTAGTTAGTTTTAGAGAGGCTTTGTCAGCGAGTGCGTGTAAATTGTATGCTAATTGTTACACTTTATTTATGCCACTACATAAATAAGTCATGAAGAACGTGTTTTCATTCATAATACATATATGTATCAGGAATTACGGTCAATCACACTATTGCTACAATAAAATCGTTTCCTTTTTATCACTTCACATATGTACAAATTCATAGAACAGCGTACTGAAATATCTTTATAGTTTCTTTGTCTTACACATTAATGTGCATTAGAAATCAATAATCAACATGGCGAGAAATTAAAACCTTTTGTCGAGACGCCAAATGCAGAAACTGGTCTTACAATTCAAAGTTCCAAGTCAAATAATATTGTGTGGAATCATTCAACCAAGGTCATTTGCTTTCCAAAATTATTTGATTTTCACAAGAACATTAACGCCATTTCGTAGCCTCGATAATTCATATTGTATAATGACTTCACAACAAAACGAATCAATAACTTTTTTTTGATTGATTTATTTACGGACGCTCTTTAACAGCTCAGGTCATTAGCGTCCCATTCAACTCAGGGCATGAAATGGACGACAAATTTTGCTCAGAGGCTCTCTTTCAGGCTTGAGGTTCTTTTACGTGCCGTAAATGTACGACACGGGACCCACGGCTTTAATTCCCTTCCGAATGAATTAGGATTTTTACGCCCGAAAAAATTAATCGGTCCTGGCCGGGTTCGAACCCGTTTAGGAGGCAAGTATGGTAACCACTACACCACCAGGACCAACGAATGAATAACGAAAATATACTGATATTTCATATTGAATATATAAGATTAATGGTAAATAACTTCAAGAGGTGTGGTATGTTCCAAATCCTGGGAGGAAAGTGACTTTGACAGAATTTCAGCATGTTCTAAAACTCAAATAATTAATAAAATGCACTCATTGAAAGTACAAAAACAGTTGATGAACAGAAGACCCTATTTACAACGGGGCTTTCTCTTGAAGAATAAATACATAAATAAACGATTAACAGTAACTAATTTGGATAAATTATAAATAGTAGAAGATATTGAATTAAGAGGACTTTCCGCTGAAACATGACCAAAAGATCTTTGCAAAAATATACTTTTTTGTTTCGAAGGTATTTCCATTTATGTGTTGGAAGACTATAAGCTGACACTTGGTAGAGGAAAATAAATTTTGGGGCTTATTGAAAACTGAATTTCCTCTGCATTATATTATATTATGTTTCATTTTTCTTGTATGGCTAGCACCAACATTAGTGGACAGAGCTCCTGGGTTCCCAAGCTCAATTCCCGTATCTATCATAGGAACTTTTCTTTTCATAGGATGGTCCTTAAGGCGATCATGGTCTGGTTAGAGTAGGCATCCCTAGGTATATAACACCTTCACTGCCATTTGACTGGGACAACGTAGGGCGGCCCTATGAACGTCCCGGCCTCAAAAGTCTGCTGCAATTTCGCCACGCCAGGGCCACAAATTCATGAAAAATATTTGCTTGCATTGATCAAAAAAATTATATAGCTTCAAACTTTTTACCGTAGCTCCATAAAAGCGTAATAAAAATTATTATATGAAACTTATATATTAGCTGTTTCCTTCATGATATTCATTTTTAAGAGTTCTTTATACAACTTGAATAATAAAATTGAAACAATCTATCACAATAATTAATCATTTAAAAGTGATAAATTTTAAAAATTGAATTAGGCAAGATTTTACTTTGTGTACAATGCACAATCGGTTAAAATCTCAGCTTAGAAGATAAAAAAACACATTAAAAATTACACATCTGAATTTTCTTAATATTTCCTGCTTAGAAAATAAAAATAAATGGCGTTTAGAAATATTCACAGATCATAAAATGTGCCATAAGATTAAAAATACTACTACCAAATTTTGTATAAATGCAGAATACGATAGGTGTAATCCAGGATTAATATTTAATATTTTTCATAAAGAGAATACAATTGCAAATATACATTATTACATTATAAAAACAAATGACTAGTCAATAATAATGGAGAATGCTTTTTTACTGAAGATACGCAGGTGAAACACTTTTTCATGAGAACACCAGATTTCATGTGATTGGTGGAAAAAAATAAATAAATAAATAAATAAAGAACGCGCATACGCTAGCGACTTGTAAAAGATACCAGCAAAGTGCGAGTGTTTGCCAATTGGCTCCATAAATGGAGTCACTTCGTTATGAGTAGTAAACTATTTTAAAAGTTTGCTCCCATCTGCAGAAATGCAATATGCAAACGCATGCAATGTTACAGTAAGCATATGGCAATGATATTCTGCCACATTCAATGGCACTTCCGTGATTCAAAGAATTTAAGTAGGACCGTGTTTCAACAATGAAGTAGGACCGTCCAGGGGAACAACACCACGATATACATAGCAGTGTAGTGCGTTCGTCATTTTGCACGATCGTTTGTTTATACATGGAACGAATCTGTGCCAAGATTGCTGAGTCTGAACAGAAAATGGTGCAAATGGGCTTCAACTTCCGGTAGCGAAACGTGTCGAGGCATACCTGAATTCCATCATTCGTCCTTACAATCCCAAAACCAAATAGGCCAGCTAAGTATGGAAATTGCCTGTTTCTCCGACATAAAAAAAAAAAAAAAAAAAAAAAAAAGGTTGTTCGGTCGATATGAAAGGTTATGGTGATTTCGCTCTTCGACTGTCGTGGAGAGTTTATCAGTGTTAATAGGGAGTGTTGCAAAACTGTTTTGAGCGAGAAAAACTTACTGAGCTGCACCCATCTGGTTCGCGCCAATGCACGCGCTAATGTTTGCTCTACATCTGCCAGAGAAAAACCTCCCCCCATACAACCCAGACCTAGCTTCGCGTTAATTGTTTCTGTTCCCTCGTCTCAATTTCTGTCGTGAACACGATGTCAAAAAAAAAAAAAAAAAAAAAAAAAACCGATGGAGAAAATGCATACAACTCCATGGGAATTACTTGAATAAAGACCACACCGACCTTGACCCTGCCTTTGTACTTGGTAAGTAAAAAATAATTTTCAGTCTTTATTGACTAGTCCTCGAGTAAAGACCGTGAAATTCGGACCAATACATATAATGCGACAAATTCAACAGCGAGCCTCCCTTTGTTTGCATAGTTAAAAAGACGGAACAAAGTAATAAACGCTTACAACAAGTTTGCTATCTAATTGCTGTCATTACAGAACATCCACCCCACACATTTTAATTACCATAACATGCAGCATAAACATACCAAGCGGGTGCGTGCAGAAGATGGCAGGCAATTCACTTACCTGTAACAAAACAGAACATTCAATTAAAAACCTGGTGCACATGGCATTTTTAGAAGCTGTAGTATGAAAAATTTAAATAATTGTATTATTCACTAAAAACATATGATTAGGTACAAATCTTTTGTTATGACAAACCATGCTGGAATGCGAAACTGGCATTGGGAAAGTTTGTTATTTGCCTTAGAGATGAGAATATTTCTCGTCTCTAACGAGAACAGTATGTAAATACTGCTAGGTAAAAATGCTAACAGGCATTAAAACTTTGCAACAAACACGACTCTTATTAGTTTAACAGTACGGGTCCGGTAAAGTATGTTCTTGTTACCTTGCATAATCATTTTGAATAGGGGGGAACTAAGGCATACACGATTCTCCAATTTATTGATCAAATGCTTGAAGATTATTAACATAATAATGTAACTCGAACTTCATCAATCTTAAATAATTTAGTTAAATTATTCTGTTTTATATAACTTCATTAATCGTTTGAATTTAATTTATTCATACAAATAACAATATTATAAATTCTGCCACCACCGCGTTGTTCAATGAAAAAGGCGTTCTTCTATGCTACAAATTTATTCCTAGAGAGTTATTAGTCTGTCCCTAGACTTCGTTTTCTAATAATTACAAGGTTCTAACCACCTACAAGGTTTCAGGGATGGGGTTTGTGACACGTTCACACCACGCATGCCCAAAAGTAAATGCTTTTACTTAATGTAAATAGTAATAATTATATATTAGCTATGTATATATACATAGCTTATAGTAACAAATTGGGGCATTCCATGTACTGCTGAGTGTATTCATGGATGGCTACCTGGACGTTTGACTCAATGACAATAGGGAAAAGGTTGCCTTTTGTCATTTTTTGTGTTTCTTCTGCTGGTAATGGCTAGAGCGATGGGTCTCTACTGTAACAAAGTTAAGTGCATGCAGGTGCACGAGCAATAGATCCTTTTGTTTCTTAGTTGCTGAAGATGCTTCAAAATTCGTTAAAGGTAGGAAGGGGAACAGGTGTCGGCGATAATGTCGTCACATCGTATGATGAGGAGCTATCCAATAAAGTGTCAGAAAAGCGATAGATTTAAAATAAGCGCGTTTGGCAGCTCAAGAACTCACAAATTATATTTAAATATTTCAAAGGCTCAGGGAAGCCGTGGGCGCTATGCTCTGAACCCCATGTAACGCTTTGAAACCGAGTTGAAGCGACGTTTGGATTCCCATTTATAACGAGAAACAAATCTAGCAAAGCACGTTTTTTTTCCAGACAGTTCTTACCAGTTCAGATCAGGAAGTTAAGTTGTACGACGCTTCTCAGTATTGCATTCGGTTCATTCAATACGTTTATCCAATCTTACGTTCGGCTCACTCACTTCAGTCATACATACGTTTTGCGCGTTCTCTGACGATCAACATCGCTTTACCAGGGGCGGTAGACGAGATACAAGAGACACAAGATGCAGCATATTTAGCAGCGTCATCAAAGTTATAGAGGTAGCGACCGATAACTATAAACGTTTCAATGCGTTTAAATGAAGCAAGGTCGTGTGATTTAAACCTCCCCTCTCCACCTCCCTCCTTCTGTGACCGATAAAACACGAAAGGAGACTTCGGGCCCCTGAACGACCCGGGTATGAATTGGGACTCTTGATCCATCAACACCAGCATGTAAAAGCCAGTTTAAATCCAAAGTGTCGCGATAGCCAAATTGTTTCATTAGTGCAGGATCTAACTGAAGAGATAGACGTAGGAGGTATAGGACTAATGCAGTAGTAATTGATTTGTCGAAAGCTTTCGACTTAGTATTGCATTATTAATTGGACAAATAGAAAAAAAAGCTTGTTTTTGAATTTAAGAAAGTTTAGAAGGACGAAGTCAATTAGGTTAGGTTAGGAAATGCCAATTATCGAGAAAGTAATATAAGCTATATTACCAACTTTTGCTTAAATATAAAGTCAAAAGTACGATTACTTGCCGATGATTGTATTAGGAATAGAAAAAAGAACTAGTTCCAATATGAACATTTCATAAATCGATCTCAATAGAATTTCCAATTGGGCAGTTACACATAGGATGAAAATAAATTGTTCTAAGAGTAAAAGCCGACAGGAATTTAATCTTAATTCTAAATTCGATGAGGCAGAAATTTCCTGAGAAAATTGCTATAAACACTTAGAAATTTATTTATGTTCTAAAACTTGCATGGTACGAACAAATTGATGGTGTTATGAGGAAAGCATGAAGGGGATTACATTTTGTTATGAAAATACTAAAAAAACCAGTACAAAATCGAAGGAAAAAGCTTATTTATCATTAGTTCGGCCCTTAATGTAGTATGGAGCAGTTTGTTGGGGCTCGTACTGGATTCCAGCACCCGTATTCCAGCATTAAATAGCAAACTTCGTAACAATTTAAAATCAATTGTAGGCAACAGAGAGAAAATATAGGTAAATTCTCTTTCGTAAATAAAATCATAAATGACGGGGATGAACTTCAGCAGTTGTCTTTGAGAGTTGCCTTTCTCTGACGAGAAAGTAACCTAAAATCGCATGTGTAGAAACACGTCATTGATATAAGTATATATAAAACTCGTTAGTGTTCAAATTACATTTTTAGGACCACTTGAAATATTGTGCAACTCCGTATTTAATTCCCCAACTTTGCTTAATTTGTTAATGTTATTATTCAAGCTGGTAAGTGTTTAGGCCTAAATATTCAGAATTACCTATAGTTGATAAAGCTGATAATTTTATAAACGTATTTAATTAGTTAATGTGTAAAATTAAGTTGACATGTTTTTAGAATTGTGAAATGTATTTAGTGAAGTTAACTGGCATGTAAATATGTGTAAAATTGATTCGATATATATATATATATATATATATATAAATTAGATTCATTTATTTAATTGACTTCATTTTTAAGTATTTTACCATAGATAATCGTTGTATTTTCATTATTCTTCACTGCCACAGGAGGTCAGCCCAATCGCAGTTACATACATACATTCATACATATATACATACATAAACACGTACATACGTACATACATACATATATACATACATGCACACACGTACACGCGTACGTACATACATTCATAAACACGTACATACATACGTACATACGTACGTACATACATACGTACTTACATACATACGTACATACGTACGTACGTACGTACATACGTACATACATACATACATACGTACATACATACGTACATACATACGTACATACATACATACATACATACATACATACATACATACATACATACATACATACATACATACATACATACATACAAATTTCGGTCTACACGGTCGCTTTTTACCAGTAATTCAGTAACAGCAGTATTGATAGATATTTAACCAGGAAACTTTACTGTGAGGAACGCACGTGGATTTACCAATCTACAACTCTGTCTAGCTGGAACCCCTCACTCAAACATAGCACTGAACACAAGTATCTTAGAGTTCATAAATTGGTAGTGCAACTCCCCCTATCTGTTGCAATTTCTCAGACAGCCAAAAAAAAGTTTGTACGTTTGTCCGGCTTGGAGGATATGTCTTGTGTTATTTTCGCGGGTGGTACACCTGCCTATTGAACCGTTCCTTCCCCTCTTCTGCCGTCACTAGAATCTCGATGTATCATATTGGAGTAAATTTGTCACGCCGATGAATGTATAAGTTATTAATGCATTTTGCATACCAGACGCTTTGGACAGCATTTGCTGCAAACAAGGGTCTTCACACACAATCCTATTGTTCCTTGACGAGAGCAATTGCTCTTGCGATATCTGATTTATTTGTTGTTTTAGCGAATTCCGAAGTAATGTAGGTATTGCGGTTGAAACCATGATAAGATTTTTGAAAAAAGTCTTCAAATTTCTATCCTTCCTAATTATTTCGCACCTGACGATGAAAAAAAAATATATACAGGGGACATAATGATAACGTTGCTAAGTGACAGGTAAATCAACAATGAACAAATGAAGCCAAGATTGTCGTATGATGTTCTGTAAACAGATGTGACTCACATTACGTTACTACAACAAAATGGAGCCAAAAATATCGTTTGAACAGAGGAAAGCAATTTTGAAGTGGTATTGGAATACCGAGAATGTTGTTGAAGTTCAAAGGCAATGGAGACGTGTGTACAGAACACAATCGCCGTTTAACTTCTACTATGGGGGACTCTTAAGGATGTTGTATACCGTAGAAAACCAGCTACACTGACAGCACTTCGGGAAGAAATTGAAACGGCATGTGCTGCAATCGCTGAGGACACTTTCGCAAACGTTGCTCAATCAGTAGTTCAACGTACTAAGAAGTGTATCGACGCCGATGGTGGGCATTTTGAGCAATTGTTGTAACTGTAAAAGTCTAAGATGATTAGTGCTCATTATTTTCTGTTTGTGTGAATTCGGTTTTGTTAGTTAACACGGTTTTTTTCTTTGCTTGAAGTGTATATACATTTTTGGGCATCTCTATACATGTGTGTGCTTGAGTGTCAGTTAACACTCTAGAGCCGCAATTTTTGTTTTTGCCCAACGAAACTTGGCATACAAGTAGCAATTAACAAACGATTCATCTGAACAAATAGATAAGGCTCCTTACCTAACATTTCAAGCTCTGTGACCGTATCTAGGTTATGCTCTGTTTATATATTTTTATTTGGTAGATTTACGGACACTCTTTAGCATCTCAGGTCTTCAGCGTCTCATTCAAATCAGGGCGTGAAACGGCCGACAAATTTTGCTTAGAGGTCTCTTTTCAGGCTTGAGGTTCTTTATTGTGCCGTAAATGTACGACACGGTACCCACGGCATTACTTCCCTCCCGAAGGAAGACATAACTTAGGATTTTTTACGATCTTGGGTCTAACTGTGGTTACTACTGAACCACCAAAATCGAAACAATGCCCTGTGCATACTTGGTTCTTTACTTTCGCTTCTAAGTCAAACAAATGCCTTTAAGAAATAGACTATTAATTTGAAGCCGAAGTGATATTTTATAATATTTTAGCAGATTTTCATACTTTATTATAAAGCTTCTAATTGCACCATTGATATAATTAAATATTTATATTTTTTCTTTTAGTTAATATTTCCTAAACATGTCCTTGCGGTTTATGGTGTTAAGTTTATTAACTTGTACAATTGTTTTATCCTCGATAGTTACTTTGGATTTAATTATATATTTTACTTAAAAAGTCATAGTTTTACTTCTTTTGTCTTATTTTGTCACACAATTCTTTCTGTATAGACATTACCCTTATTATTGGAGATAATTACTTCATCATCGGCCAATACCATTATTATTATTATTATTATTATTATTATTATTATTATTATTATTAGGACTAATTCTATAGGCTCTAAAAAGCATACTTATTCTGGATGAAGGAGGTAATATGTCAAAATGCTGGATGATTTTCATGACGAGAGTCCAAATCTTGTAGTTCAGTACTCATGTACCTTACAAATAATTGTCATGCTGATGTAAAAACGAAGCATACAAGAAGAAACCGAAGGAACGATAATATAGGAGCACTACATAATAACCAGATGTTTTTACATGGCATGCCATAACGTTGCTAACTCTGGCTTCAAAATTAAAGGAAACAGTAGATTTGAACAGCCTCCTATGTTCTTACTGATTTTAAAAGTTGTATATCAATGACATGGCTAAGAAGATAAAACACAGCATTTAGCACCTATCTGTTTAGAATTACAACTATATTTTCACACCACCCCTCGACCGCCACGGGTTGCCGAGGTAGCTAAGGCGCGGACTCGTGACCGAGAGGTCTGGGGTTCGAATCCCGCCAGGACCGTCCTCCCTGACTGAGGTTTATTCCAGGTTTTCCCCAGTCCTCATAAATGGCAAATGCCGGAGAGATACCCTAAACTTAGGCCTGGAACGTTTCCCTCCTTAAAAATTATCCTTTCCCAATATATCATTTCATCTCATGTATCATCAGTGTGCATCGCCTGTGGTGCCTCTGTGCAAAAACGGACGTTAAACACTATTCATTCACGCCGCCTCTCATTCTGTCAATGACGCCATGACTGTAGCAAATGAAGATCTAACCTCCATCTCCCTCTGGACATAAAAATTTAGGCTAAAACTGAATCCACTGAAATCACAGGATATGGTACATGTACTTCGTAAAATAAACTCAAACGATGAGAAGCCCATTACGATAAACAATAATACCATTAATTATACCAGCAAGACAAAAAACCTAGGTGTTTATATAGACTCTGATCTGGAATCATTAGGTAGTCCACACATGCAATAAAATACTTTCACTGATTCACACATTAAAACATGCAGCAAAAGATCTGCTTGTTCAGGTGTTTGTTATGCCTCACTTTGATTATTGTAATGTCATGTACTCTAATCTGAATACTGGGCAGATCGACAGATTACAACGGTTCATAATGTCTGTATTCGTTTCGTCTTCAACATTCGTAAATTTAATCATGTGATATACCTACGCAATCAGCGGTCATGGCTACCTCTAAAGAACGTAGGATTTTCCACTCTCTTATGCTCCTGTTCAAAATCCTCCATGCCCTCACCCTTAGTATATGGCTACTGGTATAACTGTCCCTACCTGATTCAGCGTGTCAGTTCCCAGAATGTGGAACTCCCTTCCTCCTGAAGTTAGAGACTGTCGGACAATGAAGAAAATAAATAAATAAATAGTCAATTCCTCAACTCTAGGATTTACAATACCTAGCCTCTCGCTTGTTCTTCTTCTTCTTCTTCGCCTTCTCCTCGCCTCCTCCACCTCCCCCTTTTACCCGAGAAAAATTATTGAAGAACAAGTGGAATTCTAATAGTATCTTTATGTATTTTCTAACTATATTAAAATATGTAATCCTTACATGCAGCATATATCTTTAATTTGGCTTTTATTTTCTGCATTTTGTATAACTATGTATATTGTACTCTGTGTTTTCGCTGGTAGAATGGAAGATAAGCCCCCATAACCTTAACTCTTGCCATGGTAAAACAATAACACACAAAGTTCCAAAATGGAATATCCGAAGCTGCGGGCGATTCTCTTTGTAAAGGTTAAACAAGAAAATCAAAAGCTTCAAGATAATTATAACAAGAACATGCCAGCCTGACTTAATTGTGAACGAAAAGATGGAAGCTTCACAAACAAGAGTTTTCAGGACATTACTACCCTTAACCAGGGCAGACCGACAAAGGAATACCAATATCCGTGAAAAATGTGAAGTCACCAATATAGCAAGCGACATCAAATCCTACCAACAAGACCGGAAGAAATATTTAGACAGATTGGGGATCGCCTCCCACGACTGGCTTAGAGGTATCCGAGAGGGAGAGGGCGGGCGGGTACAGGATGCGCAAGCGTCTAGCAGGTCTTCGGGTTCCAGAGGACACTGAGGAATTAATTTATAAGCATTCAGAAACAGATTATTATTATTAGATAATAGCCGATGTTTTATAAGATGATTTAAGAAAGTATTGGAATGGTTAGTCACAGTATTAAGAAATCAGGAGGTTAATTGACCCAGACAACTCGTAAAAATCAGACAAATATATACATTTAAGAGAGTAATTTGGGTCAGTTCTTTTCAGATTATTATTTTTATCTCTGTTCAGTGGGCAAACATTAGAAATTGTCTAAAAGTTGAATCACAAGATTTGCTTAAATACCTACAATTTTAAAAAATATTAAGTAAATAATTTTCCAAATATTTGGAGAACAATAATGATTTATTTGCAGGTATTTCAGATGAGTTATTTTTACACTGGCTATGCAGTTTCGTTCACTTAGCAACAGAAGACAAGAAAGCATTATTTTTTTGATCGAAAAATTGAAGGAAGTCGTATATTTGAAGCCTGAATTTCTTCTATGGGTAGTCATTTGAGATTCTTACAAGATTTCTTGGCTACAAAAAGCAGATCAATCATGAGCAAATGCTTTTCTAAATTTCGAAACGCGAGAGAAAACATTTTAATAAAAATAAAAAAATTAAAAGGAAGCTATGGTGAATCCAGCATAGATTTTTTAAACTTTACACTAAGGACAAAAAGATATTATTATTATTATTATTATTATTATTATTATTATTATTATTATTATTATTATTATTATTTTCTAAATGCCTATACACCGTACAACCTGGCTGATCCAAACACTGTCGTTATTGTACTTTTATAAACTGATTAAAAACCAAAAATAAGTACGAAGCAGATTAATTTTATTACCATAGAACCCACCAAATCCTTGATAAAGTAAAGGAATTTTGAGTTGTGATACTCTTTGAATAAAAAACAATAATAATAATAATTTGAATTCGATTTTGTAGGCAATGTTTTATATTTCGCAATATAAGATTGTAATATTTTCCTCAATTTTGGGAATCATTTTGTTGTTAAAAGGTTTTGAACTAAAACCGTAGATTCGATCATTTCCAGGTTCTGAAAACTGATTTTCGACAGCTAGAAATTCGGTTTTGTACTATAGAACAGATTTCCCAGGCTCAAACTTACACAATATGCTTTATAAATCGAGTTTTTTTTTTTTTTTTTTTCGTTTAGAGAAAACCTTTTTTAAAGCCTCAAAACGTCGAAAATCGGACTTCAAAATTCAATCTTTTTATCGACAGCTAAAAACTGGAAATTTGCGTGCAATATCATGAATTGTAGGCAGCTGACAGGAAAGTTTCCTTAACTATGACCCACGCAGGGCGAAGAAATGCCTGCGATGAGCAAAATATAAACACCTCTTGCAATTCCAACCCAATCAGTTGCATGTTGTTTTCTACTATACAGTGATTTATTTTAAATGTATTCTCTTTAGGAACCGAATACCTACCAGAAGAAAACAAAGAAAACGAATGAGATGTAGAAGATCAAATGTAGTATAAATTGGAGGGAAATAAAGCTAGAAGAACCGATAAGAGGGGAAAAAAGAGACAGTAGTGCAGTACTGGGGTTACCACGAACTACCCTAACTCTTGTATGAGGGTTAACCGATGCAGAAAGAAAATACAGACTCTGCTGGTAACCTTACACGATATCTTTAGAAAAAATATGTTCCGGCAATTGGGATGTAATGAGGACGATGATTTGTGGTGTTCCTGTAGCTTGTACACGTGGGAGTGGTAGTGCCCGCCGCACCCACAAAACTGGAGAGGGGGATTCCAGCCAGATATTAGGTGTCTCCTCTTTCCTGCAGGTAGAAAAGTGGGGGAGCATATCAAGATACGGTGGCCATATTTTTACAAGAGAAGACATCCACAGTACAAGGGTACAACAATGCCGGCTGAACTATATACCTTTGTACTCTCACGAATCGGCGCCGGTGGTCTAGGGGTAGTTGCTGCTGCCAATTTCACGAGCATGTCATGCCACATAAAGTCCGGATTGAGATAATTGCACTAGGGAAGGAAAAAACGAAGTTGTTCTTATCTCTGGAACAAAAAGCAACACCTTTCTAAGGAAATGAATGCTTTAGCTCCTAAAGTCATTATGCGTTTCTTACACTGGGTTAAGTTCATAACAATGTAACATATATGAAGCCTTAAACCAGTTTCCATATTACAAAAATGCATTTATAATCGCTAAAGAAGTGTTGCAAGTGTCTGAACACTGTCATATTCTGCGATATTCGTTGGGGGTCAATACTGTCAATTTCATTGCTGGCAAAATTAATATCCTTGAATTATTTTATGTTTGTTCTACAGTGTAGGGATTAGGTATGTGTATCTGAGGGGCTGCAAGCTCTTTATCCTCAAACACTAAGTTGTGAACAGGGAATGTGGTAGAAACTGCATGAATTTTTCCCCTAATTGCCATTACTTTATGATATTTTTAAGTATAATTTTATAAAAACACAATTCTATAAAGGTATAATGTATTGACCTGAATTTAGAAATAAGATTGAAACTAATATTTATGAATGGAGTTAAATTGTAGCTTAAGAAAATTATCTGATTCGCTGAAAGACAGAGGACCACACATTAACTATGAGTCATGCAGGACGAAGGAAGGAGAAAAAGAAAACATTTGTTGCAATTACAATCTAAACCTCACAATCAAAGCGGGACCGCTCCAAGTGTGACGAGCGTCTGTCAGGTTCAAGTTCGTATCGTGGGGAACAGCAGTCAGAAAGTCCCCAGGTATGATTGTCGGTCAGTTATTACTAACTTATTAGCTACATTTACTCATCATTATCAAACAAGAAGATGCTGGAAATGCTTACCTTCACTTTCTATACATTTCTAGCATCGGTTTATGAAATTAGCCATTACTCTCTACAATTCAGTCTGAGAAATGGAAGAAATTTCTTAACGAATGTTATTTTTCAGTTCATCTAAGTGTGAGGATTTTTATTGTACACATTTTCCTTTAATGCACCCCTCCCGCGAGAAAAAAATCGCAGGGCATTAAATCGGGACACCGAGGAGCCTATTGTTAGTAACTAACGAATTTATCATCGAATATTTCATGAAATGCATGAAGGAGAATTGGACTATATGTGCCGTTGCACAGTCCTGCTGGAAAACTGCAAACCTACATTCTCTCACAGTTAATTCAGGGGAAAATAGTTGCAAAATATTCTGCACCTACCTACCATTGTTAATATATCTTAAAAAAAAATGGGCATATTATTCCCTCGCTGCTAACAGCGCACCAGACCCTATAATTCAGGGGTTCTTCTTGAAGCAGGTTTAGGCTTTTTCTGAACAACAGTATCAGTTGTTTTATGAATTAACATACCCATTTAGACCTTTTTTGCTTCGATTTATTTAACGGCGCTCTTTAATATCTCAGGTCATCAGCGTTCCATTTAATTGAGGGCGTGAAACGGCCGACAAACTTTGCTCACAGGCCTCTTCTTTCAGGCTTGAGATTCCTTTTCGTGTCATATGTACGACATGGGATCCACGGCTTTACCTCCCTTCCGAAGAAAGTCATACTTAGATTTTTACGCCCGAAAAATCCATCGATCCTGGCCGGGTTTGAACCCGCGATCTTGGGTTTAGAAGACAAGTATGGTTACCACTATACCACCAGAACCGACCTACACTTAGATGGATTCGTCCATAAAGACAATTATATTATGGTCAATTTCTCCGTCATGCACACTATCCAAAATACATTCGCAAAATCTACTACTGGATGCAGGGTAACCCGGTTCAAGTTCTAGCAATACAATAATTTGAGAGGGTTATAACTTCAGCAGTTTTGTTTGAACAGAGGAATAAGAAGTACTTCTATGAGTACTTTACGTGTTTGTGTACACTATTTATCAAGAATGTTTCCTGTTTCCCGAAATCTATTTAGGAATCTGTGAATGGAACTTCGACTTCAATTGAATATCAGAGAATATTTCTCCAAAACCATCTCCGTAAATCACCAGTCGATTCTGTATGTACGTAGGATTCGTAAATAAATATCCTTTGGGGAATAGAATACGTGAATTCAGCCTATTAACGTAACTGTACATTGTATTATGTACTTAATATACTTAATATACGATCAAGAACATCGTTCCTAGAGTTAAACTCGTACTGACCTCCCCTCCGGCTTTCCGGCCGACTTTCAAGCACTTGAATGCAAAAAAGAAAAATCGCTCAGGATAATAGATCCCACTATTAGATTTGAAAAACATTAGGAATATCCGAGGAAGTGAATAAAAAATTATATCTACAACACCACGATGTCATTCTTTAAACCTCAGAACGTAGAAGTAATTTACCTCATGGAGGAAGCCCGTGGTACTCAACTTTTGCACTTTTTCATGTGGGTCTTTATTTTTACTTCGCCACCACCTGCACAGACAACAAGCAACCTCACAGAACAATTTTAAATAAGCCCTCCTTTTACTTTTATATATATATATATATATATATATATATATATATTCTGTTTTCTTTGTTACACTCGTCTTTATTGTTTTCTATTTCATTTTATATTTCTAAGTATTGTAATGCTTTGTTCATTATGGGTGACCACCTTTGTAAGGAGTCGTTATTGCTTTGTCAATATCAGCATATCTGAACAAAAAGCACGTATAAGTGAGAAATTAGCAAATTTCAAGAGGAATTAAACATGAAACATTAAACATGATGTCAGCTAAAAGTGCTCCTATTCAGAAACATTTTTTGAATATCCGGATGGCGGTAAATTTTATTTCCCATTTCCCTATGATTTCTGTGAAGCTTTCCTTGCATTAAATATTTCCCTGTAGAAATTATCTATCCCAGCTAGTTCTATGGAAATTAAAAAAGTTCAGAAATACGAGGGCGGGTCCACAAGTTTCCGGGCTAACCATTTTCTAGATATGATAAAGAGAAAAACTATATGTCACTTTTCAATATAGTTACCCTTTATTGCAATACACTTCTCATATCTTTGAATTAACATATCAACCCCCCCCCCCAAATGGTCAGAAGTCTTGTCTGCAAAATGGGTATAAACAACATCCATCACTTCGTCACACTTAAATTTCTTTCCTCGAAGGTCTCTTGAGTTTTGAGAAGAGGAAATAGTCACTGGAAGCTAGATCTGGGCTGTAGGGTGGATGGTGAATCTCCTTGAAGCCACATTTCTTCACAGCTCTCTTTGCAACAAGAGCTGTGTCCACAGGGGCGTTGTTGTGAAGAAGGCGCACACACCACTCAGCTTTCCTCGCCTTTTCTCTTTGATGGAAGCACGTAGTTTGTGCAGTAGGCCATCATAGTACTTCCCTTTTACTGTCGTGTTCCTCTGCTTGAAGTCAATGAACAGTATTCCTTCACTGTCCCAAAAGTAGAGGACCGTAGTTTCATCTCCCGTAACAATGGTTTACAGAACTTCTCTCTCGCTGCCACGGCAGAGCTCCAAAAATGCCTGACAACAGATGACAGGTTGTTGCATTTGGACTGAGGAAAGAAGTCTAGGCATCATCTTGCACTAACCTTATTTATGTTTAAATTTTCATGAATAATTCGAAGGACTGTTGTTTTAGAAAGGCCCAACCTTTCTGCTATTTCTGTACTTTAAGCCGCCGGTCTTCCATAATTTCTCCTTCCACAAGAGCGATGTTTTCAGTAGTGAGCACCTTCAAGGGTCGACCTGCACGCTCCTCGTCTTCAATGCTTTCTCGACCCATTCGAAAAAGTTTGGCCCATTCTTTAGCGGTAGAATATGAGGGGGATGCTTCCCCACATATACCGTCCAATCGCTGTTTAATTTCATTTGGAGTAAGTCCTTCTTTTGTGAAGAACTTAATAACCGCTAAAACTCCATTTTGAACATGTCATAATCTCCTACAATAGCCTTCTTTATGCACCTATATCTGAACAACTGAACAAAGCGGAGCGTAAATTACAGGTGCAACTTATAGATAAAGTATCCTTCTCGGCGAGGACGAAAACTCAGGGCCTACCCTAGTACGTTAAGACAATTTTGTTTGCTTAACAGTTGATGAAATAAAAATTGTGAAGAACAACATAATGCAAATTTTATGCGAGTAATTGGTTGGCCTAAAATGCACCTTCTCTTCTGGTCGCTGTGGAAGAATCTATAAAGAGCTCCACAATTACAAAAGTTATTATTGATTCAGCAAATTTACTATGAGCAGATGACATTCAGTAAGTTTTTGTAAGCGAGAGTGTTACTTAGATGATCTAGGCTGTTAAAGCATTAGAAGAATAGCAAAATATGATACATCTAATTAATATTGCACATGAGTTGCACATGAGTGTCAGAGACAATCAGAGATAATTTTCCATTGTTTATATACTTATATCTTATTGTAAACAAATCATAGAGCACAAGTCCTTAAAACCATAGTCTCAAATATATCCTTCCCTCAGAAATATTTCAAGTTCTAGGGCAGATGATAATGGGTACTTGCTTCTATCTATTGCGCTAAGTACCAATGATGCTGCTCAATCGAAGTAGCTCCAAACATGCTACTTCAAACGGGAGACTGATGTTTGTTCCGCGCCCCACATTTTATTCATCTTCCTTCTATCATTTAATTACTGAAAGCAAGTAATAAAATGTGTGAGTCGTTACATGTTTTAAGCAGAAATACTCTTTTAAATGAAAATATTTTCACGACTGCAGATGTTGTCATAGAGAAATTAAAAAATGATTGAAATGATTAAAAAGCAAAAAAGTTACACAGCTTTTATTTTTCAGTGCATTATGATAAATATAAACGTTGTATTCAGGAAATCTGCACACATTAGCCATATTTTGTTGCAAACACTTTTTTTTATCTCTTTTACATTAATTATTAACTAAATTTTAATGCGAGAAGTTTCCAAATATTATATATTCCATAACATAAAAGAGTAAGTATAGAAAAATACAATTGCAATAGCAAAATTACCAAAATATTAACTAAGTTTGTGCAAAATTTCTTTAAAAATAGCTCTGCTAGTCTTTGAGGAAAAGTTTAAAAATTAAAAATGACGTAGAACATGTGAAAAGAATATTTTAACTTATTTTATGGGTAAATTCACTTAAAAGTTCACGTAACTGTATTCTACCCTTTTTTCAAAGCTGAAATTTCTATCATAGAGAAGTGAAAAGGCGCACTATTATTTGGATATATATGTTACCCTATGATAAGTGTGTATTTTTTACTAATATCCTATACACGAATGCACAGACACACACTACCTGAGATGTGCCATATTTAATTGCGCACAGTTCTTTCTTATATCTTTTGTTTTTAACTTTTTAATGCCAGCAAACATTTTCGCTTCAAAATATTGTTTTAGAAAGTAACATAACCTCCAGATTTAACATTTTATGTAATGTAAAAATTAGTGAGGAACAAAGTGGATTTAGATTTGGCAGATAATGTTTTTATAGTAAAACAAATTATAGAAAAACAAGAGAATATAACATAGAAATATGTGTTGGTTTAGAAAAAGCCTTTGATAGAGTAGATCGCTTATTATTATTATTATTATTATTATTATTATTATTATTATTATTATTATTATTATTATTATTATTATTATTATAATTATTATAATTATTATTATTATGGAAAATATTATGCTCTATACGTCTTATAAAAGTCATTAAAAGTTTATATATAAATTCAGAAATGATAATAGATGTAAATTGCAAAACTAACTAATCATAAATAAATTCTACACAGCATAGTCTTACCAGATACTTCTATAAAAGTGTGGTTTTGACTTTAAAAATAAATGGCCTAGAAAAAGCCTTTGATATAGTAGATCGCTTATTATTATTACTATTATTATTATTATTATTATTATTATTATTATTATTATTATTATTAATAATAATATTATTATTGAAATATATGTCTTATAAAAGTCATTAAAAGTTTATATATAAATTCAGAAATGATAATAGAATTGCGAAACTAACTAATCGTAAATAAATTCTACACAGCATAGTCTTACCAGATACTTCTATAGAAGTGTGGTTTTGATTTTAAAAATAAAGAAAGAGAATTAAATTGAAGGAACAGAAATGTGCTTTTTATGATCAGTCAAAGGTTGCACAAGAGAAAATCATATAAGAAAACGATAAGTACAACTAGTATTTTAACAATTAGGAAATTTATAGTCAACAATGGGTAAAACGCTTGAAAAGAATGGTGAAACATACAATACGAAAAAATATGTTGACGTGAAAGAAAGAAGATATATTGAAAGACATAAAAAAAAAGTAGATAGGTGGAGACAAAAATGTGAGATCGGAAGAGGCGGGGCCTAACCCGTGAAGAAGAGGAAGAAGAAAGTACAAAAAAACCCTTCTAATATGATATAGTTGAATTTCCTGCAAGAAAACAAACGAGTAAAACACAACTCCAGAACCAAAGATATCCATTGTGTTAGTAGAGAACATGGACATAGAAGATAACACAGCCATGGTTTTTAAATTTCAGGGACACAAAGAATTGGAATTGATATGTGACTTTTGGTAATTTATTATTGAATGTATGAACTATAAAATGTAAATACAGAGGGTGCCAAAAGTGTATACACACTTCAAACAAAGAAAAAAACTGTGTTAACATAACAAAACTGAATTCACACAAACAGAAATAAATGAGCACTAATCATCTTAGACTTTCACAATTACAACAGTTGCTCAAAATGCCCACCATCGGCGTCGATACACTTCTGAGTACGTTGAACTACTGATTGAGCAACGTTTACGAAAGTGTCCTCAGCGATTGCAGCATATGCCGTTTCAATTTCTTCCCGAAGTGCTGACAGTATAGCTGATTTTCTACGGTATACAACATCCTTAAGAGTTCTCCATAGGCAGAAGTCTAACGGCGGTTCTGTTCTGTACACGCGTCTGCAATGCCTTTGAACTTCAACAACATTCTCGGTTTTCCAATACACTTCAAAATTGCTTTCCGCTGTTCAAACGATAACCTTGGCTCCATTTTGTTGTAGCAACGCTATCATAATATATGTGAGTCATATCTGTTTACAGAACATCATACTACACATTACTGTTGCTTTTCGGTCCAACTTTTAAATACATTAAATAAATATCTACTGTGAAAGTGTGTATACATTTTTGGCCCCCTCGGTACATATATAAATATGTATTTCATGCATACATGTCACCTTAATACATTATCAAAATTAATGCCAATTCCAGATAATTATGCCGAAATTGTTAATGAAAACTTTCACAACTTTAATACAAAAATCTCTTTAATAACAAGACATTTTGGAAAGGCACCGTACTGTAATGTCAAGCATAAAAAAGTGTATCATTTTTTAGTATTCTCCTCATGCATTGTTGAATGAAGTTTCTTGCGCTATATAGACATCCTAAAAGTAACGACTGTACAAAACCTAAAGATATTATGGTGACCAAAAACAGTAAAAAAAACAGTAAAAAAATATTTAAAAACACAGAGTCTGAGGTGAATCCCGAATTAAAAAAAATGTAATTTTGCTGGTGGCGTATACAAATTAGGCTTAAGTTTTAATGACATATTTCAGCGTATCTTAGGGCATGAAAACATGGTCTCTTGTTATGAGTTTCACAGATTCGTTGGGTGTGTGACATGACAATTTGGGTCGAAAAATACGGATTTCTTTCTTCTTATGAATTACTCTGCGAAGTTTCACACGCTAAAACTCTTAGAATTTTCAAATGCCTGCATTCTTTTTAAAATCTCCATCTCTTGACTTCAGCGTTTAGATATCGCAAAATTCAAACATTTTTCTTGATTTTAATCTTTGGTATGTTTCCTTACGCTCAAAACTTTCAAACACATGCATGAGAAATTCTGTACATCTTGCTTCATAAACGTTAGCATGCATTATTTTGCTAAAACGAAAATAGACTTAAAAACATTTTTTTTATTTATTCAGTTAATAATTTTTCCATTATTATGAATTTAAGTACATATTATTTTTTTTAACTTTACCAATAGTTATAATTAAATATCTATGATAACTTGTATGTAAGAAAATATTTATCATATATTTACAAACTTGTGCAGAAAAAAAGCCAAGATTTTGTAGGAGATAGATTTATAGCAATTACTTTGAATCAGTGGGGGAGATTAAAACAAAAGTGAAAATTTTACTAATAAAGCCGGAAGTTTGCACAGGTGATAATCCATGGATATTTCGGGCGTAATGGTTTCCTTCGGAAGGAATGTAAACCTACGTAAAAGAACCTCAAGCCTGAAAGAAGAAGCCTCAAAGAAAAAATTATCGTCCTTTTGAGGCCCTGAATTAAATGGGGCGCTGATGACCTGAGATGTTAAAGAGCGTCCGTAAATAATCCAAATCAACAACCAATACAGGTGATGGTAGAAAAAATCTGAACAAAATATGAATAAAATGGAAAATCTGTAGACTTAAGCATTCAGAATTACAACAGTTCACTTCAATGTCCCCTAACGGCAGAAACTGCATACCATAAATTCATTCACTGTCCTTGCGTTTTGTTTTGCTTACTTCCTCTTCAACACTATATTCTGTAGTCTTGTATCTTCAATTCTTACAACCAGAAAAATAATTTACCACTCAATTCACAATAAAAACTTGATTGAAATCACTTAGAAGAAGAGGGAGAAGAAGGAAAGGGGAGATGATGGAGATGGAGAGGAAGAGGTAGAAGATGTTTTATAATATACAAACCTACAGTTAGAAGAAAGAAGGTATAGTGAGAAGAAGAGGAAGAGACAGCAGGAGAAGCAGGAGCTGAAGGAGTTATTGGGGACCTTAGAGGATGGGAGTTAGAGGAGCTTGTTTAGGAAGAATAGAGAAAAAGTATAATAAAGACTGAGAGGGGTATAATATATTGGAGTGTAATGGTGTAGTAGATGTGGGTAAAGTGAAGTTAGTGGTGAAAATTGTAAGAATAGTTTTAAACTTGCAATAATGTGAGTGTAAAGGATAAATAAACAAATGCAACAGAGAAGTGTACAGTGTAGTGAAGTAGCGATAGGGAACTTTTAATAGAATACAAAACAGTATTGTGTATATAGAATGAGAGGAGGGTAAAGTGGTTGTGGGAAAAGGGTATAGCGAAAGAGTGAAGAAGAATATAAAGAAGAAATGAAGTAAAATATAATAAAAATATAACTTATAATTATAATTAATACTATTAGTGATATAATTATTACTGTTGTTAACGATGTCACAGTAATGAATTGGGAGAGTAAATGTTGCATTAATAAATGTCAATTAGATTTGCAAACAAAGAATATAATTAGTGTTGAAAAAATTAGCTAATTTAAGATATAAATGTGAAATTTATACGAATATATTTATAAAGATTATATAATATAGAAAGATATATGATATAATAGGAAAACAAAGAAACATATAAGATCAATATGTATATAATATATAATTTTATACAAAAATAGACAGGAATAGATACATATAAATAGTAAAGTAAAAGTATACAAGAAATGTACTGGTCACCAGTACAGTTTCTACCGGTGAACAGTAGTTTATTAATTCAGAGTTAGAGATTAAGTGGGAGTAGTAGAAGTAGTAGCTGGTTTTCAGCAATTATGATGTTGTTGATGGGAGAGTAATTTTGTTATGTTTATTATTTTAGTAAAGTTCTAATAGTAACCTAGCTACAAATACCATCTGGAAAATAATAATGTAAGTATATAATTTGGTAATTTAGGAATAAAATGTAAGACTTTGCGATACACGTCTCGGTGTAGGAAACAAAGTGCCGGGATAGAGTATTTCAGGTTATTATTATTATTATTGTTATTATTATTATTATTATTATTATTTATCGAGAGAGATTCTGTGACAAAATATTTGTCTGCTAATTTTCCGCTCCATGCAGCATCACTCAAATTAGTACAAAAGAACGAGATTTTGTTTTCTGTAAAGTACTTCTGTTCCAGAATACTAAATTAGCATTTCATTTCCTGCTTCTTTCATGCAATACTTTTGCTGAAATAGCAAACATTGTTAACACATTTAACTGTATTGCCCTAAAGTTTAACTCATACGTTCCTCATTAAGTATTGTTTTATCAACATTTATATTAATCCCCAATTTTTGTTGTGGTGTTAACTATCTTCTAAAATATACAGTATTCATAAAGGAACAGATGTAATATTTAAACTGAAAACCGTTTAGCCTAATGGTTTTAAGGTAACATGTCAGTCTGGAAAACTGGAGAGAAGTACCAAAGTTTCCTTTATGAAAATATGGCGCAAATACATTCACTGGCGACATAGTTAAATATTTCGCTCTGTTTTCAGGGTGAAGGAAAACTACTTTGCTGAACTCGGCAATTAAAACCGCGTCCACCAGCTGAGAAGCGTGAAATCTTTTGTCATCGAACAAACCAAGTATTTACTCCATTACTTAACAATCACCAATTAAATTAATGCACTTTGGACAACGATGCACTAGAAACTATCTGATTTCATCATAAGCGCCTTACATTATAAAATTGTTCCTTAATTTTCGACAAAGGGTTCAGATTTCAGGCGGGCGTAAAGGCTGGGCTGTAAGGTACATCAATAACATGCAATATTCTAAGATGGTATATCTGAGATTGCTGCCAAATTCCCTTCGTAAAGATTAAACAGCGATTTGTGGGACCGATATTTCGCCTATTGACAACATGAGGGGAAAAGTATTATTTGCCTGGTGACAAAGGTGAATAATGAGTACAAATAAAAATATATATTTGATAAATTATGTTTTCATTACATTATATATACACTCATTATTAATGAAAATAGGTATTTAACACACTTAATAATTTCTTTATCACATAGTTAAAATACTTAAGCTTACTTTTCTTGGTTACAAGCAACAACAAGACTTTCTTCAAGGTATCAACTGTCATAGTCAGCCGCTTGTCAGAGAGAACACGTTTCATCATGGAAAAAGAAAGTTCTATTTCCACTGAACTGATTGGAACATATTAAAAACAAGTTATTTCGGAAGGACTCATACCAACCTTTCAGGACAGCATGGAAATGCTGATCAAGACAAAGTAAAATAGTTTTGAATAGTCCTGGCGAATTATCAAAAGATGCGCGGTGGTTTCTGGTGGAGTTCATTTTCTGTTTATGCGTTTACAAGGGAATCAAGTTAGTATCTCTCCTACTTCCGTAGTGAACACATTGTAGGGACAGTTTATTGCATAGCTATACCGCTCCTTGTTTGGAACTGTTCGTTACATTTCTGCAGCTGAGAAGTTACTCGCAACACAAATTTCCTAGAATTTATCGCGCATATTCATACAAGCCCATTCACCAGGACTATTAACAATATAGCCCTTTCCCATCCTCTCTATTTCCTGGTAACTGTGCGTTCCTTTCATTAATGAAGTTTCTGTCTAGAGCACCGCCTACTCTCAAGTAGAATGAATCATTTCGTGTTGCAGCCCCAATCTTCTGTGAAAGATTTGTCATCCATTTCTTCGAATGGTTATCGAGTATCTCTCATTAGGTAAGATAAATTATTTGTAAATATCGAAGATATTAGATCCATTTGAAAACAAAATCACGTTCCCCCCCCACTTTACAACACATTCACTAGCGATTAACGTTTTACCACGGTAAAGTGTCGGCAAAGTTGAAACAGAGCTTGGTAGTACCAACTTTACCACCATTTAATTCATGTACCATAAACATCAGAACTGCCAAGATGAACCAATTTCGCCCATTTCTCATTTCTTCATTAGATAAGTGGTGTGATATTCATGAATTTGTACTTTAAGCATCGGGAAAAAAAAATAAATAAAAAATATAAAAATAACATACTTAAACACAGAAGGGCCCCAAGTTGGTCTGTATGATGGATGACAATGCAGCGAGATTAGTTTCTCAATTGCTGCTACGGTAGCATGTAAACTGTATTCCTTTCCATTGTCTTGTTACAGAAAAAAAACTTTTCTCTTTCCTATTTGAATCGTTTATAAACCGCAAATGGTAGCTATATGAGAAGCGTTCTTAAAGTTCTCGGCTTGACAAGACTTAAGAGAAATATTTTTTTTTTCGACAAATAAGCGTCGGTATGAACTTCAACTTCATCATTTGATGTGAATTTTCCTCCACCCAGTCATTTCTTCATGTTTGGGAGTTCAAGCTGGCGAATATGGTGGCTGTGGAAGCATTTGGAAACAAATATCAAGTAGTTTTGCAGTAAAAACCCCATACAAGTATGAAGGTGCATTATCGTGATGAAAGAAATTTTTCTTTTTCGCAAGATGTGAACGTTTAACCTGAATAGCATTCTTCACTTGGTCCAGTAGTGAAGCGTGCCCTCACTCCCCGATGAGGGTTCTGCCCATCTGGAGATAGTTTATGAGCACCACACCAAAAGAATCCAAAAAACCGTAGTCATGACTTTTCCTGCAGATGGAGCTGTTTTTGCTTTCTTTGGTGCACTTTCACCTGTTGCCACCCACTGTTTGGACTGTTTCTTCGTCTCTGGCGCGTAGTTGTGCCCGTGGTACCTCTGACGTTACTAGAGGGAGCCGGGCCGGACTTGATTCGAGGCCCTCCCGGAAGGGAGTTGTCCGGATTGGGTTGGACTCGGCTTGGCAGTGGACCCGTCACTCACGGGCAATTGAGGACCTACGATGGCGGCGTGTCCCAGGGGAGTGCTTATGATGTGTACCCTGGGGGCCGGTGCGCCGGAATCGCCGTTGTTTGTAGGGAGGGTGGTGGCTACCTTAATGCTGGGGTGACTCACCTCTTAAACTGAGGAGGTCTAAGCTAGTGTGACCTATCCACAGTGAGAATCTGGAAGCTAAGGGAGCTAACGCGTCCGGGCAACGTTGTCGTCTGCAGCCGAAAGGCGGGTCGGTTTAGGAAACAAGGTACCGTCCTAATGCAAAAAACCACTGGGTAGCACAGACCTCTGTGTTTTAACCCCTGGACCTAGGGCTTGGTAAACCCGCTATAAACTGTTGCCACCCACTGTTTGGACTGTTTCTTCGTCTCTGGCGTGTAGTTATGAATACATGCTTAATCTATATGAAAGGTCGGAGGAACTCGCTGAATTTGCGTTTAAACAAGTCTAAACACTCTTGGAAAATGTTCATTTCAATGCGTTTTTGCTCCATTGTTAATAAGCGCGGCATCCTTCAAGTGGAAATATTTTCATACCCTAAAATGTAGTGGGATACGGCCTATCAACATATTTGAAATGTCAGCTGTTCATGTATCGGCGATCAATGAGAACGACATTGTGAATTTTATTACAATCTTGTCGGTCGTATAAGTTGTGGGACGCTTTGAGCGCTCATCTTGAATTGATGTATGACAAAGCTTAAATGTTAACTGTCGACAACGAAGGGGATGAGTCCTTCAATGTGTAATCCAACTCCTTTACATGTGTGTTGGGGTTAATCCGCTCAAAATGAAGTATGAATGAATCAGAGTTTGTATTTCAGTTTCACTTTGTCATAATATGAGCATTTTGCTCATATATTATTTTAAAGCCTAAAAACTTTTAGATTCCTTATGTTACGAGAATATATATACAAACCTACAAGAGTTCTATAACCTCCTAAAAGCATGTCATAACAATAGGAGAGTGAAAAATAAGGAACTTATAAAACTTACCTGATTTTGTTACAGTGCTAATTAAACTTCTCCCTCTACTGAACTCTTTCACATAAGAATTTCATATGATAACTGTCTAAATTATTGAACGTCAAGAAAAACTAACACACAAACGAAGTCACTCAAATCTTCTTTTTAAATGAAAAATATTCTCGACAAGATGCTGCAACAATGTTTTGGCTGACAGTATACATGCGCTATTCATAAGAAAATTAATTTTGAGGAAAAAATGAAGTCTTTGCAGGACCACGAAATTTAAAAGAATGAATGTTTAGTGCATAGATGTCCATTTCGGTTACAGAAATTCTTCGGCACCGCCTGAAAAGCTTCTAAGCGTATGATGGCACAATGAGAGAAATGCTAATAATAGCTAGGGAGCTTAGGGAAACCTTAATTATGGACCAACTTAGTAATGGATAAACTTCAAAGAACAAAAAGTTAGCTAAATATATATAAAAGAGTTCAGTAAAGGGAGAAGACTAGTTTAATTAGCACTGCAACAAAATCAGGCAAGTTTTATAAGTTCCTTATTTTTAAGTCTCCTATTGTTATGACATGCTTTTAGGAGGTTATAGAACTCTTGTAGGTTTGTCTGACATAAATATAATCATTATATATACTTAGGGTGCCAAAATGTATACACACTTCAAGCAAAGAGAAGACTGAATTCACACAAACAGAAAATAATGAGCACTAATCATCTTACACTTTTACAGTTATAACAGTTGCTCAAAATGCCCACCATCGGCGTCGATACACTTCTGACTACGTTGAACTACTGATTGAGTAACGTTTGCGAAAGTGTCCTCAGCGATTGCAGCACATGCCGTTTCAATTTCTTCCCGAAGTGCTGTCATTGTAGCTGGTTTTCTACGTTATACAACATCCTTAAGAGTTCCCCATAGATAGAAGTACAACGGCGGTTCTGTTCTGTACACACGTCTGCAATTGCCTTTGAACTTCAACAACATTCTCGATTTTCCAATACCACTTCAAAATTGCTTTCCGCTATTCAAACGATAACCTTGGTTCCATTTTGTTGTAGCAACGCTAGCATAACGTAATGTGAGTCACATCTGTTTATAGAACATCATACTATACATTACTGTTGTTTTTCCCTACAACTTTGAAACATATTAAATAGATGTCTACTGTGAAAGTGTGTCTTCATTTTTTGGCACCCTCGTTATTTGAAAAATTAAAACAATTAAAAAATTAATAAACAAAACAAGACGATCAGCAATTGTCCCATGCTCCAAGAAATTGAGGTGTATATAATACCATCTGCATCTAAAAATACTTGGGTTTTGTCTAATGTCATAATTGGGAAGACCTACATTTCGTTTACCCGCCGTAGTTTCAACATACCAGAGTGCGAGACCATCATGCGATTATAAAAGGAGCCTACACTCTGGCACCGAGAACAAGAGGAGGTAGAAATGTTCTCTACTTGGAAGGCTAATTTCCAGAGAGCACGCGGTGCGTGATTACTGTGAAGTAGCGAGCAAATACATTAACATAGCGACACATGATATTACAACAGAGAGACCGCTCTGCATCAAAGTGCTCTTCAGCTAAACGTCTTGGGCATACGCTATATCTGGTCTGCTTCAGTGCACTAATTATATCGACAGCCTTCAAGCAATGTCTTAAATCAGTCGTTGAGCCTCCCTGGAGACAATCAAATCAATACGCTGTAGATCTTCTGGGGGCCAAAACACGTGGTACAAATGAGTATGGTAATTATCTTTGCAAGACAAGGCAGATTAACTTAAGATGAATATGGAGTCAATTCAGCTATTAAAAAAAATCCTCGGTTCCTGGAAAAGAGTACGTCAGATCATAAACATCCATGATTTAAGGGGATGAAAAAGCAAAGATTTTTTTTTTTTCATTTAATTTTTCACTCGAGAGTTTAGATATGAGCTTATTAAGGCATTGTTCTTTTGCCTTTGAGTCTACAGAAATCTACTTTGCCTTCCATTCCACCAAAATAGCCTTTTGGAAATTGATTTTTTTTATTAGTGTTTAACGCCCGTTTTTACTACTGAGGCACCACAGGCGGTGAACACTGATGACACATGTGATGATATATTGGGAAAGGATTTTGTTTTTAAAGAAGGAAACGCTTCAAGCCTGAGTTTATGGTACCTCCCCGGCATATGAGGACTGAGGAAAACCTGGAAAAAATTCAATCAGGGAGAATGGTCATGGCGGGAATCGAACCCCAGACCTCCAGCTCACGAATCCGCGCCTTAACGACCTCGACCACCCGTGGCGGTTACTTTTTGAAATTCAGAATCACTGTGCCATGTATTCATTTTCTATTTTTATACAACGGGGAATTGAGGACCTACGATGGCGGCGTGTCCCAGGGGAGTGCCTAAGGCGTGTACCCTGGGGGCCGGTGCGCCGGAATCGCCGTTGTTGGTAGGGAGGGTGGTGGCTACCTTAATGCTGGGGTGACTCACCTCTTAAATACGAATAGGTCTAAGCCTAGTATGACCTATCCACCAGTGAGAATCTGGAAGCTAAGGGAATTTAGCGCGCCTGGGCGACGCAACCGCCTGCAGCCGAAAGGCGGGTAGGAAACAAGGTACCATCCTAATGCAAAATACCACCGGGTAGCACAGACCTCTGTGTTGTACCCCTGGACCCAGGGCTTAGTAAACCCGACACAACCTGTACTATATACAATGCTAATATAGCTATTTTCTTTTCACGCATATCCCCGATTTCAAATCATTTCAGTCTGTAGGCTCTTTTATATAGTTGCAGGACTAATGCGATTGGAACAATTTCATTCTTAGGGTCTGCTATGAAAGCGGTCTTTCCCAAGGGGCCCTTAGAGACCCCAGCCGCACCTCACCACCCGTGAATTCTGGTTCCGCTCTTACCAACCCTTCGCAACCATTGGCGGCGCAGCAGAACCTTCAGCACTAGGGAAAGATTAAGAACCGAAATGTCTTCCCCTATTCCTAATAACCCACTTCAAGTATAAGTACAGCACTTTTAAACAATGGGTTTACCGAGAGTATCCTGCCATTCAATGGTAATATTAGTGCGTAAAGATGGCCAAATTGTTATAAAAGTTGTCAACTTTAATCCTGTAAAGTTTCACACACTTAAGTGTAGTCACATGTTTCTGACGATCGTGTAAACAAACTAGTGTTAACATTTTCTACAAAATGGATAAAACTTAAATACAAGCTGTGATAAACAGGAATACAATAGATGTTAGATTCCACATTGATGGATTCTTCTCCTTTGTTTCCGAAGGTCACAAAGTGGGCTACTAAATTCAAGCATGGTCTCGTAAGTCTATTCAAGATGATGAGCGCTCAGGGCGTCCCAAAACTGCTAGTACCGATTAACTATACCCATTCAATGTTCATCGATTGAGTACGCGAGTTGGCTGAAATTGCCATGACCTCGATAGGCCATGTCCACTACATTTTACACAAAAGTTTGGGTATGAGAAAGCGATCCACTCGAAGGACGCCGCGTTTGTTAACAATGGAGCAAAAACACATTTGTATGAACATTTGCAAGAGTGTTTATACTTGTATAAACACAATTCCAATGAGTTTCTCCGATGTTATTAAACATGCATTCATTACTACACGCCAGAGACGAAAAAGCAAACGTGGGTGGCAACAGAAGAAAGTGCATCAAAGAAAACAAGAACGGTTCCATCTGCAGGAAAAGTAATGGCTACTGTTTTCTCGCATTCTAATGCGGTGTTCATAGACTACCTCCAGAAGGGTAGAACCATTACCGGGGATATTGGACCAAGTGAAGGATGCTATCCAGGCTAAACGTCCACATTTAGGGAAAAAGGACGTTTTCTTTCATCAGATAATACCCCTTCACACACGTCTGGGATTGCTGCAGCTAAACTGCATGACCTTCGCTTCCAAGTGCTTTCATATCCACCATGTTCGCCGGATTTGACTTCAAGCGATTATCTTTTGTTCCCAAACCTGAAGAAATGGTTGGGTGAACGATTCACATCAAATGATAAGGTTGTTGTTTTTTCTCCATGGTTGCAAAATGTATTTTACTAAGGATATCAAAACCTTCGAAAGTCGTTAAACTAAAAATGTTGGAAAATAGTAACATTTCTCCTAAATCTTGTGCGTTTTTGGTCAGATACCTCGTATCTTGAATTTAATAGGTTGAACAGAAAAAGTAAGATTTTGGATCGAGTATTAAAATACTGGTTTGGATTAAGAAATTATGAAATTATAATATTTTAAAACAAGTTAAACTTTGCAGGAGAAAAATCAGAATCAGGGATAGTTGAGTTGCAAGAACCTATAAAATTCTACAAGAAGTTAAAATGGGCAAAATGTTAAGGGTAGGAAATATTATACGAAACAGAAATATTTGGAGGTAGATAAGACAGAAAATTTAAAAGAAATAGGTAACAAGAAAATTCTGTGTCTTAGAGATAAATAGTTCATTGCGTTGGTTTAGATTTTCAAAGTTGATTGGGGCAGGAAATATATTTTGATACAATACAAGTACATAACCAATAGGGGATGAAAGGATTTGCCTTAGTAAGGTCGAGAGTGCAGCTTTATAAATAGTATAAGAATAAATGGTATGTTCAATGTGCCAAGAAAAGAAAAGTGATATATGTAATAAATATAAGTGAAAGAAGTTGACGAGAAAAGTACAAAAACTGGGAGGAAATCTTAATTTAGGATTCAAAAAGCAAAATAGACTATACTAATTTATTGGAAATTACTAATTTAGTGATCAACAGTTACTGTATAAACTTTATAAATAGTCATCCAAATACTGATGACCGATTCCGCTGGGGAAACTTCATCGGCTGATAAGTCACTGCTGAAGGTCATATGGGCTATTCAAGGAGACGTGTGCGGTTTCTGTAACTACTACGTTGACCCCCAGTCTCACAACACCCAGGGTGTTTCAATAGTAAAAGGAACAACACAGCGTTGCAAGCCATACCACGATAAATATTTTAATTAATGAAATTTGCGAAAACGGAAGTGTTCAAGATAAGAAGCGAAAAAGTCCGTCACGTAGGAGCTGTGAAAACTAAGTGAAAGCCTTTGCAAGTTGAATTTGTGAAGGGTATAAAAATTGCTGTCGCTAGAGCGGTTTTTAAGTTTCGGTTTAAGGTATAATCCAACTCCTAATTGCTCAAATTTCCTGATTTTCAGACACTGCTTTTTATATTTTATTTAAATGGTATATACCTAGTTTCGTTGCGAAACAACAAATATTGGAGCAACTAGAGCGATTTTAAAATTTGGGTTTCAGGTAAACACCCACTCCTAATAGTCTGACCTCACTGATTTTCAGCCGATATTCTTCTTATTTTATTTCAATGGCATATACCAAGTTTCTTTGAGAAAAAGCAAAAATTGCGCCCGGTACAGCGATTTTTAAAATTTTGCTTTAGGTTAATACCTACTTTTTAAATTTCAGTTTTCAGAAATACCCCCAAATTTTATAGTCCGATTTCCATCATTTTAAGAAACTTATTTCATTTAAATTGCGTATACAAAGTTTCGTATTGAAAAAAAAAAAATTGCGTTAAATTTTTGCTTTAGGTTAACCCCCATCCAATTCATTAAAACCGGCGTACAATATTTACAGAAAAAGCTCTCGACGACATTAGACAAGTGTGAAAGATTCCCCTAAAAATCTCTTAGCTGTCTAAGGGTTTAAAAGATAATCCAATTGAGATAGAACTTTCATTCGGGAGGTTTCGGGTTCAAATCCCTTAGGGCTGGTCTTCCTGACTTTGAATTTCTTCTTCTTCTTCTTCTTCTTCTTCTTCTTCTTCTTCTTCTTCTTCTTCTTCTTGTTTCCGCTGGTCATTAGGCGAATGCTGGGAAAGTACATAAATTCCTTCTCATTTCATTTCCGTGATCACCATTTCAGTTGATTGTTGTTTTGCTGATTTGTTTTATTTACGGACGCTCTTTAACATTTCAGACCATCAGCATCCTATTCAATTCAGAGCGTGAAACGGCCGATAAATTTTGCTCAGAGGCCTCTTTTTTTAGGCTTGAGGTTCTTTATCGTGCCGTAAATGTACGACACGGGATCCACGGCTTTACTTCCCTTCCTAAGGAAGTCATCCATACCTAGGATTTTTACGTGAAAAAATCAGGACCAACTTTGCATGATACAGCAATAAGAAAACCCCACCAATGAAATGCTACCTAGCAACAATAATAAAATAAATCTCATATCATAGGTAAATAAGACCAATTGTGTTCTCCGGACTAGTTCAATTATCTTGTGACAATTAACTAAGCCTCAGTATTAAACAACTGCAAAGTGGAGGGCGCAGAACTAAATTCTGTTTGACTGAAAAGTTTCGCTTAGTCTATGGCCTAATGTGAGCCTAACATCAGTGCTTTCAAGGCATCTATTTTTTGCCAGCACTGTCATAGGCCCACTAGAGAGCGAATATAACTAACACAAAGAAAAACTTAATATTTGATGGCATTTTCATTATATCTTTTTATTGCCTCCAACAAATTATTTCGTAGTTTTGAAACTCATAAGAATAATACTAGACTTTGGTTTATTTGCCCTTTTGATAATTTTACCAAAGACTTTTCACACTGCCAAAATCCTACCCATGTAACGTATGTAATTGCAACCAATTTTGTAGGAAAAATACAATATTATTTAGTCAATTGTGTCTTTTATTCACACCTTGGCGATGAAAACACAAATTTCTAATGTGTTGTAAGTGCAAAAGTCCTTGAAGAAATAGACTTAAAGCATATTAAAAATTACTCTTTTTCATTTTGATGAATTAAGTATTTTAATAAGATGTAAGTTTTAAACTAATCATTCATAGCTAACACTAGATGTTTAATCTTCCGTCTGCATGTTTACAGTAACATTTATATTACAATACTGCTTGATTAGTGAACTGCAAGTGGTTAAACATAGAAATAAACAAATAAAAGAGGCAGGAAGAGAAAGCTTGGTTTCCTTAGAGACATTTATAGGCGAGCGAGGGGAGAGGAGAAAAAAATCGAGAAAACCTGGCTGGTTTCAAGGGTATAGTAAAGGTCCACCTTATCTGAAATAATCAACATCTAAAAATGCGATGTGAAAAGAGCTAAGGTAGCCTACTTTCAGACAGGATTAAACTGTTTCAAACGTTACATAAATAAATTATTTTATTTTGTTGCTAAGATGACATCGATTTAAGCAATTCTGCTACAAAGAAGAAAGCAGTTTGGTATTCTGTAGGTTTACGTTTACTTATATAAATAATCCCCAGTTTAACTAATATAGAACGCTAAAATGAGGCCTACATATGTCTTAAACGTTTTTCTTACATAACTATAGATCTAAAATTAAATTTTAACATAGAAATATTTTTAGATATAATTGAGAACAGCTAATCTTTTATATACGCGGAACCTCTTGTTTCAAACAACGACATGCTTGTTTTACTAGATCGGCTTCAGGCACAGTTAGCATCTGCATAAGCTTTCTTTCTCAAATCAATTTAGTTTTCGTATAGCAAGCTCATCAAATCAATGTGCACTTCGAATGCTGTCAAACTGCAGGGGAATGAGGAGGTGCACCATCGTGTTGATACCACAGAATGTCAAAGAGGAGCGGCGAGTCTTGCAGGAATAGCACTTGCACTTCAAGGAATGTTTAATAGATGAAACACACGGAGGCTTTTGAACAATTATTTTGATAATAAATTAATAAAAATTATCTTTATATCCTCCAGCATACCTCAATTTTTTTTTCCTTAGAAGGTTAGCACCCATCTCAGTATTATTTCCGAACCAGTGGTTATTCAACAGATCTTTTAACTATATATTTACAAATTGGACTTTTAGAGCTGACGAATTGAGTTTTATTAAAGTAGTCTTTCGGTACACTTCTATATAATTAATGTTTCTACCTTAATATAATATTAAAAATAGAATGTTTCTGAGTTTATATAATTATGTGGCAAATTTGAATAAATAAATTGTAATTTCGGTTAAAAGATATATAACAGGGAAGAAAAAAAACTCATATAAAGTTTTTGCGATTAAGAAGAGAAAGGGAGGAAGTGGAACAAAAACATATTACTACATAGTTTATACAAATTAAGAGACCAACACATCTTAGTTTAAGTAATGAATTATTCTGCTAGCATAAATTTGAAATGTACAAGCCAGAAACATAGAGAGAATTTAGCTAAATGTCACTCCAAAATATGCAGATTACAATGTGATTTTTCTCAAATCCTTCCTTCAACGCCTGATCCTGTTTTAACCTTAATATAGAACAATTCTCATACTTAAATGTAGTTTCGAGTCACCCGGTAGCATAGAGAACAAGTTTTGGGTACATGCTGTGCCTTCCGACATGTCCCAATGCCGCTGCTGCCGGTGTTTTCGTACCGGCCAACCAGCCGGCGCTCTCTTCACTGACTGACTAATCGAACTGACGTCTGGCATTGTAGTTTGCGCCCTGCAATGTGAAACCCGAGCCTGCTGGGGCGGTAACACACGGTGGAATGGCCTTCCCTCCTCTAGCAACCGACGAGCTCCAACTCCGGCATGCGAAAGTACTTGCCTACTACACGATATTTCGTAAAGGAACTTACCACAGAAATTGTAACAAGTATGCACCAGTTTAGCAAGAGCCAAAATGGGCCAATCTACTGCAGATTTATTTTAGTTGCTCTTGGCGTACCAACTACAAAAACTGGCAGATGAAGCCTCTATAGTGTCCTTGGTGGGAAAAAATTACACTCAGGAATAACCAAACCAAACTACCAGGGGATTTTGTTTTTTGTTTGATTTGGTTTATTTACGGACGCTCTTTAACATCTCAGGTCATCAGCGTCCCATTCCTTTCAGAGCGTGAAACGGCCGACAAATTTTGCTCAGAGGCCTCTTCTTTCAGGGTTGAGGTTCTTTATCGTGCCGTAAATGTACGACACGGAATCCAAGGCTTTACTTCCCTTCCGAAGGAAGCCATACTTAGGATTTTTACGACGAAAAAAATCCATCGATCCTGGCCGGGTTTGAACCCGCGATCTGGGGTTTAGAAGGCAAGTATGGTTACCACTACACCATCAGGACCGACTACTACTACCAGAGGCGGTTATACATAAGGTCATAGGACAACATACCTTCCCAGTCGCAAATGAAAAAATGCGTTAGTTAATATTGTCTTCAATCTCTTTTGTGCTATCTTTTCTTTACAAATCACCAAGTATATGTTATTGTAATATCTGACGAGAATGGGCAACACAAATATTTTGCGAACCAACCTCGTGTTTTATTCTTACCATCTGGACCTAAAAAGTGAAGCATGGTTAGAAACGTCTTATTGGTCACAATGAATTTGTGAATGTAGATAAGTATTGAGACAACAAATAATAAATATTCATACAAACGTTTTGTTTATCTCAGTTTCTCAATTCGCCCTGGCATTGTATGCAGCATTCCTTTTAGTTTCCAGCACTACAGATCCGTTTTTTCGGGGCTAGAAAATCGGTGAGCTCGAAGTCAGTTCTTCACAGTAGGGGACAGGAAGTAATCGCATGGGACTATAGGTTGAATAGGTCATTAGTTTTGTTTCAGTCCCTTGCAGAAACTATACTGTTACATCAGCGGTTTGAGCTGATGCATTGTCATGGTGCAACAAAATGCTCCTTAGTCCTGTATTTGGACGCCGTTAATGGATTTTCTGAAACACTTTTGGAAAACAAATTCTTCTGTATTTCATTTTGTAGTAACAGATTTTTTTCCTACATTCCTTGGCCACTTTGATAGGTGTTTGATCATCAGGGAAAACCCAAAAAGAAGACTGATATTTTGTTTCTGGATCAATCCGATATATCCATGTTTCATCCCTCGTGACGATGTCTGAAACATGGCGAGATATTCCGCAGTTAAATCTTTGTTACCACTGTACCATGTGGAACTTCTCTGCTTCAGACAAATTATGGAACAACCATCTTGAAGATTTTTTTTACAAGAAGGTGATCATGAAGGATGGTTGAAACCTCGGCGAACAAATCGCTAATAGGCAAGTCTTGGATCTTTGCATACACAGAGGCGATGTTCTACTACCGTTACTACCGTTGTTGGTTGGCCACTTTTCTCTTCATCTTAAGAGATTGTCGCCCCCTCTTTAATTCTCCACAGAATTAACGTAGTACGTGAAGGAGAAAAGTCCCAAAAACTCCCCTCAAACGCTCAAGTGACTGCGTTTCATTTAAGTCACATTTGAAACCATACAAGATCATATTCCGTCTGAATCTCCATTGCACTCAAAAACGTTCACACTTTCCAGACTAAAATGATAAAAGGCAGAAAAATGATTGACATCTACAGAGCTTTGCTTTATACTATGGCGACAACAATTTCCCTAGGGGTGGCCAATGTTTCGAGTTTCAATATTTATCGAATGACCCCCTACTCACTTTAGAAACCAGAAGGGGCCACCTTACTATTTGCTGCCACAGTGAGAAAAATGACTTGCACCCGAATAACCTAAACTGCTCGGGTTGTTAGAGAGGATAACAAAGATATACCTTTTAGTGGAGACCATTGCCAATTTACCGTTGCCTGCGCGCTTCTCAGTTTCTGCATTATAAATAAATGTTTTAAACGAAGATTAATTTTTTGATACCGTGCATTAAAATTGATTTTGAGAATATAGCGTTTTAAAATTAACAAAATTGTATTATGAGGTCGTTAAAATGCGGATTCGTGAGCGGAAGGTCTGGGGTTCGAATCCCGTAAGAACCGTCCTCCATGACTGAGGTTTATTCCAGGTTTTCCTCAGTTCTCATAAATGGCAAATGCCGGGGATGTACCCTAAACTTAGGCCTAGAACGATTCCTTCTTTAAAAATAACTCCTTTCCCAATATATCATTTCATCTCATGCATCATCAGTGTTCACCGCTTGTGGTGCCTCAGTAGTAAAAACGGGCGTAAAACACAATTGGTTCATTTTTCCTTCAATTGTGGAAAATCTGTACCGATTACAGCAATTGTGGGTTGTGATTGCGAGTCGAAAGATTGGAGATAAAACAAACAATAACACCAATATTTCAAAATGTACAACCTGAGGTTTATGCAAGGTGCTACAAAATTAACCATAAAATCTCATTTGCCCCAGTGCACTGCAAACTATTCTGATCGCGCATTAGCAAAATAAGCATGAATACCAACATTCATTCTTGATCCACAACTGTATTTAGTAAAATAGAATAATTTTGGGAGAAAGACGGCAAAATAGTAAATTCAAGTCAATTGTAGATTGTCCAGAACCACAAATAACCGGGATTTACGTTGCTAGTTTTCTTTAATAAAGAAACTCAGCCTTTGATGTCTGCAGTTTTTTTCATGCATTCATTGTACATTTATTTTGCTATATTTTGCGTTAATAAGGTGCAGACTGTGCATATGTTAAAAAACATGAAAACCTTACATTTGCATTGGTCTTCTCGCCTCGTTTGTAAATTGAACGGGAATTCTGTAGGTCCGTAGTTATGAATGGAATGAAATGATTGCGCAAATGAGCTTGGAGCCCTGGCGCCTTAAAGCTATCTTGCATTCACCTTATGGGTAAGGAAACATTCTGAAAAAATCTTACACAGACAGCTTGACCTGGCCGGGATTCGAACCCAGGATCTTCTGATTAGTGCTCGCAAAAAATACACTAGGCCACGGAGGCGGTCAAAAATAGTTTCGGTATCCTTCAACTATTAAAAACAAGGAATGTGTATTTTCTTCTTAATCCTAGATGGCCTTCATTATTCCTTCTGTATGTGTATATCTGCCTTTTCTCTGTTTGCAATGACATTGGAATTACTTTCCATTCAGGGAGTTTCTCAGTGTGCATTTTGTTCTCTGTGTCCACAGATAATGATTAATTTACCCGGACACTAGCATGCAAGTCCCAGGGACCACGCGCGATGGCTTAGGAAGTAACGTTTACTTTTTATTGGTCTTTTAGAACTTTTATTTAACATGAATTTGCCGCTCTCCCGTTTTTGTTGCAGTCGAAAGTCCCACGTGAGTTCGGCTAGCACTGTGTGCGGAGTGGCAGTGGCTTGGCTTTAGAGAGGTTTCTGCCCAGCGGCACTCCTCAGAGACTCGAATTTCACAAAACACCAATCATTGAACAAGGCTGAGTTACCAAAAAGTCTTGCTCTTCCTTACCAATCCAATCCATATCCAAGAAGTTTTAGTTTTGATATAACTGTCAAAGAGAGAGAGAGAAAAAAAAACAAACATAAATTAAAAAACATTAGTTAAAGATTAAATAAAGATATAAGAGGGGACTTTTTTTTTTTTTTAATTTTTCAACATAGTCACCTTGTAATCAATACATTTTCTCCAACTGTGAAAAAAAAAACAAAAAAAAACGCCTTTCTCAGCTTCAACCTTAACATCTGATGTGAATCTTCGTCCACCCAACCATTTTTTTAAGATTTGGGAACAAAAAGTAATTGCTAGAAGCCAAATACGGCGAATATGGCAGATGTGATAGCACTTGGAAGCTTAGGTCATGCAGTTTTGCAGCAATAATCCCAGACGTGTGTGAGGAGCATTATCGGACGAAAGTAAACTTTTTGTTCGCATTATGTGAACGTTTAGCCTGAATAGCATCCTCCATTTGGTCCAGTAGTAAAGCGTAATACTCCCGGGTAATGGTTCTGTCCTTCTGAAGGTAGTTTATAAATACCACACCATGAAAATATTAGAAAACCATAGCCATGACTTTTCCTGCAGATAGAACCGTTTTTGCTTTCTTTGGTGCACTTTCACCTGTTGCAACCCAAAGTTTGAACTGCTTCTTCGTCTGTGGTATGTAGTGATAAATCCATTTTATGTACTATTATGAAACGTTGAAAAAACAGGAATTGCGTTTAAAAACAGGTCTAAACACTCTTGCAAAAAATACATTAGAATTCCTTTTTGGTCCTTTGAAAACAAATGAGTGGGAAATACAAAAACTTCGTACAAAATGTAGTGAACACGGCCTATCGAGGTCTTTACAATGTCAACCAATTCGCTAGTTTTCAATAGTGCTCCTTGTGTATTTGTGACGTCCTGAGCGTTCATAATCTTGAATACAGTAAACCATGCTTAAATTCAGATTTTTTATATCTGAAAACGAAGGGGAAGAATCCTTTAAAGTGGAAATTAGCTACTTTGTGTATTTCTGTTAGGATTAAACCCTTCAAAACAAACACTTTATCACAGCTCATTTCAATTTTTATCCAGTTTGTAGAAAATGTTAACACTAGTTTGTTTATAGGATTGTCATAAACAAGTGATAACACTTACGCGTGGGAAACTTTACAACGCGCCATCTAAAGGATCATACTTAACAACTATGGTAGTAATTTGGCCATCTTCATGACATCTCTGAGTCAGGTCGAGTACTTTTACAGCACTCATTATATTACTGAAAGGATTAATGCCTTAAAAACCCCCCTAGAGGTGTCATACCTTATCTATTAAGTAAATAATTGCAGCTGTAACTTTCGCTCCGCTGTGTTCAGTTGTTCAGATATAGTTGCACAAAGAAAGCTATGAGTATAAGATTGCAACATTTTCAAAATGGAGTTTCGAACTGTTACTAAGTTCTTCATAAAAGAAGGGCTTATTCCAAATGAAATTAAACAGCGATTGGACGGTGTATATGGGAAGCATCCCCTCATATTCTACCGTAAAAGAATGGGCCACACTTTTTCGAATGGGTCGAGAAAGCATTGAAGACGAAGAGCGTGCAAGTCGGTTCTTGGAGGTGCTCACTCCTGAAAACATCGCTCTTGTGGAAGGAGAAATTATGGAAGACCGGCGGCTCAAAGTTACAGAAATAGCAGTACGTTTGGGCCTTTCTAAAACAACAGTCCTTGGAATTATTCATGAACAATTAAACATGAATAAGGTTAGTGCAAGAATGGGTTCTTAGACTTCTTTCCTCAGTCCAAAAGCAGCAACGAGTCATCTGTTGTGGTTCATTTTTGGGGCTCTGCCATGGCAACGAGAAAGAATTTCTACAAACCACTGTTACAGCAAATGAAACTATGGTCCTCTACTATGATCTCTTGTTCAAAAGAGAATCAATGGTGTAGCGTAAACCTGGCGAAGCACCTTCTCTAAAGACCAAGGTCACTCAGCCAGCCAAGAAGATCATGGCCACAATCTTTTGGCACTGTGAAGGAAATTCAGAAGGGGAACTCCACAGTAAATGGGGAGTACTATGCTGGCCTACTGCACAGACTACGTGCTTCCATCAAAGAAAGCTGAGTGGTGGTGTGCGCTTTCACAACAACGCGCTTGGGCACACAGCTCTTGTTGCAAAGGAAGGTGTGAAGAAATGTGGCTTCAAAGAGATCGACCATCCACCCTACAGCCCAGCTCTAGCCCCCAGTGACCATTTCCTCTTCTCGAAACTCAAGAAGGCTCTTCGAGGAAGGAAATTTAAGTGTGACGAAGAAGTGAAGGATGCTGTTTAAGCCCATTTTTCGGACAAGATTTCTAACTGTTTGGGGCTAGGGGGTTGAAACAAAACAAAATGATATCTGTTTGAAAATAACTGGACACGCTGCTTTAGAGGGTTGGGTAATGTTTTCGCAAACACTGAATAAGAAGGAAAGTATGGACAAAACAGTACAAAGCCATTTCAATAACGACGGACTGGCTCTATACCAAAGCGCTTGTTCGTATATTTCTCAGAAAAACCAACGCATCATAAACTTTTCTGTATTCCGATAAGAAGTTTTACAGGTCCCAAGCAGAAATGTTTTTTTCCTAGATCTTGCATTCTTTGAGCTTATATTAATATAAACGCCTTTCTTAACGTGTGGAATTTCAAACTGTATGCTACAACAGTCGCGTTCCGGATTATATCGGAACATTTATCTTGATTTAACTTGGAATTAAGTGCATTATAAACGCGTGCAACATGGGAGAAGCTTAACAGAGGCGTAAAGCATTTACGGTTGAACAATGGAAATGTTATTACTGTAGGTGAGGAATTCAAACATTTCAGTGTCGTAAATGTGCGCCCCTTACTCTTGTCTTCGATAACTGTAGACTTTACATACGATTGTTATTACATTAAACGGGGGAATGACTATGCGTTTATTGAGTCGTTTCGCGAGATTACAGCTCCTGCAGCGCTGCTCAGAAGCCATAAAGGAAACACTTGCGTTTTTATATAAGCGAAGCTTCAAGGGAACACGTATTTCCTACAATGACATCTGCGAAACCTCATAATGCTTCAGATATGCATATGGGTGTTCGTTGAAATACATTCCATCAAGGTGATCATATTTTAAAACAAGAAAACGGGCCATTTTAACATTTTACTCATCGGAAAAAGGGCAAAAGAGGACGCTAATAATTTTGTCATAATTACTTAGGTTTCGAAATTAATAAATAAATAATTACTGTATAACTTACATAATGAAGTAGTATTTAATTTACCCCAACCAAACAATCCTTTAGAATCATTAGTGCAGCATTTATTGATATTTGGCTGATGAATGTATCTCCTTTAGTAAATTCTTTTTATCACACAGTATTCGGCATAAATTTACACAAGTGTGATCAAAGTTCACCTTATTATTCATAAACCAGTCATGTAAAAAAATACTCATTCGGTGAGGGTCTTAGTTCCAGATAAACATAGAAGAAAGTTCAATATTTTAAGAAAATTGTAATAAGGCCCATTGTTCACATTAAAATGTGAAATAATTTCTATCCAACAGTCGCTAGGTTCCTTTTTTCTCAATATTTTCAATGTTATGTATTGTTTACACATCATACAGCCCGGTGTCATCTATACAGAAGAAAGAGCCCCTTCCTGAATGAAAACTTCAGTCTTTTGTGTATCCCTCCATTGGGGTATCCCTGCTTTAGTGTTACCCAACTGTAGTCCCGTAAACTCTCAATAGGTGCAATTTATTTATTTAAATATTCATCTGTGTTGGATAAAATAAATGGACATAAACCTCCTTTTCCAATTTATTAAGCATTGATTTGATGGCTGATGTTTCACCCTTGGAAACTACATTAATTTTTAAATCATTTAAAACAGAAATTACCTCAAAAACTGAAGTTGTTTTGAACTACATACGAGCATTCTTTAACATCTCAGGTAATCAGCGTCCCATTATATTCAGGGCGTGAAACGGCTGACAAATTTTGCTCAGAGGTCTCTTCTTTCAGGCTTGAGGTTCTTACCCACGACTCTACTTCCCTTCCGAAGAAAGCCATACTTTGGATTTTTACGCCCGATACAGTCCTGGCCGGGATCGAACCCGCGATCTTGGGTTGAGAATGCAAGTATGGTAACCACTACACCACCAGAACTGCAGAGTAAAAGGTTGTGAAGAAAGTACGATCATGTTTCTAATAGGATTTTCAATGAAACATTCACACAATCCGACCAGACCAAGGAAAGATGCAGTAGCTGTATTTCGGTTAACCACAGAACATGTCTGCTGCTTGCTTGGTTTATGGAACTTCCAGAACCGGATGATCCGCACAATTGAGAAGCGATGAGCGATGTATATCGTGACCATTTTGAGCGCTCTGTACAGAAATATGGTGAGTTAAAAGAGTGACTAAAAACTGAGTAAAATTTACTTGTTTGTGCAACTTTTAACTATATTGTATTAGAAGACATATGAGAGCTCGCCTAGAGCGACTGGCCTATCATAGACGTGCAGCGCTGCCTAATAAGAATTCTTACGGCACAAGCATGTTTTCTATTTTTCATGCGCCCAAAATTATTACTGGAAATTCATATTAATTTTCCAAGCAGCCTGTTCAAAGGCCACGTTGCTACACCGTTTACTTCTTGTGTCTATGAAGAAAAGTTCCACCCTTGCCTTTGTGTTATTTCTTTCAGAGACGGGTGACGTGTCGTTTTGAACTGTACGCGTTTCTCTTATAAATTAATTTAACAAGGTTCACTGTTCCGGAAGTGCGAACGTTTGTTGATAGTTCGGTGCGGAGGGCAAATTAAACTTTTACTGCATTTCATTAATCTAGAGAGCATTTTGAACCCTTAAGTTTATATTGCTAGACCAAACACTAACTAAGAAAATAGATTCCAGACGCTGGAAACCTGTGTATGCCCTATATTAATATATGGGTGCCAGACATGGTCACTAACAAAAGAACAAAATTCAAATATGCCAAAGAAAAATGCAACGTAATATCCTGGGAATAATTTTGAAGGAAAAAATATCCCTAAAATTAATAAATCAGTTATCTCGGACAACAGACATCGAACAATAGCTACCAGAAGCAAATGGCAATGGGGCGGTCAGTCGCAAGAATGCAGGACCAAGGACACAAGGCAGACCCAGAAGATGATGGACAGACCTCTTCAAGGAACATGCAGGTCCAGATTGGTCAAGAAAAATGGAAATCTCTCGAGAAGCAACTAGTGCAGTGAGAAATGGAGTAACCAAAGAGTGTTTTAAACAGCATACGAACAACTAGCGAGGAATAGCTCACACGTTAGAAAAAACCGAGCTTTCCCTATTTGTTAGGACGCCTTTGCCCTTAAGGGACACAATAGGCTAGCGTTATCTTTATCTATAAATATACAAATCTAATCCTGTGTGTTTTGTAAAATGTTAATAGTGCTGCTTTCAAACGTGATACCAGTGGTGCAGGCACCAAAGGCGCTCCCAGGCCAGAAATGTTATTAAAGCGTACACTTTCTTTAAGAATTGTCACCTGAGGAAGTGTGTGGTAAAACAAAAGTTTCACGGACAAAGCATGCAAAATGGGTATGCATACTGTGTCCCGCATTGCCTAACAGGCCCTTCTATCGCAGAAAGTGGTGAAGCATTATTTAGATCTCCAGGAAAATAAGCCAGAAGGCAAAAGAGCGGTTGCAATTTAAATGACTGAAAAAAATGTTCTTCGTCGCACAGTATATGAAATGTATGTCAGTGGAAAATACCCCACCATCGTTCATATTATAGGAGAACAAATTTACTATAATAGTTTCTCTACTTCCATGTTATTAATATTGAAAAACTTAAGCTTCAAATAATTAAATAAAAAACTAATGAGGGACATACATTCTCGCTAGAAGGAGGTAATATGGTTGCTAAGTAAGACCACGCACATGCTTAGAAAATCCGGAGATACGCACCCCATTTTTTATTATCAGAACCATGCAAGATTTAGGCTTCCTGTAGCAAAAGGCAGCAGGTTTACAATTTATAATGCAGATTGTGCACAAGCAGAGTTCATTTCCTAGTGGGATTCCGTCCGAAACAAGCGAATAAAAATGCTGATTATCATTCTAAAAGGAATGCAGAAATTTATTCAAATTGATACACTAACAAATTGTTAAATTTTCTAGTAGAATGGCCAATCATCATCATGGATAATGCTACTTATCATTCTCAAATCATAGGCAACCTCCCTCTACAAATTCGTAAAAACAAGTTATTAAGTACTGATAGGATAGCATTCCACCCTTCTGAAACGAGAGCAGAATTGTTAGAAAAATAACTCAATTCAGAATGCAAGAAAAAAAAGCACGAGCTAGACCAAATTACATTGGAAAAGGGGCACCAAAATATTTCTTACCTCCAGCGTAGTCCGCCCCTCAAAATAGTCAGGAGTCTTATGCAAAATGCGCATAAACAGCATTCACCACTTCTTCGTCACCTGAAATTTCCGTCCACGAAGGTCCTTCTTGAGTTTTGAGAAGAGGAAATAGTCACTGGGAGCTAAATCTGGGCTATAGGGTGGATGATCGATCTCCTTGAAGCCACATTACTTCACAGCTTCCTTTGCAACAAAAGCTGTGTGCACAGGAAGAAAGTTCGTGAAGAAGGCGCACACCATACTCAGCTTTCCTCGCCTTTTCTCTTTGATGGAAGCACGCAGTCTGTGCATAGGTCAGCATAGTACTCCCTATTTACTGTGATGTTCTCTCCTTGAAGTCAATGAAGAGTATTCCTTTACAGTCCCAAACCGCCACGGGTGGTCGAGGTCGTTAAGGCACGGACTTGTGAGCGGGAAGTCTGGGGTTCGAATCCCGCCAGGACCGTTCTCCCTAAACTGAGGTTTTTCCCAGGTTTTCCTTAGTCCTCATAAATGGCAAATGCCGGGGAGGTACCCTAAACTTAGGCCTGGAACGATTTCTTCCTTAAAATAAATCCTTTCCCAATTTCATTTCATCTCATGTATTATAAGTGTCCATAGCCTGTGGTGCCTCTGTAGCAAAAACGGGCGTTAAGCACCATTTATTCATTCATTCACAGTCCTAAAAGATTGTGACCATAATCCTCTTGGTTGAATGAGTGGCCTTGGCCTTGGCCTTTAGAGGCGGTGCTTCGCCAGGCTTACGCCACTCCATTTGGACAAGGGATCATATTAGAGGACCATAGTTTCATTTCCTGTAACAATGGTTTGCAGAACTTCTCTCTCGTTGCCACGGCAAAAATGCCTGACAACAGATGACTCGTTGTTGCTTTTGAACTGAGGAAAGAAGTCTAGGCACCCATCTTGCACTAACCTTATTCATATTTAAATACTCATGAATAATGAAGGACTGTTGTTTTAGAAAGACCCAACCTTGCTGCTATTTCTGTGACTTTGAGCCGCCGGTCTTCCATGATTTCTCCTTCCACAAGAGCGATGTTTTCAGGAGTGAGCACTTCCAAAGGCCCACGCTCTACGCCTTCAATGCTTCCTCGGCCGATTCTTTGAAGATAGAATATGAGGGAGATGCTTCCCCATATACGCCGTCCAATCGCTGTTTAATTTCATTTGGAGTAAGTCCTTCTTTTGTGAATAACTTAATAACAGCTCGATACTCCATTTTGAATATGTCACAGTCTTCTACCCATAGCCTTCTTTATGTAACTATACCTGAACAACCGAACACAACTACAGCTGCAATTATTTACTTAACAGATAAGGTATGATACCAGATAAGGGTTTGTATAGGCGATAATTCTTATTGGAGAGGCCGGAAACTTACGGAGCTACCCTCGTAATTCACTTTCAGAAATTTAGGTATGTTGTATTCAGTATATAAAATCATTAATATACAGAGCTGCTATGTAGAAGGGTTCAGCACACGCTCTGCTGCATAGGTGTACGTTCTGACTATTCGTGATGCGACGAATGTTATTTTATTTCCTCCTATCTCTCCCCGCCTTACTCGCTTTGAACGCATCACTTTGCAGGTATAGTCGTTTATCTATTACCTAAAAATTTCCAATGTTAGATAACGCCCTGAATACCAAAAGTGAAATCTGATAATATTTTCTAAGTTTAAGGGTAGGGAGCGATACTTCAGTTAGAGGCCGATTTGTCCTTGCGCTACAAAACAGAAGAAAGTGGTTCAAGTTGAATCTTGTGAAATGACTGCTATTGATTACGCTTAAAAAAAAAAAAAAAAAAAAAAAAAAAAAAAAAAAAAACAAGAATGACTAAAAGGAAATTGGGAAACTTTAAATGAAGATTGAGTATTGGGGCTCTTTCTTGAGATCTTAGTTTGTTTACAAAATTAAAAGTGTCACTCTTCAATAGACATTCCCAGTAGATGCTTTATTATAGAGGTACACAAATGCCCACACGTTGTGGCATTGCAGTATAGCAAAATAAAAAACACTTTGGAGGTCATAAGTGTAGAACTTTTGAAATTAACCTCTCCTATTTTAGTTTTCAAAATTCGTGATCGTGTGAGCTGAGCAAAGAATATTTTAAGACCTATGGATACTCGCGGACCGGTAACAGAAAGGAAACTTTTTTTTTTTTTTTTTTTTTTTGAGCGTTCGCAAAGCAGAAAGTCCCCCGCCCATTTTAGATATTTATTTTAGCATTGATTTTTAAAATTTAAAGATACTCTGTATTCATCTCTTTTCAAAAAAAGTTATTCTTAATGGATTAAATGGTACATTTGCTGCTGTTTATTCCCCCAAACCTAGTGGATTCTTGAATCTAACGTTGATATTGCAAGACGTAGAACGGCATCAAAATCCAACAGCACGGAAAGTTGTTTTACTAAATATGTACCTATAGTTACAAAAGTCGTTTTTAAGCTTTTATAGATACGGAAATATTCTTCACCCACAGATAACCAAAAGTGATTCAGTCATTATCTTTTAATTTGTAATTTAGAGATACATTTGAAAGCTACCAATTTCCATCGCGGAAAGTCATTGATTTAAAGATTTATTTATATTGTTGTAGGTGTCTTTTATTTTATTTTTCTTATCTTCGTTACTCTAACAATGGTCATCGTATCCAGCATTGCTTTCAGCCGGCTAGAACAAATTGCTAAAGTTGTTTCAAGAGGTTTTATCGTAGTGTGCTGTTACATGGTATCCCCCTTGGTTCTGATTCTTTGAAGCAAATGAATAGACCATTCCTGATCTGAATGTTTTTCCAGATTCGCTTCATTAACATTGGGAAGTTGGAGTACCTTCCAGGTGTTCTTAACTCCAGATTTCTTTTTGCAGCAATCATCTCCTTCACTAATCGTGCCAGTGATCCAGGTAGTTTTGTTAATTCGCCTTTACTGAGAGCTTTCTCATTGTGAACAAAATTATGCAATCCTAGTTTTATTTTGAAGTAGATAAATTCGTTTTCATTGTGGATAAAACATTGGCAAATTTCTTAAGCTGAGAGTTTGTTTCAATTACAACTCTTTTACGAACGTGTTGAGGAAAATGTTTGGCCTGTTCTGTTATGTTCTGTTGTGCAAATTTGTGATTTAATTCCATTTTCTGTGTTTTAATGCATCAAATTGAAATGGTATTATAATAAATGTCTAAATTATGCTTGGTGACATGATAAATGTAGTAGAGAAGTGCATTTCTTAATTGCATGAGAATTGTGTTAAAATTTTACTTTTATTCTTAGATAACATGTGGTTCAAATATCTTCCACGACGAATTATTAGATATTTTTTTAATTTTGTGTACAGAAAAGGGGCATGCTAAACCTGTCAAGAGTGTCGAATACATCGCAAAGCTTTGAAGGAAAAACGAAAAACAGCAGAACTGCAAAGTTTGACATATTACGTAATGTACCATAGTTTCTATCGGTCTGCAATTCTCACAACCACTTCTTCCCTTCTTTTAGTCTCTCTTTCTTTCTGTTCTCGTTTCTACCTTCTTTCTTCACATTCCTTCAGCGCTTCTAAAAACATATTTCCACTTTCTTCAAGTCGCCCATTAGCGTCCCATTCCAAGAAGCATGCTTGAGGCTTGTCGCCCAGGTTCTGCTGGAGCAGCGACCGAATAAAAACCAGACCTCCTGAAGGGGACAATGGCCGAGTGTTGTGCGACAAAGCACAGAATTCCAGTCAAGTAAGGGATACCTTCCTACCGACTATCGATTTCATAAGCGAAGGCAAGCAAAAGGGTTCGCACAATTTTCCAAACCACAACAACGGAGGAAATTCCTCGTCCTCCCATCATTCCACAGCTGGACGTTGACTCGGCGGCTACAGCGCATGCCTTACTTTACAGCACGCCTTGACATTTTGAACCCCAATTGCACATGTTTGCATAGGTTTCGCTGGTGTTGTTTCTATTCTGCTTCCTCTTAGGAAAACAACAGATATAAATCTACAATGTTTTACAACCATTTCTATAGTTCATGTGAATGCTCGTACGTCTGCGCAAAGCGACATTCCCATTGTAGCAATAGAGAGAGATTCTCAAGAGGTTGGAGTCTACTGAGAAATTATAAATGCTACTAGAGTCGCATTTAAAAGTCTAAACATCGAGTTTTGAAGCAACAATTAATTGTAGATAATGGCTACAATAACATTTATACTTTAAGTGTAATATTCAAGAATACAATCAAATTTAATAATAATATTAATAATAATTAGATATCAAATGCCTTTATAAAATTACAAATAAAATATATGCTTGTATATTATTATTTACTTACTGATTCACTAAATATTTATGTTATAAATAATATAATATTTCAGTAATACAGCTTACATACGCTGCAGAGAAGACAAGAAAACTAAAATTACGATAATTATCACCTCCAATTTTCAATTTGGTTATAACGGGTACTATATACCACCGTTGATATTTCTTCCTCAGATCAGAACCAAGGTTTATAAATTCTTATACTGTTAAATGATTGGGGACCTATAGAAGCAAATTTAGAGCAGTGTGTAGTAGTAATAATAAGGGTAAAATTAACTGAGTTCTGTGAAGAGAATAATTTCTTATGAAAGTGGGAAAATGTATAAAATGAAACAGGAGGCAGAAGAATTTTAAATTTAAAAAATTAGACGAAAACATTAAGGGACTGGGAAAATGCATAGGTAAGATGAGACAAAATGTTTATGGGTATAAAATACACAGGAAATGTGTGTGAGAATGATATAGATTCGTTAGATAGGGAAAGGAGGATGAAAAGAGCAGGAGAGAATGGGACTAGTTATGTAGCATTAGTTAAACAGGATCCTTATACATCAATAAGGGTATCAGTGCCTATAAGGTCGGTCCTGGTGGTGTAGTGGTTAGCATACTTGCCTCCTAAACCCAAGATCGCGGGTTCGAACCCGGCCAGGACCGATGGATTTTTTCGGGGCGTAAAAATCCCAAGTATGGCTTCCTTCGGAAGGGAAGTAAAGCCGTGGGTCCCGAGTCGTACATTTACGGCACGAAAAAGAACCTCAAGCCTGAAAGAGAGGCCTCTGAGCAAAATTTGTCGACCGTTTCATGCCCTGAGTTCAATGGGACGCTGATGACCTGAGCTGTTAAAGAGCGTCCATAAATAAATCATTAAAAAAATGCCTATAAGGTCCTAAGAAATAAGCAACTCTTAAGGATAGCAATTCAGTAGGCAATTAAATAAGTGAGGAAGCTTTAGTGTTGTATCATTCATTCATGCTAATCTGCAGTTTGCACATAAAAGGTGAGATTTTCACCAGCACTGCTGACTTTGTTCCCTAAGGCATTTTTTTATTATTATTTGCTTTATTTGCGACGCTCTTTAATATCTCAGGTCATCAGCATCCTATGGTGAAACAGTCGCTAACTTTTGCTCAGAGGCCTCTTCTTTCAGGCTTGAGGTTCTTTTTCGTGCCGTAAATCTACCACACGGGACCCACGATTTACTTCCTTTCCGAATGAAGCCATACTTGGGATTTTTAAGTCCGAAAAAATCCCAACCCGCGATCTTGGGTTTAGGAGGCAGGAACTCGTGAACTGGAGGTATGAATTTCAATTCTCCTACGCACAATTTTCCCTGAGATGTATTGCTGGGTTTTCCTCAGTTCTCACAATGACAAATGGCAGGGAGGTAAATAAGTTTCTCCCCACCCCCATTTTTTTTTTTTTTCATTTTTCAGTAAACCATTTCATTTCATATATCATCATAAGCACTCAAAATCTAATTTTATTTATTTCAAGAAACTTACAATTGTTGAATTACACATTAAATTAATATATCTAAATAATTAAATCTCCTAAGGCTGTTAATTTGTATTGAAGTGAGGTCTAATAGAACTATAGACTACGTATTTTAAATGCAACAAAGTTTTCTATTATACGAGGGTGTAACACAAATAAACTTGACTTTCAGTGAAGTTCGAAGGATACTGCGGTTGTACCTATGAAAAGACTTTGGAAAAAGTCTTCAAATCTCCATCGATGCTACTTATTAGGGACTAAAATGACGATGAAATATATATAAGAGAGTGTGTGTGCGTTGTGTGTGTTCCATTTTCCTAATATAAGCCGTTTTGGAGAAATATATTTATAATTTATTTCCAATTATTAACAACTGACATTGTAATTTATTTACAAGATCAAATTCCGTAATGTTTTATTACACACAATCTAAAAATCTGTGTGAAATTTTCAAAAAATCGTTTGAAAATTGTATTACGTACAGCATTTTTAACATTCACTTATGAAATACATTTACTGGTCTCTAAAGCGTTCTTCATTCAGAAAAGTAGAAAAATTGCAAATTAAAGTTTTAGTATAAGAAACAATCTTTTTTGCTTTAGAAATTCCCTGCCCCATATGAAGGTCCTTCAGCTACAGTTTTGGCTGTTTCTTATTTAAGTTTTCTTATTTTAACTTCCTGTTGACAATTTTATGAATACTTTTAAAATTCAATTGCCTTAAGTCCAGTCGCCGCCTATCTCTAATTTATTGTTTTACTTACAGGACCTTAACAGCTGAAATTACTGCAATATACAACATTTTTTTCTTAAAACAAAACCCTCTTTAGGAATCCGTTAGAAATTCCGTAAACTTTCATTGGTTGTGTTGAGCCTTTAGTAGAGGAAAATGTAATATGGCATCCACTTTTGTTTTTGCCTCTTTGAGGAGTATCCTTGCCCGTTTTATTTCATACATTAGTAGATAGTAAGCTTTTGCATCGCATAGAATCATATACAGCATGTATGCTAAATAGCTATTTATATATTTTATTTATAGTAAAGAAGTGTAACTATTCTCTAATCACCAAATGTGTTGGAAATTGTCCTTTCCCCAATATATAACGTAAAATTATTGGACAGGAAAGAAAAATAAACAAGGTAATACCAAAGTGAACGAGTGAAGCAATACTTCTTTCTTTTTTCTAATGAACAGATTTATAACACTATCTCATTACTGGCATTTGAAGGAACTGTGTGTAATATGACAGTCAAATAATAAAGGCGTCATATTACACTCAGTGCCATATACCATAACCTAAAACAAATACATTTTCTACTAGCTATACAGGATTACAAGTTACATTATTATTAATGCTAGTTCATGCACTACATTTCGGTAGTAAACAAACGAAGCTCTTACCTATCAACAATAACTTCAATAATCCGTAAAACAGAAAATCGCACAATGTGTCTACAATATTTGCGGGACGAGCTCAGCAGCGCGTAAACGATCACGATAAGAATAGTTTGAAATAGCATTCACTAGATGTCAGCATATTACAAGGCCAAAAAGCAGAGGTATTACAAGTAAGAGCCATATTACCACCTTCTCTACACCTTCCTAGTTTATCATTATAGATCGTCTTTAGTGAACACACACAACACTAAGTAAAAGAAAAATTTTCTTGTTCTTTAACGTTTGGGGGTTTCTCACCTTTGGAAATGGCTCAATTATATAAACACCATGACAACTATCAGCCAGGAAATTTGATGTGAATTCTTCCGGTATTTGTAAGTTTTCTGAAGATCCCAGAAGATGTCTCTGTACCTTCTCAAACCTACAATCAATCCGCGCAGTTTAAATGTATCGTTTTGCTGCAGAAAGAGATTGAAATCATTTCTAGAGCTACGACCACCCACACAAGGGCATTTAAATCACACGAAGGCATAACTGTTGACGGATTATGAGAATCAAATATATATATATATATATATATATATATATATATATATATATATATATTTTAAAATAAAAAAATAATTTAAAAACATTTCCAAAATTTCACAGATGATTCCCATAAGTTACCGAGATTATTTGTGCCATTATTAATTCATTTCTTAATCTCTACAAACTTTACTCTAGAATATTCATCCTCATAATATACAGACGTTGCCAGCACATCAATGCTGCCAAAGCGACATTAACAACACATAAAAATATTAATAATAATACTGCTATTACAATGTAAACTTTTATTTGGTCTTTCCTGGTCCAATCTGATTATTGAATTGTTTTTATAGGACCAGGTTACCTCACTTTGGAAGACAAAGTTAGATTTAAGGATGTCTTTACACGATTGAGACCCGTGTTGTAGATTTACGGTGCGTAAAAAAATCTCAAACTTGAAATTAGAGGCTTCTGAGCAAAATTTACCGACCGATTCCCTGAACTGAATGGGACTCTGGTGGCCTGAAATGTTAAAGAATGTCTACAAATAAACCCAATCAATAAATGAACGGCTAAGGAGCGCCAAATGCTCCCTTATGGCCGGATTAGGGAAACATGTGGCTCGCAGAGGCATTTTCCCCATTGTTAGATGTATTTTGAACATATTTGTGCAACCAAATGGTTAGTGGCAACCCCTGAAGAAAGACATGAATATTAATAAGATCGAATAATAGAATATCCTTTAAGATTTTGTGCAGTTTCAAAGGATTTTAAGGGAATCTTGAGTTCATCCAGAGTATAAACAGGATTTGAAATTGGGATGTATTAGTGATCAATATTAATTTCCCTGTATTTCCACTGCCAAGTGGAATTCAATAATGAGATAAAAAAAATCCTTGTTGATAGGCAGTTATAACAAGACAAGAAGATATCCACGGTCTTGCCTTGGGCATTGCTACTGACATCTGCCCTCAACTCGCAACCTGTAATTTCGCATCCCCTCCTTAGCAACAGAATGCGGCTATTTCTTTTCGCCCTCTCCTGCCGAGGCTACCTTTGTTTTGCATTGCTACCTGCCAAACTAGCGTGAGGTATGTCGTGTGCGTTGCAGTAATGTCAACAGATTCGCTTTGTTCAGCGAATGCGTTCTGTTAGTTACCGTACTTCAGTAATTGCGAGGTGAACTATCGCGATCGAAAATCCACACGCGCTGATTTTATGTATAAATAAAAGAAAACATCAGACGCTCAGAAACGACCTAAAATTATCATTCTCGCTTATATTTCTACACGGTTAGAGATAAATTTATCGGTCCATATTTTCTTCATTTTCCACACAATCTTACAAATTCTGTATCGGGCTTATTACACAATAAAGAGAAAATTTTTCCATCAGCATGACAATTCCTTTTACTGATTGTCTTGGTTGAGTTACAAATTTTCAACTTATGTGAGTCAAAGTATCCTATGCCCGCCAATGTAAATCTAGCAAAGATTGATTATTAAAGAGTAAGAAAATTATTTTAAAATATAATGCATTTTTCTTACAAAATTTCGACGCTTGTTTACAAAAATAACTGCACAATAATTTTAAATCCTTTAATTCTGTTAACATATTTGGTAAAAATTCCAAGCTTTCGTATTTACAAGTCTGTTATGATGTAATTTCCATACATATGACAAATGTGTCAAATCTACCAGATTCAGTTAGACAACTGAAATACGAAGAGTTCGAATCACGCTTGATCCGAGAAAGCGGGCGGGAAGAAGCCGATAGAGAGCGATGTAAACGCGCAAAATAATTTTCTTTTGGTACTGAACAATCCCATGCGTTTCCCGATTATAGTGAAAATAGTGGAGCGAAAGTTACAGCTGCAATTATTTACTTAACAGATAAGTTATGACAGCAGATAAGCCAGGCCAAGATCGATGGATTTTTTCGGGCGTAAAAATCCTAAGTATGGCTTCCTTCGGAAGGGAAGTAAAGCCGTGGGTCCCGTGTCGCACATTTACGGCATTATAAAGAACCTCAAGCCTGAAAGAAGAGGCCTCTGAGCAAAATTTGGGCCGTTTCACGCCCTGACTTGAATGGGACGCTGATGACCTGAGCTGTTAAAGAGCGTCCTTAAATAAAACGAATCAAAATCACATCAGATAAGGATTTTGTGAAGGCGAGGTCGGGGACTTATGGACCTACGCTCCAAGTATACTAGAACTATTTTCGTTCAGAAACGTGTGATTAAGCCAGTTGCAAAATACCAGGAGAGAGTCTATGCACTTGGTTTTAAGATGAATGTGACGCAATTAACATAAGTACCACTCAAAAGTTTATGTCACTCAAATTTCTGTCACTCCGCTAGAATGCTTGATGCAAGAAAAGAACGCCAGAAAAGAAAAGAAAAAAGAAAATACTTTGACAATGGGCAGAGAAGAGCCCTCTTGTGTTCATAGAGCAGAACAATAGTGAGTTAAAAAAATATAAGAGCGGTAAAATATCTTACGTAAGAGGGCAGAGAGTTTCGGCAAGAACAGAAAAGACGATAAAAAGAAAGGAAAAAGTTACTGACCCTATTGATTTGAAAAGGGTGCGAGTTTCGAATCTGTTTAGTGTGCTATATAACAACTAACGTCTCGGTCTTAAGTATGCTATATAAGCAGTCAACTCGACTTCTCAACCTTACTACAATACACGTCAGGATCGCCAGAAAATGCCGAGTCATTACGAATAATTTCATTAGCCCGTTTTCTCGAACTGTTGTTGTTCTTCTTATTTTCATAGCAGCAGCACTAGACGTGAAGGAGCAGGGATGGGAAACCGAAGGACCGTCGACCACTGGAAGCATGCAACTTGGCTTTGCTACAACTTTCCAGTCGGTCCTGGAGGTGTAGTGGTAACCATACTTGCCTTCTAAACCCCAAGATCCCGGGTTCATACCCGGCCAGGATCGATGCATTTTTCGGGCGTAAAAATCCTAAGTATGACTTCCTTCGGAAGGGCAGTAAAGTCATGGGTCCCGTGTCGTACATTTACGCCACGATAAAGGCCCTCAAGCCTGAATGAAGAGACCTCTGAGCAAAATGTGTCGGCCGTGAATAGAATGGGACGCTGATGACCTGACATGTTAAAAAGCGTCCGTAAATAAAAACAAATACAATTTTCCATACTGCGAGCTCAAATTTATAAAGAATAGAAATTAATCCTCCAAACTAACCTTATCATTAGTTATAAAGGTTACGAGCCACGGAGTTTCTGCCTTCAGCTCCACTGTGTTTTCCTGCAAGAACAGAACCACGAACCTCTCTGAAATACCCCGGAGACCTCCTTAAGGTTTCAACACAATGAAAGATTTACTTCTTAAGAGGCGACTACCATGCTGAATTGAGCGTCTGTATGGAAAGTCGAATCCCGGCCGTGGCTGGACTTTTTTAAAATCTGATTCTTTATTTTCAACTAATGTCCTACACATGGTTAGTTTTTTTTTTTTAATTTGTTTATTTACGGACGGTCTTTAACATCTCAGGTCATCGGCGTCCCATTCTACTCAGGGCGTGAAACGAACGACAAATTTTGCTCAGAGGCCTCTTCTTTCAGGCTTGAGGTTCTTTATCGTGCCGTAAATGTACGACACGGGACCCACGGCTTTACTTCTCTTCTGAAGGAAGCCATACTTAAGATTTGTTCGCCCGAAAAAACCCATCGGTCCTGGCCGGTTTCGAACCCGCGATCTTGGGTTTAGGAGGCAAGTATGGTAATCACTACACCACCAGGACCGAAACATTGCTAGTGCGAAAAAACAATTTATATATATATATATATATATATATATATATATATACTAATTCCTATATAGTTGGCGATTAAACTAGAAACCTGGCAAGTAGCGAAAAAATTAAGAAAGAAAACGGCATATATACTGAGTGATTTTTTCTTCGCGCAACCGTTCTACATTGCAATTGACCTCAGCTGACCCCACTCTGCAGTTTTCGTCTCGTTTCCACAGATATGTTCTTGTTTTTATTAATAGTATTTAATGCCGTATTGTACTACTAAGGCAGATAGGAGGTGGACACTGGTGATACATGAAATGAAATGATATATTGGGAATGTTTTTTTTTTAAAGGAAGCAAACGTTCCAGCCTAAGTTTAGGGTACCTTCCCGGCATTTGCCATTTATGAAGACTAAAGAAAACCTGGGAAAAACCTCAGTCAGGGAGGAGGACGGTCCTGGCTGGATTCGAACCCCAGACCTCCCGCTCACGAGTCCGCGATTTAACGACCTCGGTCACCCGTGGCGGTTCGTTGTTGTGTGACAGCGTATTAAGTATTCATCGAGCAGCATAATACAGTCAGTGTATTAATTACGTTCATATGGTTCAATTTTGGCATTTTATTCCCCAAATAGTATTTATTCAAGATTTGTACTTACATACAGAGTAGTCACGAATAGTTCTATTTCCAGATTGGAAAACAAATTTCGTGAAACGTGAAGTATTCTTGATAAAAATCTATGCGAGCATATAGAGTACTCACAAAAGAAACGATATACTGACTTGCTCTGAAACATGCCCTTTATAAAAACACTTCTTCGTATTTCTCAGCTAACAGGAATTTCCTATTCCTCTGTTCGAATGGCTTCAAAGTTTCTGAAGTTAAATCCCTATACAATTACTGTAGTGCAAGAACATAAACCGGGTGACCCTGCATCTATAGTAGAATTTGTGAATGAATTTTGAATAGGTGCACGACACCCTAATCTAATCTAATTTTCTCTGCGGATGAATCTTCGATCCACTTAAATGGGCATGTTAATTCACAAACAACCGATACTGAAGTTCCAAAACCTAACCTACTTCACGAGGAACCCCTGCGTTGTCAAAAGATTAGAGTGTGGTGCGCCATTAGTGGCAAGAGTTAGATAGACCCTATTGGAATAGATAATTGCAGAATATTTTGCAACCATTTTACCGTCTATCAACAGAATTCTGCAACAGCACACAGCCCATACCTCCTTGATGCAATTCATTAAATGTTAATTACTAACCACATATGGCTTCCTCGATTTTTACTTTTGGACGGCATCAAAGAAAAGTGTACAAGAATAATTTATATATATTAAATGAACTGAAAAATAACATTCGTGAAGAAATATCTTCCATTTCTCAGAGGGGCCTGCAGAAGGTAACGGTTAGTTTTATAAGCTGAAGCCAGAAGATGCAGGGAGTAGTGAGTAAACGTCTGCCTCCAGTTCACCGCGATATCAGCTTGATTCGACCGACCGGCCGTTACGCGCCGAGCGGTCTCGCGAAGAAAAAATCACCCATTAGAAGTAATCACGTTTACGCCTGTGTCCCACTGTGACTGTGTCAGTTGATTCTGGTAATAATGTACTTGTAAGTGTAAAGAATAGTGAAGTAGCGAAAGGAAACTTTTAATAGGACATAAAACAGTATTGTGTGTATAGAAAGAGGGGGGTAAAGTAATTGTGGAAAAAGGGTATGGGGAAACAGTAAAAAGAAGAAGTAAAATAGGAAGATAAAGAGGAAGTAAATTAAAATATAAAGAAAAATTGTTATAATAATTATAACTAATATTATTTGTGATTATTATTGCTAATGTTAACATGTTAAAGTAACGAACTGGTAGGGTAAATGTTGCATTGATAAATGTCAATTACATTTGCAAACAGAGAATATAATTAGTGTTATAAAATGAATTAATATAAAATATAATTGTGAAATTTACATAAATATATTTATAAAGATGATATAATATAAAAAGATGATATGGAAAATTAAGAAACATAATCAATAAATATATAATATAAAGTTTGGTATTTATATAGACAGGAATAGAGATGTATAAGTAGTAAAGTAAAAATATGTAAGAAATGTACTGGTCACCAGTGCAGTTTCTACCGGATACCGGTGAATAGTAGTTTAATAATTTAGAGTTAAAGATTAAATGGGAGCAGTAGAAAAGAATGTAGTTTTGTTGTGTGTCATTTTTGTTATTTTTATTACTTAAGTAAATTTCTAATTGTAACCTAGGTATAACTATTATCTGTAAAATAATAATGTAAGAATGTAATTTGGTAATTTAAAAATAAAGTGCAAGAGTTTGCAATACAGTCCTGGTGTAGGAAATAAGGTACCGGGATGGAATATTAAAGAGTATTATTATTATTATTATTATTATTATTGTTGTTGTTGTTGTTGTTATTTGATCCTGGTAGCCTTGCATCCTCTTTCTCCTCGAGCACCCCCTCCCCTACAACCAACAAGGCATAAGAACAAATGATCAGTTCTTGAGCAAAACTATCCTCAGGAACATAGCGATAACAGAGTCATGAAACCTGCCACTTAACCGAATCCTTTAATACCCACCTTCTTTGTTTTACTTATTTCAAAACCGATAATTTTAACAAGAAGTTTGCGGAATTTTAAGCATAGCTGTGATTGAGGAAAACGAACTGACTTAATAATTTCGTAACTAATATAAACGGCAGTTAAATAATAAATCTAAAATTTGTCGACGATGTGGTCTTATTCGCCAAAACACCGAAAGCACTACTAACTATGCTGGAACAATTATGTGAGTATAGCAAAAATGAAGGGCTGTCACTAAACAAAATGAAGACACAGTTAATTTTAAACGGACCTCGGATCCTGATCAAAATAGATGGAACAGTCCTCACATTGTGAGCGAATACATATATATATATATATATATATATATATATATATATATACATATATATATACCAAGGACAACAGATTCCCTTGCATGATTTCATAGATTTCATTAACCTGAAAGCATTTTGGGCCCTTAAGTTTATATTGTTATTATATTGTTAGACCAAACTAACAAAATCAGATTCCAGACGCTCGAAACCTGTGTACGCCCTGTATTACTATATGGGTGCCAGACATGGTCAATAACAGAAAAACAAAAGAATAAAATTCAAATATGCCCCCAAAAAATGCAACGCAAAATCCTGGGAATAACTTTGAAGGACAAAACACCTTGTTAATAAATCAGTTATCTCAGACAACAGGCATCGCACAAATAGCTACCAGAAGCAAATAGCAATGGAGCGGTCAAGTCGCAAGAATGCAGGACAATAGGTGGACCTGCAAGATCTCCATGTGGGACCCACGGGTAGGAAAAAGGACATAAGAAGATGGACAGACCTTTTCAAGGAACTTGCTGGTCAAGATTGGTCAAGAAAAATTGAAAATTTCTGGAGAAGCAACTAGTAACCAAAGAACAAATCAGTCAGAGTGTCTTAAACAGCACACGAACAACTAGCGATAGTAAAAAGCGAGCTTTCCCTTCTTGTTATGAGGCATATGCACTTATGCAACGCAATAGGCTATCTTTATCTTTTTGTATGTAGTTTTAAACCTCACTTTGTGAATAAGTTGTGTAAATCATTTAAATATTCAGTGCGTTAACAACATAGAATGCGTTGCTCTTCTACTCTACAGTTTGTTAACGCTGCTAATTAGTTGCTTTCTGTTCTATAATGGCAATATAATTTTTGGGTGGAATACGGTCTGACGTCCAAACGGAATTTAAGGCTCAGATTCTGGTAAACATCTAAAATTCCACTCCTACTGCTGGCTCCTCCCCAATAACGATGGTACGTGTATTGCCCGATTTCGAAGGCAGCGCAAATCCCCCCACAAGACAATAGTTAACTCTGCCACGCCGCGATGCGACGCAGAGATAAGTTTCACGAAGTTGCTGGAGGCACCGCGGAGAACTGTCTAGACTCCGGAGAGAGAGGCAAGACGTGAGAATTGTTGTGGAAAGATGGAAGGAGATGCTTGACCATTCAGATTACCATCTCTGTTACCGAAATTATGACTTATCAGAGGCGCCAAACTCACCTTGTGAAGAGGTTCCGTAAAGACAATATCTGTTGAGAGCAGGCTGACCTTCAGAGGCTCGTTTCCAGGTAACGCGGCCTGCCAAACACCACCAACTCAGTATTTACATACAACTGACAAGGTTCTTGACCTTGGAGATGTGTTTGCTTCATCAGAGGATGTTGCAAACGCCAGAACTGACTGAAGCTATTCTTTGGAAAGGAAATCAAAGATACAATTCACAATGCCTACCTAACATTTCTGTTATTAATTACGATAAGGCTGTTCCAGGATAGTAGGAGCTAAAAGAATAAAATGTTATTACATCCATCAACAACTTGCGACCTCAGGGATGGTGTTGCCAAGCCTTGACATTGCCTAAATGAATAAAACCAATTAATTCCATAAGTAAGCGTTTTCCACGAAGCGATAAAATGATTAAATGTACCTGACGGCTGTAAGCGCATTATGTAACCTTGGAAACACGCGCAGAAGATTCAGAGATAATTCCTGAGTGACGCAGAGATAAGAAGTCAATTCAATTAGGGCCAAGTACATTTTATTGACATAATGTCATCACACTTACACAAATATAGTACTTACTATTTTTCCAACCCTTTTCAATGCATTTTTCTTTTCTTTCAACGAGCTTCAACGGGGCTCATGCAATAAGTAATTTTTCTATATGCCGGGAAAAAAATTATTTTGAAATAAACTAACTAGTATTCTACAGTGTGGTCATTTGTGTTTTCCCCCGCTAGAGTGTTTTGATGCAGTTCAATAGGGTTTGATCCTGTTATAATTTTGAAGATTAAGCTGCATTGTGGACAGGGCAGATACAACTGATGTTAATAAGTATAGAAGAGGGGCAGGTGTGTCCATAGCCTCAAGTCTGAAAGAAGAGGCCTCTGAGCAAAATGTATTGGCAGTTTCACGTTCTAAAACGAATGTAACGCTGATGGCCTCAGAGTGTCCGTGAGGAAACTAAGTAAATAAAGAAGCTATGAAATCTTCCTATCGTAATGCTTTCCTGAGCTTCCAAATTATATGATCAAGGCAATGAACTGCAAGGAAGATGATTTAGGATCGAAATATTTAATTTTTGAATGGTATTAACGGTTGCAAGGCAACGTATAGTCGCAAATTGCACATGGATGGAAGTCCGCGGCGAAGAAAGCGAATAAAACTCTCTTCCTTCTCTCGTAGTATTGAAGAATTATTACGTGCATATCCCAGAACAAAAGCTTTCATCAGAGTCTGTTGACATGAAGCTGTGTATTGTGTCTTTTGGATTCTGAATCCGTAAAAATGCACGCAAGAATTTCTTTACCCTCAGCATGTGACAATAAAGTTCTGCAACTCTGCACACGCTTCAACTGTTTCATAAATCGCCTATCTTGGCATTCACTTGGTATTGAAAGTCATATTTCTTGGAATGTGCGCTCAGGTCCAAACCTAATGTCCCACCGTGGTCATAAAATCTGCCATTCTTCACGAATAAGGTGAACCTCCGTCTGGCCTCAAATATTAAAGAGCGCTGCTAAGTTTCTAGCATGACTATTGTCTTTTGTTTTGTTTTCTACTATCTGTTCATAGATGTCCTTTCGTGCTGTAGTAACTTAGAACTTTATATCCAGAAATCTGCTTTAATTATCGAATTGACCTTGAAAAAGAACAGCGGCCAGAACTAAAAATATGGGTTACACGAACAGACTCTTAAAAAGCATGTTCAAAATAAATTATAATGAACGTAGACAAGAAATAGATCATGCAGATTATATAACGACTTTTACTGACATGTCTAGTCAAATGCAGCCAGTTGTTATGTAGTTTGGAGGCCGGATTCTGAATATTTTAATTCACCAAGGTCAAGATGCACATGCAGTTTCATAGCGCGTTTTTTGTCCTAACATCTCTTCGCTATCTACGAGAGATATTTGATAAAATTCTCGGTATGACCCATACATTGCAGCAACAGTTCTGAAGCAATTTTATTATCAAAACTCGCCAATTTCTGTAAAAACATTTCGGCGATAATGCATTGTATTTCACCGAATTTATTTACCAATCTGTGAATCAAACTTCCATTTGGAAGTTGAAAATGATGGAATTTCTCTTGAATCAATATTCGTATATCATGAGCAGATTCTGTACGCACGTACGAGTCGTAAATAAAAACACTGCACTATGCCGACTAATGGATACTTAATACACTGTCACGCAACACATAAGAACATGTCCTTATGTTCCTTGAGTTAAAAATACGGATCTCTCCTCCTGCTCCCCAGCCGACCTTTTAGTGTGTGAACGCGATGAGATCCCACCTGTGCCCAACTGCACGTGAAATAATCTCGCTAAGGAAAAATCATCTAGTATACAGAACACCCTGACGTCAGCGGAGGGCCCCCATCCACTTCAAGGAGTTCGAACTCTTCAGATGGGTCGCTTCAAAGGGCAAGCCACTGTCACATCGCACCAACCTCTCGCCTGGCACTTTCAACTTTGCAGCAAAATCAACGGAATGAATCAAAATTAAATGCAAAAGCGGAACTTTAGTGGAAAGGAAGGGATACCATAAGAAACCCAAAGTTCAGAATGGCCAGTTCCAAGAGATTTGAACCCGGGACCAGCCGAATGCGAGTCCCAAACTTTACTTTTGTCATTCTCGCTACATTGTTATGTATATAATACAACCACTTGAGTTTATTCATTAAATGTATACTCGCAAATGCAATGAGCAACAAATTATTTAATATCTGTTTCTTCTTCCTAAACCAGGTAGTGAAGAAAAGACACACTCCCGTTTTAATAATGTATAGATTCAATATTTATGAGAGCCTGCTCTTTGTCAGTAGTTCAAAGTGCATTATCATAATAATAAACTCTTTAGGGTTACGCTGTGTTCTTAAAGTTGTGATTAATGTACTTGCACCGAAAACGACAGGAGAATTGAGCTCATATATGAAAAGATACAAACAAATTGTAGGCTGAGTTATGGAACATTAATTTCTTAAACAGTTTTCATCTAATTATCATAGTATTTATACCTACATGCCATAATTTTGAAACTGAATCCATTTTATGATAACCAGAGCCCGGAAGATCAGGCATTTATTTTGGTTAAAATTGGCAGGCCAGACTACCCTTACAATACAGAAAATAGGCAGCAAAATAATGAAAATAGGCACTTATTAATAGTGAACAGAGAGTAACCACTCATTATTAATGAAAAAAAGTATTTAAGATACTTAATAATTTCTTTATCACTTAATTAAAGTGAAGATTACTTTTCTTGGTTTCAAGCAACAACAAGATTTCCCCCCCCCATTTTTCATGATGGAAAAAGAACGTTCTGCTTCCACTGAAGTAACTGGAGCACATTAAAAACAAGTTATTTCGGAAGGACTCATACCCAACCTTTCAAGACATCATGAAAATGTTAATCAAGACAAGGTGAAGTAGTTTTGAATAATACTGGCGAATGAGAAAAAGATAAGCAGCGATTTCTGGTCGAGTTCATTTTCTGTTTATGTCTTTATAGGGGAATCAAGTTGGTATCTCTCTTACTTCCGCATTGAACACATGTGAGACGGTTTATTGCACAGATGTACAGCTCTCATCTTTTGCTTGCAACTGTTTGTTACATTTATGCAGCTGAGAAATTACCCCAACACAAATTTCCCAGCATTTCTCGCGCAGATCGACACATTCATCAGGACTATTCAAAACTACAGCACTTCCTTTATCCTCTCTATTTCCTATGTGCCCGAGGTAACCCTGCGTTCCTTTCATTAATGACGTGCTGCTATTTAAAGAACTTAAGTAAACGGGTTGAGGAGAAAAAAATTCACTGTTTAAAAAGAAATAAATATATAACAAGATTCTCAATAGATATCATTGTGAGGTGCACATATCTTCAATTTATTGAAACTCTTTATGTAGTTTTTAAAATGTATAAATAATTGGAGAAATAATGCATAACGATCCAAAACAGGCAAGGGGGGGGGAATAAAACTGGCGCTACCCCAAATGTATGGAAACATGTTCATTTCTATTTGACTCTTAAATATATAGAAAATGTGTTTTGCCTAATTTCCGGGCTCTGATTATAGCGTTATAGAGTCATTATCGCGGTATACTTAGCACAAATTAAATTTTCTATTAATTTCACCCTAATTCTCATTCTTCCCTGTACAAAAAAGTCATGCTTCGCAACTGCTAAACGTTGGTTCTAGTGATAAAAATCGTTCGGGATACGACGGTGAGGAAGTAAAAAGTCTGTAACTTCCTTTGGAAGGGAAATAAAGTCGTTGGTCTCGTATTGTAGATTTACGGCACGTAAAATAATCTGAAGCCGGAAAGGAGCGGCCTCTGAGTAAAATTTGTCGGTTGTTTCACGCCCTGAGTAGAATGGGAGGCTGATGATCGAAGATGTTAAATAAAACAAATAAATAAATAAATAAATAAAAACAACTGCTAGACTAAGGACTACTTTGAAAAAGCAGAGTAAAAGACGGAATGTTTTGAAAGTTTATAACTGCAAATAAAGCCAATACCTAGTTTGTTAAATGGCCTACAGTTTACATACATATTCTGCACATAAAAGTCCTTCCTCTGCTAATTTTTGCCTTGCTGCCTTCAGCTGTACCTCAGAAAATTTCAGTCACACAAGCCAGGTTTGATTATCCAGTCGGTAAGCTGATGAACAATTGGATCAAGACTTGTGGCTCTGCATTTGAGAATAACGGCATGTTATCTATCAAGCGCTCGTTCCCTTGGAGTCCATTTACATCATCATCAGCATAATCCTCGTTTGGAATTCCATATGACTGCGAGGACGGATGTGCCCAGGCGAATTTTTCCCATCAGCAATTCGAGAAAAGCAGGGGTCGGGTTGCTCGTCATCTGCCGGTGAACGTGCAGCCACGCCGAGCTGGCACCTTGCGGCAATACGTGACAATCTACCAGCACAATGTGAATAAATACGAGATCCTGGAGTCGGCGCGTGATTAGCCTTCAGCGGAGAAATATCGCGCAGATGTTGAAAAACTGTCTGTCAGAGGAATCGCCAAGGAATCCGTACCTAGCGTTGCCGCTATTCTAACCTTTACATTGAGTGACAAGGATAGTAAACACTGAGCAAGGCTTCCCGATAGTGCTGAAGAGTGGCATTGGTGATAGATCTAGTCGGCATTTTTGACTTACTCTCGGGAATCTCCCCTGTACCCTTTCAAAGCTTTGCTAAGTAAATGCTACTGGAGGCAATGTTCCGAAATGGCCAAGAAATGCCGTTTATGTGCAGTCTTGTTTTGTTTTTCCCCAGCACACAGCGCAACTGCCCACTCCCACTAAGGCAGTATAGAGATGAGTATTCTCATCCGCCATTTTGGTGCCAGTGGGGAGCAGAAGTCAGTATATTAAACTCGTTTGTTGATGTTGAGTGTGCTTAATTTATTATTTAAAATTGTGTTGAATCTCACCAACAAAATTGATTTCTGCAATCTTTGTTTCGATTTGTAAATCATACGAAAAATGTAAACTGCGTAATTTCATCAAATATTTAAGTAAAAATACAGGCTGTATAACCTCTCTATTTCAACGCATCATTTACATATAATGACAAAAATAGTAAGCTTGTTTATAGTAAATTACTTGTAAAATAAATTAATAATTTTAGAATATAATGAATACTTATAGAATAAAATGTACGGTTATATATTGAAAGATTAATTATTATATTAACAGATGAAGAGTATGTCAGTGAAAAAAGATTTATATACACAATCCCAGGAGAAAGAATCATTCGTGAAAAGTGTGAAAATTCAAAATGTAAGACAAAATGTAGAAGGCAAATGTATAGCCTTCAAAAAATGACCAAATTTTTACCCAAGAGGTTATGTTTTATAACACCAAGTAATGTTAATAAAAGTAATAAAAAAAGGTTAAAACAATATTTCACAAAGATCTTTCCACTTTCTTAATACTATAGTTGTGATTATCAGTAATTTAGTTATAATAAACATTATGTTTTGTAGAAAAATTAATACGTACATAAGGAAACTATACACCAACAATAAAGCCTCTATTAACCACACAAAAATATTTAAATATTTTTTTAGACTTTTAAACTACCTTTCAAATAATTGGGAAAACCATTTTTCAACAATATACACTTTATAATATTTCCAGTACAATCTTCACTAGCTATGTTCTTAACGTATACTACTGCTCGCCGGAGGCACTAAAATGGCGGACGAAACACCTGTCTCTTTAGTGCTCTACACCCACGATCGACATAATACTAAAAACTCAGTTATTTTTTCAGAGAAGAGGAAATTTCTTCTTCCCGAATCGGTGGGGATGAAATAATTTTATATCAGAATATGCTGAATACAGCTGATCTCACTTTTTGTGCAAGAGATTTTCTGCGATTTTCTTGATTGTTCTAATCAAGCAACCTGTTCACACATGACGCCTTATTTTCTTGTCCACTTTTGAATTTAAGTACTATTTTACGGACTATAACGTCACGGTCACGCTGATGAATCTTGGAAAACGCCCTTGAAATTCTACACGGCATTGAACAACTGAATCACTTTTTAAGAAGTTACAGAAAATGAAAATACGTTATTCCGTATTAAATCTTTGAACCATGGAAAACAAATAACACCTCAGTTCTCCAAATCTTAACATACACTAACCAGCTTTATCAGGCAATATCCCTCCTTGATTGTCGGTATGTGCAGCTGTGATCTGTCAGTTTGGGCGAAAAATGATACGAAAATTCTATAGTTGTCAGATGGGGCTTGTGGAGCCTTAGGGTTTATTTCCTCATACTACACTAGAACACATTAAATCTCTATATGGGATGTCGGTCCTGGTGGTATAGTGGTAACCATACTTGCCTCCTAAACCTAAGATCGCGAGTTCATACCCGGCCAGGACCGATGGATTTTTCGGGCGTAAAAATCCTAAGTATGGCTTCCTTCAGAAGGGAAGTAAAGCCGTGGGTCCCGTGTCGTACATTTACGGCACGATAAAGAACCTCAAGCCTGAAAAAAAGAAGCCTCTGAACAAAATTTGTCGGTCATTTCACGCCCTGAATTGAATGGGACGCTGATGACCTAAGATGTTAAAGAGCGTCCGTAAATAAACCATATAAAAATATATGCCACTGTGCGATTGGTCGCTGAATTAAGGTGTTGCTCTTCTATGAAGTTTTAATGCTGTTATTAGTCTGAGATTCGAAACCGACCTAAAGTCGCAAATGGCTTCATATGGGAAAAGGAAGTTCATATGGATCTAGCACTGTCCGAAAAAGTACGATGATCAAGAATTAAATGCAAACCTGAATTGTAGTAGATTAGATTTCCGGACACTCCATTGCAGTTTTCCTCTAAAGGGTTGATTCTCTATGCCTATGATCTTCGTAGTTGTAGCTTAAAGCTTGCGTTAAACAGTTCCATAGATATCACATCTACACCCCTGTCAGGCAGAGGACACTGGAAAGTGTATTATTTTATAAATATAAGAAAACAAGACAAATATTATACCAAGAGGCTGGTTGATTTGTTTTATTTACAGACGCTCTTTAACATCTCAAGTCATTAGCATCCCATTCAATTCAGCAGATAAATTTTGCTCAGAGGCCTCTTCTTTCAGGCTTGAGGTTTTTTTACGTGCTCTACGACAAGGGTCCCACGCTTTACTTCCCTCCCGAAGGAAGCGATATTGTAGATTTTTACGTCCAAAAACGTTCAGAACCGACAAAAAAGAGAGAGGGGCTAGTGGAGAAAATGATGCAAAAGGAATAAAAAGTGTGAAAACAAGATGATGAATGATTCACTAATAAGGGAAATAGGGGATTGAAGCAAACACACACATACGGAAATATTTTACATTTGATTTAGAGCCACAAGCCCGTTTGCCAGTTCGCAGATACCTTTAGTAGATTATATTACTTTGAAAACTTAGTTGTCTAAGTGCCAAAGGTACAGTTCCCCGGGTTTAGGGAGCACAGTAATGTAAGTAGGAACCAAAGGCGGTAATGTTTATTCCGGAGATTTCGGGTTAAATCTCATGAGGTTGGCCATACCGACTGTGGAGTTTACGTGATTCTTCTGGCCACTTAGGCCAATGCGGGGTTGGATATTTACATTTTGTTACAGAGAAGAAAGTGCCAGGAAAGGTAGGTTTTGTATGGAATGACAATAGCTTGTACTTCTTTTGAAAGGTTATGCCCCGGCATCTGGTATGGAAGCGGACCTTCTGAGGGGCTTGAAACTTCTTGAAGGGAGGCACCGCCGGTATCCAGAGTAATTAGGGGTTTTGTAACTGTCGGAGTTTCAGCACCCCTAGATCCTGGCAGCCCAGTGTGGTCAGTCACCACATCCCTGCCTACCGAAGGTATTCCCACTGCGGGCCTAGCCAAAAAGGGCTGGTCGTTGAGCAAGACTGAAGAGACCAAAATAACTCGTATAAAATATCGGTTATTTGGGTGAAAACTTCAAGTTGACTAATGAAATTTAGCAACGCAAAAAGAAAATTGAATTTCTAAATGTGACAGAAAAACAACTTTAAAAATGCGGGGGAGGGGGCAACTTTGTAACTTTTCACAGGTCGGTCCCTATAAACACTTTAAATTCTCTACACTGATACCTCCTGACATGAAAGAGCCTACAATATGCTCTTCTATGGAGAACAACTTCTTTAGGTTAACAAGAAGTCCGGTAAGTGTGGATGTCGAAAGATGTCATCAATCAGATAGCTCCCCAATTGTCCTCACCAACTTAGAAAATTCCTAAGCCGGTACCGGAGATCAAACCTGGCGTATGATGTTAAAGGCTCCCAATTCTTGAAGCACATTCGAAAAGTAATGCTGTAAACTAGTGCTCCTAGCGGTGACAATAGAAACTTGTATCATGCCATAGGGCAGCAACTGTTTAAAAAAATTACTATATTAAAAGCTCATATACTCACGGTTAATATTCGGAGTAGTTAATTTTTTGCTGTTAAAATCTATGAGTGCAATCAATTTACAATCGGACACGCTTAGTAGTGGCACCTCTATGACGCCTGGTTAACAAAGTAATGCGCGCCATCTAATGAAACTGCCTCAGGACTACAAATGAAATTTCTTATATAAAAAATTCATTGTTTGTTTTTCAAAAAAAAAAAAAAAAAATAGGGAAACTTACTCATTGGATGACCACATCGTTGGTTGATGGATGCAGTCCGGGAGGCTTAGGCCCTAATTTGTTTTTGGTCCATTTAATATTTAACTTTTTGCTGTCCCTAACAATTTATATCCAATGGTCACGATACTGCAAAAAGGAAAGTGCGTATGTGAGTAGCCATTGGTGCTTCTCATAATATAAGATGGGCCATGTCAACCTGCTTTTAAAATAGGGACTCAGTTGTCATTACATAACGATATTTCGTCGATATAATGTACTATTCCTAGCAGAACCCCGAACAATTACTTCTGCAACGAAGAAGAAATTACCAGGCTATGTACAAACTGTGAGAACACCACAAAACATCGAAAGAGTTACCAGCTTGAGAAGAATTCTGCATAAAGATTTAAATTTTCATCGAGAAAAAGTAAATCAAATGACATTCTGTTAAAACTTTCTCAACGTCTTTACAGATGACATGGGCGAGGAAGCACATTTTTAATTAAATGACACAATGAACAAACAAAATGTTGATCTGATTCAAATCCACAGCACCTCTCCAGTCCACAAGTAACAGTTGTTAGTTTTGGTCCTTATTATTTTGAAAAGAATGACAAAGCTGTTAACTTCTGATCGTTGTTAGGAGACTTCCTTACTACAGAACTACATTATCATGGACTCGATCTCAACGGAATGTGGTTCAACAAGATGGGGCTACAGCCCACTGCCAAGTATCCAATTGCAATAGTTAAAGAAATGTTTCCAAACTATGTCATTTCCAAAAGAGCAGATGTTCCTTGACCCGCACGTTCGCACGATCTATCAGCAGGTGAATTACCTTTGGGGGGTTACTTCAAGTCTAAAGTACATCAGGAAACTAAGGGACATTAATGGACTCAAGGAGTATTCACAACCGCATCAAAAAATATATTGCAATCTGTATGATAGATTGTAACAATGTACCTTAAGTGATGACGGCGATTTAAGAGGTGTGCTATATGGAAATTGAGGTCATTTCCTCAAATGGCATTCAATAGCCATTGATTTTTAATATGTATTATTTATTGTTAATTTTTTATATTCAAATAGTCTATAATCTCGTGGCAAAATCGCCTAAAGTGGTCCGCATTAAATTCAACTTTCAATACCGCTCCATCTGACATCAACTGAGTGTATTTTTTTTTTTAATAGATGTTAACGCCTAAAATCGAATAATGCAAATGGAATAATAAATAGTGACGCAAATAAAGGAAGACTTACATAAGTGGGATTCAAACCCACGTCCTCAGCTAGTGCAGTTTGCTGAAGGGCTGAATATTTCTCCATGACTGAGTAGTTATGCCAGGAAGAGAAGACCAAGAAATAAGAGCACTGAATCACTGCTTCGGGTTTACTTTACTAAGGCAAGACAATTATCACAGCTCTGTTATTGCTACTTTAGGTTCATTAGCCACGAGACCATTGCGGGAGAGCATAAAGTGCTCCCTCCGTTACAGATTGTGTGTGGTGCGTGTATAGCTGGTTCGCACAGCGCATGCGCTGCTCCAAGTCCCTAGAGACTTCCCACAAGGCAGCGCGGCGTTGAGTGTGAGTCAGTGAACCCAAAAGACATTCACACATTCATTCGTATTCGTGAGACAGACACGCCGACTCGTCTGCCCGGATTGCAGCGTTTGTAGCCTACTTTGCCAGCGATGACATTTACGCAAATCACCCACACTGATGCTATGAACAATTGAAAGGAAAAGTGCAGCTCTAGCGATCAAAAAGTCAATGAAGATGCGAATAATTTTTATTGTCATCCAATATAGTGGCCAATTGAAAAATAATTACTTCAAAATTACTTTATTTAAAATAAATAAATAATAAAAATATTACTATTGTGCAGACAATGGGGATTATTTACAATTTATTTGTTTGTTTTGAAGTAAGTCCACGATTAATAATGGAATTATTATTTCATTAGTCAGCAAATTTCAACATTTTGTTTTTGTATCTGGTTTGAAATATAATGATCCTTCTAAATTTAGGGTTATAATTCAATGAAAAGAAACGCTTTTTTCTATCACGTCAATGCAATGTGGGTGGGCGTTAGTTATTTTAAATTCATTAAAACAATTAAACTTAGAAGTAATAAATGTGCGAAATTACCTACAGAGCCCTCATTTGGATGCGCGGCCGGCTTAATAGGGATTTATTTGGCAACGGGAAGCACTCTTTTTGTCGCGTCTCTTAAATTCAAGCACATAGATTTCTACCACACCAAACACCAATTTTTTGATCATTGTCATACAAATAAAAATCGTGCTTCATCTGTAGTAGTAGTAGTAGTGGTGGTGGTGGTGGTGGTGGTAGTGGTAGTAGTAGTAGTAGTAATAATAATAATAATAATAATAATAATAATAATAATAGAGTGAACATTAACTTTATCCAACACCCAATTGCAGAAATTAACTCTATTCACATATCCCGTTGTTGCAATTCCTGGACCACAGTTATCTTATTTCTAAAAGTTTAATGCCACATTTTTGGAAATTCCTGAAACCCGAGCAAACTTTCTCAGATATTTCTTCGGATTTCGTTGTAACTTTATTCCAATGTCATGCAGTTTTTCCTCTGTAAAAACATGACCGTTTACTTTCGATTTCAAGAACTATTCACAAAATTACGAACAGTTTCTCTGCTAGACTCAGGAACTGCAGGGAATCTGTCTATAATCTCTCTACACGAGTGTGTTGTCGCATAGGAATCGTACATGAAATTTCTATGTGCTAATGTATGCTGACTTTTGGGGCATTATAACAATATTAATATACTACATAACACCGAAACACGTAGTCTCACAAAGTCCAAATGTTACACGGGGAGGCGGGAAAGTGGAGGGGGGGGGGGAAGAACTGGTTAGAAACAAAGCAGGCAAATCCAGTTAAGCCGGCCATGCGACCAAATGAAGGCTCTGTACTTGAGTTGCAGAATTGGAAAAAGTTGTTTTTCCCTACGAGGTCACAATACTGTGTGTGTGTGGACGTGATGTAGAAATATGTTCAAGTTGCAAATTTTATTCCTTCTTTTGTTATGAAAAGTGTGTTCTCCTTTTGTCTGGTGTTTCATCACGCCCCCTAAGACACTAACAGTGATCGCCCATCATCGAAGGATTACAGTGCCCTTAATAACGATCTTCCACAGTAAGATATCTTGATAAAAGCGCTCACCTTCTCATCGCTAATGTCACACAAATTTTCCGGGAAGAAGTCAAGGCGTGAATTTTAAGCGAAATTTTACACCCATGTTCTTGTACTTCTCCAACAGATAGATAATTACCTTGAAAGTCATTAACAATTGCTTTGAAAGAGGACTAAGCATTGGAACAGCGAATGGCATGGCTCCACCTTTCAACCATTCCGTTAGAGTAGTGGTAGAGGCTACGCATGCAACAAGTGCAAAATTTTGATCAACAAGAGGAAATTCAAAATAAAGTTTATGCGCCTTCTTCACTAAATCAGCGGTTGGCTTTCTTTGACTTTTTTGGAGTGAAATTCCCACTCACGTAACCAAAATTGTCCGCCACAAAGTTTCACCGTCTCTCCCAAGAAACACAAAAAGGCAGATAAACGCAAACTGACAATACAAGGTTAGGCAACTAACTATAAGAATTGTATCATGCGTGTTTCAACAGGTGCTAGACTACCACTCCTCCATCTAGTGATTATTTTTACAAGCTATATCACTATAATAAAAACAGTAGCATACAAAAGAACAAAATACCACTTATAAACAAAAGAACAGAGAACAGCGAAAAACAAAATAACAAATCATGTTATGTACTAATTGACTTATAACATGTGAGATGCAAAATGGCTGTTTACTAGTGTTGAATGTTATAATTAGTAATAGTAGTAACTGTTATAAGAGATAACTGAGTCGATCTTGGTGGTCTAGAGGTAACAATGCAGACCCTGGATTTCTTTACGGCGTAAAAATGCTAAGGATGGCTTCCGTTGAAAGGGAAGTAAGGTCGCGGATTCCCTGTAAGAAATTTACGGTACGTAAAAGAACCTCAAGGCTAAAAGAAGGAACGTCTGAGCAAAATTTATCAGCCTGAACTGCATGACCAGAGATGTTACAAAGCGTTCTTAAATAAACAAATGTTAATGTTAATGGCCAGCAGTGAACTTTGATCAGAGAGCAACTTACACGCATGAAATTGCCTCGGCGGTTTCGTGTGCACCAGCACTGCAAGATTCAATCCCTGCCAGGTCTCTTTACTTATTTTATTTCCCCTTTATTACGAACATGTAAATTAATTATGATTATAATATTCTATAAATGGTGACCAGATAAGAAATATATGTGACACGGACGATATTCAATGGCCTTGAAATCAACACCGCACTACTTTGATTCCACCTTTGCCAGTACCCGAAGTTAGACTTTAAAAAAAACAAAAAACAAAAAACTCGCGTTTGTCAGCAGCGGTACAAATATGGCTTTACCGGTATTACACACTGTTGTTAATATTGGTAGAAAATGACATGCTTTAGCAATAATCAAAGAAATTGACTCAGAGTTTAGCTAATATTCCAGAAACACTAAATTTCAAAAAAGACCTATAAGTTTTACTTAATTAAATAGCATTTGTATATCGAAATTATATTACCTTACTGCAATCTATTTGCTAATAGATCACAATAATAATTTCTCAAGTATATATACAAGCAAGAACACGGCAGGAAATCATTTGATATTCTACTATATTTAATTCCGCATGTTGCTTTGAATTTCGAAAGCATTCGTTCTGAAGCGTCCAGGTAATAAATAACCCGATCGCGTGTAATATTAAAAACATTTCACATAAAACTCTCGTCTACTTTTATGAACCAGATGTGAATCTACCGGAAAAATCTGGAGCTGATTAAGAAATATTTGAACAAAACTAGTCACGCAACTGTGCCCCGAAATTTAGCCTGAAGGAAAAGTTAACATTCTCCAGCCTACATCTTTTATCAGTCGACATCGGTGACGCATGTTGAAGTTATTGTGATCTACCCATTAGAATAGGCTATTTATAAGTTAATTTGATGAATACACCAAAGCGTTTTGCAATTAGACTATTCATTGCCAGACAATAGTGCCTACAAAAATGTATCTAACGTAACTGGCAACAATCGACCTTATGCTTTCAAAATATGCATAAGTGAAAGCTTAAATATCCATAATTACTATCATTTTTGAGTTCATTCCTGTGTCAATAGTCGGTGAAAAATCGTGAATATTTCTAAAGGAAACTAGATCTACGTTTTCACACTCTATAAGCTTGATTAAAGAGGGAAAAAATCCACAAGAACTTGGTAGCTGTTCATGTGATCAATTGTGTCCATTTGATATCACTGCATGATGGATTCGATCATATGGAGGGCGAGTAACTTTAAAAGACAACCCTCGCACTGGCCGTCCTCGGGAAGCTGTGAACGAGAGAACAATCCAAAGACTGAAGAGGAAAATCTATACATTACTGTTGAAATATTAACAAGACGTATTGGTTGGGTATAGCATTAGCAGTATACTCCACGAATACTTAAAGCTGCGAAAAACTGCGCAAAATGGGTTTTACTTTGTCTAACCAACGAAGAAAAGACGAGGCGGAAGAAATGTGCTAGGAAACTGTTGAACTATTTCCACCAAACGGTCCTAAACGTTTGACAGATATATAAACTGGTGATGAAAGTTAATTTTATTACTATAATAAACTCACAACTGCGCATGGGTAAATGACCAGTTACCCTTTGACATGATTTTCGTTCTCGGAAGGGAATGTTCCCTGTTTTCTTCAAACTATGAAGAACCATTTGTGGTTGACTGTATGCCAGAAGAAATGATAATGAATAGAGACTACTATGATACTTATATTTTGGATCCTTTAATTGAAGAGCGTCCAAAGACAGGAACTTCAAGGCTGTTGCTTTTGCACGAACAGAGCAGCTGCAAATTTGAGGAAACTGGAAGTCGCCAAAGTTCATTTGCTTGACTATCTTATCCTATAGCCCTGACCTTGCACAGTCGACTTCTGGTTGTTTCCTCGAGTGAAATCTTGCATTACTGGAAAACATTTTAAATGAGTGCAGGACATTCAGCTCTATTGACAATATCTCACACCGAGTACCGTAATGCTTTTGACAAGTGGTTGCACCGTCTGCAACTTGTGTGGAGAGAGATGGAGAGGAAGAATTTGAAGGATTGTGAGATGAAGTTTCCGAATTCAGTCCTTAGCTTGGACTTTAAGGTGACACTTGTTTTGAAAGGACGAACAAGAAATTTAGTAAAATACAGAAGTAACGTGACAAATTCCATTTGATTTAGCTTGCAAACTAGAAGTAAGCAAACCTAAGAGAGTGGAGAAACATATAATATACAGCAATAATTTAGTGCACATTAACATACAATTAAAGCTCATGGACGATATTCTTAAACAAGGAACAAGATTATTTATTTCTACCTTGTGTTCCCGTAAATACTGTTACACACTTTTGAAAGGAAATGTGTTAACTATTTAATAACAATAAGTTTTGCTGCCAGACACGATCGTTCTCATTGTTATGTTTGGATGCAGGAAGAACAGAAGTCTTGAGGTTTAACCTTGGAATGGGGAAATTATGAAAACCGTGTTGGTGTGATAGCCCTTCATAGGGTTGGCAAATCACCAAGTGAGAAATTCTAGATTCTTAAACAAGTGTAAACCCTCTTCATGGGAAGCTATTGAGAGGCTTCCAAAGGTTCAGAAAAGGCCACCATTCTGCCCAGAAATGGTTTGGTGGGGAGTGAGTTGTTATACTCTCACCAAGCTCCGTTGTAGTTGAAAGGGAATGAAGACAACCGCCAAAGTGTACGAAACACTTTGCTGGAAAATGTGGTAAAGAACTTCAACACGACTTTGTTCAACAGGCATTGGAGGTTACAGTAAATTTCAGTTCTAACCCACTTGAGAGATTTTATTAATGCTCAAGGGTATGGTTTGCAAAAAATTACCTTTATACTGAGAGTATCAAGCAGTCCTTAAGAGTTTGGGGAATCCGGTCAGTGTAATGACAAACTGGAATAATTTTTCTGCTAAATGTTTGGAAAAATAACTATATATCAATTAAAATACTTTTATTTTTTAGTTATTTAACTAAACTTTGCAACAGTATTTATAGCAAGACTAGACAATATACAAGTTGCAGAGGTATTTAATAACAAAGAGGAAGGTTAATTAAAATATGTAATTGATGGAGGGAAAGATTTTGGAAAAGGAAATTTGATTTGATAGGTCCTGGGTGTAATCTCAGGGATAAATAATTCTTTTCTCTTCGACGATGGTTACCGCTGACTTACAGTTTTGCCACGGCTATTGAGACTCCTTGCTGGATATTTTTATGGTCCTGTGACCATAGGGGAAGGAGTCTTGGAGATTAATAATATTTTTTCGTTATGGAATGTGACACAATTTGTTGTTCATACACTATTGGACATAAACTATTGCACTATTGCTCTTAAATAATAAAGCTTGTCCACTTAATTCTCTTCCAATAATAACTACCGCTTTCCACTAATTGAACGGAAATGAGAACGCGCTTCCACTGATATTGCCCATCTGAAAACTCTTGCAAAACTGACCGCGGGCTACAAAATTGCAAAAGGCCTACGTGACTTTTTCCATACAGAATCAACTCAAGTGGTTGGCTTCTTCCCTTGAAGAGGTTATCGGCCTGTCTTTTCGTCCCTGCAGTCGCCATATGTTTTATGGTGCGTACCCTGCTTTAGAAAATTTCTAACAGAATACCAATAAACATCTTGCTCAAGGATTGTTTACAAATATTGTTACAACAAGCTACAGAAATTCCCGGGTCAGATTTTATGGCTGGGGGAAAATAGCATTACACTCATTCTATAATGAGAAAGTTACATAAAATTACTTGCTACAATTACTCTTAATTAAATATAGAGGTAGCAGCTTATAAATACTGACTCAAAGTTTAGATGTGGCCGTACATGCACTGAAGATGAAGCGTGCTCCAGACACGTAACTAAGAACCCACCCCTGGTATCATAATGTAGGACCGAGTGAAAATGAGATTATAAGCACCTCAACCCAGCAAGTGGACAGTACCAAAAGTATGTAGATGACGGGTGCCACGATTGTTGCCGTGAACCAAAAAGCACAATCGAAAAGAAATTCCAATGTAGTGCAATCGCAATTCATGAGCAATTCGTGACTGTAGGCGAAACTTGGATACTTAAATCAAAGCTCGTCAAAGAATTTGGAGACCGTTCTGTAAACAGGAAAGGTAATGATCATTCTAATTTGGAAAAGCCCATGCAATGTTGTTCGTCCATTAATTGAAAAGGGCAGATATAATAACAGGTGTTTATTTCCGCATTGCTCGACAATTTGAAAAATGAATTGAAAGGAAAATGCCAAATTGGCGAGCAAAGTAGTACTCTCTCGCTATCCTACACATGGACAGTGGCTGGAAATGCGCAATAATTGAATGTAAACTTTTCCTGTTTCCCAATGATTAATTTACACAATCATCAGAGTGACGAAAGTCACTATACCAAGTGCACAATTCCTGATGAAGTATATTTTAAACCTCGTATACTTTAATATATTTTTTTTATACTGAACTGTTTATTTCATGGAAACTCGATTTGATATTGTTGGCAATTCTCACTATGCAAGGTAGCACTTAACCTTCACACAAGTCTTATCAGGTGTCATACCTTATCTGTTTAGTAAATAATTGCAGCTATAACTTCCACTCCGCTATGTTCAGTTGTTCAGATATAGTTGCTTAAAGAAGGCTATGTGTAGAAGGTTGTAACATGTTCTAAATGGAGCATCGAGCTGGTGTTAAGCTCTTCATAAAAGAAGCACTTACTCCAAATTAAATTAAACAGCGATTGAACGGTGCATGTGGGGAAGCGTCCTCCTCATATTCTACCGTAAAAGAATGGGACATATTTTTTCGAATGGGTCGAGAAAGCATTGAAGACGAAGAGCGTGCAGGTCGGCCCTTGAAGGTGCTCACTCCTGAATACATCGCTCTTGTGGAAGAAGAAATTATAGGAGACCGGCGGCTCAAAGTTGCAGAAATAGCAGCAAGGTTGGGCCTTTCTAAAACAACAGTCCTTTGAATTATTCATTCACATTTAAACATGCATAAGGTTAGTGCAAGATGGGTGTCTCGACTTCTTTCCTCAATGCAAAAGCAGCAATATGTTGTCAGGCATTTCACAGCTCTGCCGTGGCAACGAGAGAGAAGTCCCGCAAACCATTGTTACAGGAGATGAAACTATGTCCTCTACTATGATCTCTTGTCCAAAATAGAATCAATGGAGCGGAAACCTGGCGAAGCATCACCTCTAAAGCCCAAAGTCACTCAGTCAACCAAGAAGATTATGGCCACAATCTTTTGGCACTGTGAAGAAATACTCTTCATTGACTTCAAGGAGAGGAACACCACAGTAAATGGGGAGTACTATGCTGGCCTACTGCACAGACTACGTGCTTCCATTAAAGAGAAAAGGCGAGGAAAGCTGAGTGGTGGTTTGCGCTTTCGTCACGACAACGCGCCTACGTGCACACAGCTCTTGTTGCAAAGGAAGCTGTGAAGAAATGTGACTTCAAGGAGATCGACCATCAGATCGAGCTCCCAGTGGCTATTTTCTCTTCTCAAAACTCAAGGACCTTCGAGGAAGGAAATTTAAGTACAACGAAGGAGTGATGGATACTGTTTATGTCCATTTTGCAGACAAGACTTCTGACTATTTGGGGGGGGGGTTGCAATGTTAATTGAAACATGTGAGAAGTGTATTGCAATAAAGGGTAACTATATTGAAAAGTGAAACAGGGTTTTTGTTTTTATCATACCTAGAAAATGGTTAGGCTGGAAACAGACAATTCTTACTTTTTTATTTCAAAAAACTTAAATCTTCAAAATATTTGGGTAGGGCATCTGGTGACACCAGTCTCAAAAGCTTTTAGATGGTAATATGGGATGAATGACTTGGCAGGGTGATTGAGTCTTTTATCTAAGTGGATCTAAACTTTTTAATGTTGTCACTTCAAAAAGAGGAATTTATTCGTTTATGAGATTGTTCTTGAAGTAGTACTTTTTTATTTCAAAAAACTTAAATCTCCAAAATATTTGGGTAGGGCATCTGGTGACACCAGTCTCAAAAGCTTTTAGATGGTAATATGGGATGAATGACTTGGTAGGGTAATGGGTCTTTTATCCAAGTGGATCCAAACTTTTGAATGTTGTCACTTCAAAAAGAGGAATTTATTCGTTCATGAGATTGTTCTTGAAGTAGTACCTGTTTATTTCAAAAAACTTAAATCTCCAAAATATTTGGGTAGGGCATCTGGTGACACCAGTATTATTATTTGTCACCCACAAAGTTCTGGCTTTGTGTAACATTTCCTGATTAAGGGTTCTCTCAAGGGATACCCACTGCTTTATGGCACCTTTCTAGCGCCAAATTTTCGGTCTATATTCCTATACCCATTCTTGCAAAATTGAAAAATACAACGTAACATCATTTTAAAAATATTAATAGATTATCTCCAGCGTAGGAAAGCTCTACATTTACCCTTGTTTAAACCTTGTTTTTTTTTTTTTTTTTTTTTGCACTAACTTTTACAAGCGACTGAACCAACATTAACTCCAGAGTTGCACGATGCGCCACAAGAATACACGTGTGCATTAATAATAGCCGCGGCAGACGAATCATTCAAGGTCGTCCAAGCATAACTGGGTCAATCTTCCGTACATGCTTAATTCATTATGTAACTTTTGTAATTTATCTATATCATTAGAAAAATAAATGAATTATAGTCTATGTTGTATATTACAAACTTTTTTTGATAAACATTTTTTTTTTTCACATAGTTACACGTTTATATTTTTGTATTTTTCAGCACCAGATGTAACAGCCATATGTCAGATATTTGCACTAAGCAAATGCTTTGAATAGAATTTCTATTGATGTAATTCTACCAATAAAACCATAAGAGAATCATAAAATGTTCTTTTCACTATAAATTAATTCGTCTTGAGTTAATGAAACTAACGAAAAGAAACATGTCAGCATTATATGACAGATATAAACTTTAACACAGTCGCAGCAGCACACAAACAAATAGACCAACTACCAGATTGTCCACTCTGTTGCTTAGCAACAGTTATCTCAGGTATGCGCATGCGCTAAACTGCAAAAAGTTAGATGTACAATGAACTAAAAACAATTGAGAGTCGGATACTGCGGTGAAACAAGGTAGTATTTCGCTTGCTCCCGAAATACGACCTGATTGCAGAATTTAGTTCTGTGTACAAAATTCCTTATTTTAACTTAATAAATGTCTCCCATAACCTACATCTCTTGATCATAGCATATAAGTATCCGAAGAAAAACTACACAACAGAAGCAAGTTAGTGAAACCATTTCTGTTTATGAAAGTAGGTTTCAGGCCTTGAAACGATGAGTTTTATTATCTGAAGCGCATTTCTGTCAAGTGTCCAAAAGAAACAGGATGTTTTATTTATTCCACGCACACTTTGGCAATGAAACATATCTACGTCTGTAGCCATCTATCTAGAGACAAACTATGCTAAGATTTTCCATGCCTTCTGCAAATGTATGCAAAGACGGCAGATATATGGGTAGATATTTAGACTGCACTAGAATGAATGCATGGTTGTATTTACTTTATCCCCTTCTCTATGATCTTTTTCTTCTCTGTTTTTCTCTTTCACTATTTTTCTTCTATTTTATTTCTTGCACTTCTTTTGCAGGTAAGAAAGGCTATGTTGTTCTTTTCCTCATTTTGTTTCTCTCTATTTTAGTTATCAAACTATTGAACGTTATTTCCAGGAAAAAATATAATGGAAAGTATTTAATAAGAATAAAATTACAACAAAGAAAAATATTTGCAATATATCATTTTGGACTTCTAAAATATGTTTTTAAATATGCTATTTCCAAATTTTCCAATTTAGGTATGTTCTTAACCAATATTTTGTATATTATTTTTGATAAATGCTCTAAGGCGGCACAATGCCTATTATCTTTTTGAATGATATAAATATTGTGTTTCAGCACTTCCTATCAGCTTTTTACATGTTGAAATAACGTACCATTTCCGCTTAAGATGGCGAAACACAAATACAGAGGTCGGAGTATATTGTATCGAGAACACAGCCGCGTAAATGTCTTCCATTTGCGCTGGCCCCTACATTGAATCTGCCTTTCAGGGAACAGCACTGAAAGAAAACATTTCAGTTACTAAAGCAATCACTGTGCTGTATCATTCGCTATTCGTTGTTTATAACCCCTTCCCATTTGCACTGCATATGCCTCGACATTTTGAATTTTCTTTCTTCACTCAACTCCACTAGCAAAATTTTAAATTTTTAGTTGTTCCCTGCTTATAGTTGCTCAATTGAGATTGTAATCTAGTTTAATATAAATCGTTTGACATCAATGAGATTATTTTATTACTTTGCATTTCCGAGTAAAACCTCGGCTGCCGCGCGACCCGCCAATTGGTGCCTCAACTTTTCCCCTCGCGCGTATCGTTACATGATTAACCGTTTCTACTCGAGGTTACAATGCATACATTCATTTTTCGTCCATCGATTGCCGTTAATTCATTGGAATCTGTTATACAGTTTATAAATTACAAGTGCGACAAAACTGCCCTAAAAATATTGGTTTACTTTCTGGAATGAAACTGAATTAATGGTTGGAACTTATAATACTCTAGTGTTAATTATTGACTAAATTGTTTACTATTTTTATAAATTTATTTAAATGGTACATGTAGAGTTTTGTAGTGAAAAAAATATTAATGCCGCTAGAGTGATTTTTAAATTTTGGGTTTCAGGCAAAAGCATGCTCCGAATAGTCCATTTTTCCTAGTTTTCAAAAACTGCTTTTCATATTTTATTTCAGTGGCACATTCGAGTTTCAGAAAAAAATTAAAATGCGACCCCTAGCGCGTTTTTAAAATGTTGCTTTAGGTTAACCGCTAACCGTTATCCATTTATGCTGCTTAACGAATTCAATGAATCCTTTGTTATTTGGCCGTTATATACCACGTTTCATCCAGAAAAAAATAAAAATTCCGGTCCCTAGAATGTTGACACACACACACACACACACAGAGGGTGCCAAAAAATGTATACACACTTTCACAGTAGATATCTATTTAATATATTTCAAAGTTGGACTGTGATAGCGTTGCTACGTGACTGGTAAATAAACAATGAACAAATGAAGCCAAGATTATCGTATGATGTTCTCTAAGCAGATGTGACTGTCATTACGTTATGCTAGCGTTGCTACAACAAAGTGCAACCAAGGTTATCGTTTGAACAGCGGAAAGTAATTGTGAAGTGCATTGGAAAACCGAGAATGTTGTTGAAGTTCAAAGGCAATGGAGACGTGAGTACAGAACAGAACCATCAACGCGAGTAACAATTGCATGCATTCGAGACAAATTAGAGCCTCACAAGGGCAGATCTGGGAGACCTCGCACAGCAACAAGCCCCGCGCACTGGATCCAAGGCACTGGATAGGACGAAGAGGTCCGATTGTGTTTCCTCCGCGTTCTCCGTATCTAACTCCGTTGAACTTCTACCTATGGGGAACTCTTAAGGATGTTATATACCGCAGAAAACCAGCTACACTGACAGCACTTCGGGAAGAAATTGAAACCGCATGTGCTGCAATCGCTGAGGACACTTTCGTAAACGTGAGTTCAACGTACTCAGAAGTGTATCGACGCCGACGGTGGGCATTTTGAGCTACTGTTGTAACTGTAAAAGTCTGAGATGATTAGTGCTCATTATTCTGTTTATGTGAATTCCAGTTTTTTCTTTGCTAGAAATGTGTATGCATTTTTTACACTCTCTGTATATATATATATACATCGCTTTAGTTTAGCTCTCACTCCTAATGGTCCAATTTCCCTGGTTGTTCAACTGGATGAATCGTTTGTTAATTGATAATTATATGCCAGGTTTCTTTAAGAAAAAACAATAATAGAGGCTACTAGAGCGTAAACAGGCATATATATATATATATATATATATATATACATTCCATCATTTGTGGTGCCTAGTACATAGGATCGATGGAGATTTGAAAACATTTTTCAACAATTTTCCTCTAAATTCGGTAAATAGCAGAAAAACTGCTGTCTATTTAAGTACACCTAAAAGGCATTATTAAACATTAAAATGTAAGAGCAAATGAAAAAATTTAGTAAATTATTAAATTTCAGTCGCAATTAGTGCAGCAAGACTGAAATTCTTATCTATTTTATGTTCGCGTGAAGATTTATAAGGTTGAAAATCCGAATTATTATTCCACTCAAGTGTACGTAAAGGTATGGACATTTATGCATTCCACTTAAGCAAGCAGATAGTGACGTCACGAACGTGTGAAGATAATCAAGGAAGGACCCCCTGTCCTCAGCCATGTATCGATGCTTGAAATAATAAATTACATGTCACTCTCGTCAGAGCAAGAAGCATACGGAAATGTCGTCACGTTGTTGACAAACCACACACACACACACACACAATCACAACAACAGCGAAGATGACGTTCTTTAATAGTGTACTGCTTAATGGAATCATAGGTGGCCATGGAAGTTATTTGGTTCTAGTTAAAACAAAATGATATACCAGGGTCATGAGATAAGGTAAAGTGAATGTTTACACACTTAAAAGAAATGTGCCATGTGGTAGACCCATCCCTTCTGAGTAAAACGGTGCAAGTTAGCGACCTTCCCACTCTACCGCCACAGATGGTCGAGGTCGTTAATGACGCGGACTCATGAGCGGGAGGTCTGGGGTTCGAATCCCGCCAGGACCGCCCTTCCTGACTCAGGTTTTTTCAGGTTTTCCTCAGTCCTCATAAATGGCAAATGCCGGGGAGGTACCCCAAATTTAGGCCTGGAACGTTTCCTTCCTTAAAAAAAAATAATTTCCCAATGCATCACTTCATCTCATGCATCATCAGTGTCACCGCCTGTGGTGCCTCAGTAGTTAAAACGGGCGTTAAACACCATTCAAAAAAGCCAGCCTTCCCACTCCGGAATTCCAAAGTGTAGTAAACAGGTGCCCAGTCATTGCCTGCTGGAGAGAGAACATTTTTCGCGGTATGGTTCTCAAGAATTGTTTAAATGTCTTGAGAGCTTGCAACAGACCTTTGGATGCCTTACTCTATCAAGGGTGACAGTTTTCTCGGGTTTCCGACATTTAAAAGGCTCTGAGCTTCACTGCAAGAAGAAGAGAGAAGTGAGCGTACGACAACGGCAGGGAAACACTTGAAGCAACCTTCCACATTATCAAAAATTCTGCACGATTATCTGCGTGTCACGGAGGTTTCCTTCCATTAGGTGCCCGACAAATTCACTGAAAGGTGAAGAGATGCTACAGAGATTTGACGGAGGGAGCTCAAGGCGTGTTTCTGATGTCATCACGGGTGATGAAACATGATTTAGCAATTTGACCGGGAGACCAAAAGACAGTTTGGATCTTCCCAGATGACGATCCATCAACGAAAAAGAACAGGTGCCGAACAAGAAAATGGTGTCCACAATTCCTCTGGAAGAACAAAGGGCGATTACTGCTCAGTGGTACACCTAAGTCTGCCTACGGTAAGTTTTCGACAAGCTCGAGAACACACTCCAAGGACATTATAAGGGGATCCCTCCCCATTACCAGGGGATTACACTGAGGTCTGCGCATCCCGTAGGTTTTTACATTAGGACGGCACCTAGAAGCTATTCCGACTCACCGTTCGTCTGTAGACGTTTGCGACGCCCAGACGCGCTAAGTTGCCTTAGCTGCCAGATTCTTAATGGTGGAGAGGTCTCATCTAGCAGGACCTACTCATATATAAGAGGTGAGTCACCCCAGCATTTAGGTACCCACCACCCTCTCCACAAACGACAGCGATTCAGGCGAACCTGCCCCCTGGGTACACGCCATAGACACTCCCCTGGAACATGCTGCCGTCGTGAGTACTCAATTTCCCATGAGTTTCGGGACCAATTGCCAAGCCGAGTCCAACCCAATCCGGACAACTCCCTTGCGGGAGAGGCTCGTTTCAAGTCCGGCCCGGCTTCCTCTAGTAACGTCAGAAGTACCACGGGTACTCAGGGTCCGCAGAGCCCGCACCAGGAGCATCTGAAGAGCAATGACCGTAGCCCCCCCCCCCCTTACACAATGGGATCCTGCTTCACCCCAATAACAGCTCCACTCACAAGGCTAACATCGCCTTCTAGTTCCTGGGGTCCACAGAGTACAAACTCATGCTGACCCTCCCTGGCTCCATGTGATTTTCCAGTGGTTTGGAGATAGCGATTTTCCAGACCTGAAGAGATTGTGATATGAAAATGAACTTTTTAACTCTTGATGAAATTAAGAAGCAGGGATGCTTTGATAGGATATTTTTTGATCATGATAAAGTGTATAGAGTGCGATGAAGAGTACTGTGTAAAGACCAACAGTCGGAGTTGGTCTATCCACTCCCAATATGACATGTCTCAAACTTCCATACGTTGATCGATGAAAACCTTTCGCCAATAAAAATACTACGATAATTTTAATGAAATAAAGACGCCGCTGGCTGGCTTTGAAGTTGTAAAAGTCGTCAGCTTGGCAGATGACGGAGAGGCTAGTATTAGTCACAAATGTCTTCAGGAGACTGTAGCTTTCAGTTTGTTTTCGAGAGTTCGATTCTTACGACAGAATGCCTAGGCTATTCCATAGGGTCTAATACTGTATTGTTAGGTATGGAGTTGGTGATTGATGAAACTTATTGAGCGGACTGATGAACTTCACGATATTTCAAGATCAGGAAACTGCATATTTCTTCAGCACTAATCAAAAAAGTTCTTGATTTGAATACCTCAGATCATTGACCACAAAATACTTTCGCGCTGAAAGAATGAAGACTACAAAAAGTACTGTAGAATATAATAATTTATTTATTTATAGCTCAGAACATAACAGGCTTAAGTCTACAATACAGTCTCCTATCTAACTTATACACAAAAAGTAAAAATACCTATACAAAAAACAAAAAAAAAACAAAAAAAAAGTGGCATGGTACTTAATTATTTAATTTTTTCTAATTTCAATATTTATGTTAATCTACAAAACATTTATTGATTACAGCATTTCTAAACTGAATTTCAGACATATTAAAACATTTACATCAAAATAAGTTTATTTTGTAGATATACAATTCTATAATGCTGAATTTTTATGGATTTCTGCATTTACTCTGGAGGTGAAAAACACTTCTTAAATATACTTGTTCTATTTAATGTATATTTGCAATAGTATTGGCATTAGCAATAGTAGAATACAATATTTTATACAGAAATATTAATCCCGTAATATCTCTTCTAAAATTTAAAGCTTTAAATTTAAATATTCTTAAGTGGGTTTCGTAATTTTTAGGATTAAATTCTTTTAAATAGTACATAATTTAAAAATATATGGAAAATATCAGAATCGATGCAAAAAGTTCAAAAGTATTAATGTTATAATAGGGATAATAGGAATAAGAGCAGGTTTTAAAGTCACTGAACAAGATGTTGCTCAAAAAGCAACTAACATATTTTTAAAGCAAGAGTCTGTTTATATTCATTCTGCCCAAATCAAGACACTGTGGTAGCCTTGACGTTAATTCTATAAAGTATACCGTAGCATCGCTTGCTTCAAAAAAAAAATTCTATATTAATCTCTAAAAAGCTGTCCAGTCAAATATTCTAAGATTCTGTAATGGATAATTTTGAAAATAAACACTTCTCTCTTTTCCACATTTTCCTTTCTCTTTTGGCGCACATGCGACGTTCTATAAAAAGGATTAACATCTGCTAAGTGCCCATGACATATATCCCCCACTTGCACTTTCATTTGAAACAGAGAGAGGAGGCGAGCAAAGATAATTTACCTAAACACGGCAGGACTGACAAATAAGAAAAAACCAAATGTAAACAAGAAACATACACGTAACGTAAGATAGTGAAAGTAATGAAAGTGTGTGAAATTAAAACTGGTACTTCAAGGTTCGATCCCCACTACGGGATTAAAAAACCTCTGCCGCTCAGTGTCAAGGTCGGTCATGGAGTTTGTGTATTACTTGTATACCTAACAGCTATATTTGCTGTGAAGTGTGGTATACACACCCAGTTCGAACACAGAGGTATTACGTCTCTATTATCGTCAATACTACATAAGCATTTAGCTAAAGTTTTCTGCAGCAAGATTAAACACTGCAAACAATTTAATTTGTATATGAAATCAAACATTTTCTGAGAACATACCAATAAACACTTTTCATAAATGCCTTTTCTTGTTTTGAGAACGTTGTAGACTTTTGGGTTATTAAATATTTTTTTCATGATTAAAAGACCATTGACTGACACGTTCAACTATAACATTCATATGTTTAAAAAGTGACATCCACGATTCTAAAGAGAGAGCTTATAGCATGAAATGCACAATGCACAATGATACAATTGCCTAATCGGGTTACTCAAATTTTAACCACGTATTTACAAGAGATGTTTGTATATTTCGTTTCTCAAAATTAAAAGATTGACTAAAAAGAACGAAAGCAACAATAGAGATTTTTGATATATCCGAACTGTGGCCCATGATCCCCCTGGGATTTTTGATTGATTTATTTATGGACGCTCTTCAACATCTCAGGTCATCAGCGTCCCATTCAATTCAGGGAGTGAAACGGCCGACAAATTTTGCTCAGAGGCCTCTTCTTTCACGCTTGAGGTTCTTTATCGTGCCGTAAATGTACGACACGGGATCCACGGCTTTACTTCCCTTCCAAAGGAAGCCATACTTAGGATTTTTACGACCGAAAATTCCATCGATCCTGGCCGGGTTTGAACCCGGGATCTTGAGTTTAGGAGGCAAGTATGGTTACCACTGCACCACCAGGACCGACTGGGGTTTCCGAAAGGGGTTTGCCAAGGCGACGGAAGGAGTGAATTTTCAAAGAGTTAGCGCATAAAGTCATAAAACCGTCATCATTTTTATTTGTGCTAGTCTTTATACGTTTATTTAAAAATAGATTTTTATGCTGAAGATAATTTTGAACTTAATTTTTCTGTACTTTCTGACTTCAAAGCAAGTATCCGTTTTTTCTGAATTTCAAATGAATTTGTCTGCATCAGGGGTGCCACATGATCCAATTTACAAGTGTTGAAGAGGAAACAAACACATTAACATAACATTTACCATTAACAAAAATTTGCAGTGTATGTGCTATATCTTCTCCTTTACGAAGGCTCTTTAAATACGGCAATATGCCGTTCACTGCCATACTTAGAGGTACGACCGGCCACACAACACGGCGAGTCATGTAAACACTAAACACTTATTCTCTAATGTAATTTCAATAAATCAACATTAATTTAGAAAAAAAAATCACTAAAGCGCTATTATTGATTTACTACCAACTATAAACTACGTGACTGCAACGAATCATATAAACAAACCCATATGCTTAATAGCACAGACATACTAGAGCCTCGATCGCCGCCATGTTATGTGTTATCGATTCTCGCATTATCGTCTGAAGAATAGAGTCTGTCTTGAGATGAAAACTAAGGGACCTGCGCTCGTTCATACAGCTAAGATGGGAGTGCAGCATCAGATTATAATCTTTTCCTTTCTTTGAATGATCAATAACCTGCCTGGACAGTACTTCTGAAACATTGACCACCTGGGAAATGCATTTCTTGCTTTCTCAGATTTTCATCATCATGACGGATGTTTCTCGATAGGGATGGTGACTAAATTTAATACTAAAGATATTATTGTATTCAGAATGCAATGCTTTCAAATGTAAGGTCTAAAACCGACAATGCTTTTTTTGATCGTCACAGATGAAATGGAGCCATCGTGGTTTCCCTCAAAAAACAAGTAAGTTAGTGAATGGAGTTTGCAAGGGTGTTAGACAAACAGGACAATCTAAAAGGATTAGTACATTTGTAATGAAAATGTTAAATTGCAAAACCCAGTTATTACAAACATATTTTTATAATTATTCCTTCTGTTTTCATTTACGAACTTCTAGATCATATAAATGTTCTGTGGCACATTAAACACTAGCAATTTTTTGACGTATTAAGTATTAGAGTCAAAACAAAAAGGCATGGCTTGCGGAGCAATTTGAAAAATTACTGAATTTAACATAATACTAAGCCAGTTACTTACATAATAACCTGCTTTACATAAAACTTTCATAATGCATAAAACCATACTTTGCAATTCATAGAATCAAACGGGGGGAGAATTAAAACGACCAACAGCAATTGCAGACAGAACAAGTGCTTGATAGTAGGAGCCCAATTTTCCAATTTTATCGGCGGCAGCTTAAATCTGTTGAGATGTTCACAGCAAAACGATATAGCCGTCATTATGTACTCAGTAGTCTTTAAAATTCCAAGTTGAGGGGGCGCCATCGAAATATTTTCCATACATCATAGCTGCAACGTCTTACCAACATAGGTCAATAAATTTTTATTGTTGTGTTTAACGTTACGCCAAAACAACAATTTAGTGGGTACAGGCATAATGTAACGGGGGAAAAAAAACAAAGGAATATCATACAAATTTTGTAAATATATCACATTTTTGTTCGTTTCATTACCTACAGCGAATTGAGAATATTTGAAGTAACGAATCCCAAAGATTTCAACTACCTCACGAATAGGTCGAATCGGAAACGCAACATATACAAAAGATCGTCGCGCAGGAGCTGCATAAACTAAGCGAATTCCTCAGCAAGTTAAATAATTTCAAAAAGAATTAAAAATTCAATTATAGCCTTATTAATTAATGAAATAAGTTATGGCATTAGCATGACAAACTCTAAAGCTAACTAATAAAAGTAAAATTGACTACCTAGTCTAGCCATAAATTCTGTTATATTTTTTTTATAACAGCAACAATGTACTTTACTGTTTTTTTTCTTTTTTTTTTTTAAATTTGAGTATGTAAATTTGTATCCACATATATTCTGTGCTAAAGGCACAAATTATTTTTCAAAATGATTCACATTTGCACTGATATAGGACATAAGTCTATCGCGCTATTCGTCAAACTCAGCACGCAATGTCTCCAAATCAAGGGATCGCTTGAGAGACTCGCTACTGGAGTGCCGTTTCTTACAGGTAATATGCTCAATATGTTCAATCATGTTGCTAGAGGGCTAACATTTTCTTAAGCCAAGGTTGAGTGGATGTTGTCTTATGGGCTGGTGCAGAATCTTTCTGGAAGACAAAATGGTGTTCAGGTTTTTCACCACAGGCTCAAGGCGGGTTGTTTCATATATTCTGGCCGTTGTGTTTAACCCATTTTTTGCAGATATGCAGCTTTGTGACACCATTGTAGCTCTCTCCCCACCGAACCTTCACTGAGACGGAATGGTCTCAGAAATCCGGGCATGCACTCGTGGTTGTAGCTGTCTTCAATTGTGAAACTTTAACCCCGAAGTAGATGTTTGCATTTCAGTTCTCTCTGCTGCCTTAGTGTTGCAGATAAGAAATGTTTAGTACTCCGGCGATAAGCCTTCAGCGCAAGGTCTTGTCAGGGCAATTTCGACATTGATCTTCCGGAAATGTTCATCTCACGAGCGACCACTGTTCTGAATTTCTCCTAATACAAGCCGCCGTTGCTTTCATTACTTTTCTGGACCTTACAGATAGCGGATATCCCTATCTCGATCGTCAGCAATTGTACAGTTTCGCTAAAGCGCTTGGTGGTGCTGATTTTCAGTTTCTTAAGAGTTTGAAAAATCTCAGGTGACGATTTTCAGATCCGATGTAGACCTCTTACAGCAACGCGGTTTTCATAGCCTCCCCAGTCCATGACTCAACTTTTACTAGCGTCTTCACTTTCTACAGTTGAAGTCAACAATGTATAAGGTGGCGTTTAGCTGCAAGAACGTTATCTGATTGCCCAAAATCTGGTACAGCACCTATCAAAAGTTTGTCACAGAATGGGTAGACTAGTTTAATACGTTACTTAACTAAGTTTAGCTGTTTTTTCTCCAAAATCATTTGAAAATAAATGTCTATAGTGAAATTACCCCAATTTTCGAAAGTAAGGAAACAAAATTAGAATTCTTGCAATCTGTATTACAAAGAAAAACTCCATTTTTAGAATTATATTATTATTGTTATTATTATTATTATTGAAAAAATAATATCATACTAGCTATACTGTGTGTATATTTTTAAATGTAACCGTGTTTACGATCTAAGACCTTGATGTATTAACATTCACTAAAATACACAGAAATAACGGAAAGATTCGACATACCATCGGTATTTAAGAAGAAAAAATTCATGTTTTAATAAAAAAAAACATGTTACTAATCAAAACAATTACAATATATTAGGCAAATATACACAATCAACAATTATACAATACACAGTGGAAAGTTTCATCGATTTTCAGTCTTCATTCGATATAATAGAAATGTAATTTAAACTATATTGCAGCAAAAACAGTAACAGAAATGTTTTCTGAAGGTTATTACAGAGCGCTCTTATAATTCTCACACACATATTAGATTAATTTCACAGCTGCTATCTTCACGACAATGCTTTTGTTAAATTTAAAATATACTCATCATTATAAATACAGTATATATGCTGAGTTAATTTGTCCTTTTAATTTGAAACTGTTGAGAGAAAATCAAATCCTAGAGCGCTTTTTAAATTAAAGTTTTCACTTATACCCCTACTCCTAATGGTTCAACTTCCATATTTTTTTGAAATTATGTTTCTTATTTTATTAAAATGGTATATACCTACTTTTGTTGTGAAAAAACAAATATTGGTGTTGCTAGAGTGATTTTTAAATTTTGGTTTTCAGGTAAACCTCCGTTCTTAATGTCCGATTTCCTTCATTTTCAGACACTATTTTTTAATTTTATTTAAATGCTAGGTACCGAATTTAGTAGCGAAAAAGAAAATATTGGTGCCGCTAGAGTGATTTTTAAATGTTGGGTTTCAGATAAATCCCCACTCCTAATAGTCGGATCTGAATGACTCAGGAACTATTTTTCTTACTTTATTTCAATGGCATACACCGAGTGTCGTTGAGAAAAAACAAAGTTTCTGCCGCTAAATCAAATTTAAAAACTTTTTCTTTAGATCAACCTTACAATTATGCAATTTTGCTAGTTAACGAATTTGACGAATCATTTGTTAATTGATAATTTTATGCCTAGCTTTGTTGAGAAACAGAAAATCGCGGTCGCTAGAGCTTAACACACCTACACACATACACGCAACGCTTTAGAATTTAGATTAACCCCCATCCCCACAGTGGTCCAGTTGGCTTTTGAACTCCATGAATTTTTTGTTAATTGATGGCTATATGCTCGATTTCATTGAAGGAAAATAAATTGCAGCCGCTAGAGCATAGACACATATGCATACATTGAAACGGAAAATTTCGGACTTAAGACTCTAAACACTGATTGATAGTTGTTAAATTATATTATTTTAATAAGTTTATTTTAATGTGTTTGTATGTTTCGTAAAGGATATAATGCTCAATATAAAGTCACAAACATTTATTAGTAATAGCTATTTAGCTATGTTAATTTAAGAAGTTCATATATGTATGTTATTAGTGATATAAAGGTTATATATATTCGATTTAAAGCTACATACATTCATTGATAATATGTTTTAATTATATAAATTTAACAAATTCATTTACACGTTTTAATGTTAGGTATGCTTTAACTTTCAACTCAAATAACAAATATTCGTTGGTAATAAGTTTTAAATAGTATAAATTTACTAAGCTCATTTGTATGGATTTCATGTATCAGATAAGCGATATTACAATGTATGTCTTGTTTGTTGGCCTTTATGACAATTCTTAATAATATAAATATAACGGTTCAAAGGAACACATACATAGCCAAGAATACGAAAACATTAAAACTACAGATACGAAAATTCTAATACTAAGTGAATCAACCAACGGCAAACTTAATATTAATAATGTGTACCAAGAATGAAACACGAGACAGACAGCTGTTCTGCGACTGAATAGAAATTAACGAATTTAATTCGCTTAGTGTACGTATGTTGAAAATATAATGCATTGTAATGTATAGCATTATTACAATACAATTGTAATAAGTGACGATTTATATCTTAAAATTTGTTAGTTATGCGTTGGATTCCGTAGAGAGAAGTTGTGTATTAAATGCCATTACAGAAATGGTAAAGTATGGTGAAGTAGCATTTTAACATTACGTAAAGATTAGTGGCGATTAATATTTTGTGGAACAAAATACAAAATTATTATTTGTGTTACGAGCTTGAATTAATATCCATATACATGAGTTACAACAGGATAAAAAGCACAGTTTTCGGGAGAGAAATATAAATTATAACACGTCTGTCTCGTATTCAGTCTGCATATAATAATATCCTCAGAGCATTTCGTAATCAGAAAAGTGTACTGCTGTGTGATAATAACAAAACATTAGCTCCGTAGATTTCTGTCCACTGTGATTTTGTTATATTTAAAAGTCACCCTCCTTTTACCCCAGAAATATCAATCTGAAAAACCCAGCTATAATACCAAACCCTGAACTAGCTGAGCACATTGCGGTAATATTACGTCAACGTCTACAACGACACACGAATTTGACACCCAACATACGACGGCGGCGTCAACCTTTATTCCGCTGCGATATATACGTCAATATATACACGTTTTTCGTCATTATTTTTGGCGTCTATTAAATAGGACATGAGAAACTTTTAGAGAAATATTTTCACGAATACAATGGCAATAGCTACATTCCCTCCAAATTCGCCAAAAAAGCGCACCCATAGCTATGAACATGCTATTTAATTTTTGAGATTTGAAGAAGCTATTAGGTATGTTTCCGTAGCACTGGAAAAAGTATGTCTTATTACTAATACTAGCATGACATTTATTGTTGTAGCTGCAGCAAATGTAAAGCAGGTGGACTGTATGATGTTCTAAGATGAGATGACTCGAGCGTACCTTCTTGCGATGATTTTTTGTAATTATAAGTGCAGCCTGAGACATCAAGAATGCTTGGAAATTTTACAGAGAGCCTTTCCAACCTCTGCCCCTTCACGTACAAAACTAGACAGAAAACAACAGTAGTCACAGATGAAAACATCGATCTTTAGAAATTATAGTGAAGAATGAACCGGAAGTGACGTAAGAGTTTCTAACCATTCATTCGTTGCATGAGTCAGAAATGCTGCACAAATATCTTTAATGTCTTTGAGTATCCCACATTCTTACAGTAGAACAGAAGGCAGCAACAGAGAAATGGTGACAGGAAATGATTCGTTGTTCACACAATGGCAGCGTTCGACGTTCCCATGAGATCTTCTCAGGTGACGAATCCGTACGATTCGTAATCAAAAGAGTCAGTCGGAGATCAGGGACTTCCCAAATGACGTCCCTGCAGTGAAGGTTAACCCATATCGAAGCGAAGGCGGAAAGTCCTTCACAGTAAGTGCAACCATTTCACTTCAGGAACAAAAAGCACTCACTACCAACAGGTGCGCACCACTTTGTCTCCCCAGTGTCTTCAGAACATTGACAGTGAGAAGATGAATTCTGGGTTGCGAAAAGTTTTGGTTCAATATGACAATGCCTCTGAACACACTTTGAAAATATATTTCTTCAAGAATTGGAAGTGAAACTGGTTGAACCATTCACCAAATTTGGCCCTCTGACTTTCTCCTGATTCCAACTATAAAAAACCACCTGAACGGTCAAGGAGTCTGAGGGAAATGGACGCACTGCCGAAAATGACTGTGTTGATAACGTCCAAATGTTCCATACATATGCAGTTTATTTGCCAGATAAAGTCCTATCTCCGCATACGTCGTTACTCATCTCTCCAGCTCCCAGCAGCAATTGTTGATGTGGTTTATTTAAGGACGCTCTTTAACATCTCAGGTCATCAGCGTCCCATTAAATTCAGGGCGTGAAACAGCCGACAAGTTTTGCTCAGAGGCCTCTTCTTTCAGGCTTGAGGTTCTTTATCATGCCGTAAATGTACGATACGGGACCCACGGCTTTACTTCCCTTCCGAAGGAAGCCATACTTAGGATTTTTACGCCCGAAAAAGTGGGGACAATGACCTGACCAGGATTCGATCCCAAGACTTCCAGACAGGTAGTCGCAAACGCTTCACTAATCCACTGAAGAAACTAAAGTTGATCTTACTCTTGAATAAAGAACATTTTTCACGAGCTATTGCTATTTTATTTTGGGAATAACGGGTACTTTCTTTACTATTTATTAGCATAATATTATATGAGAATAAATAAAATATATTAGGAGAGATAAAACCTTTATATCATGACATTTAAACTGAGTTCAAGGTCATCACCCCTCAACGCTCATATGGAGAGAACAGATGTGTCGATTTGATCTTGATAAGTGACGGGGCTAAAGATTTGGCTGTTGTTAATACAATTTCTTGCATGTCAGTGATCTAAACTCTTGATAATCGTTCATACCTATCTTAAAATGCATTCCCATCCTCTTTCAAACGTTTTCAGGTTGATAAATGGATCTCGTGATCCTTTAGTCTTCCAATGACGTTGTAAAACTTCAAAAAGAACGTTTTGCGGTAATATAGAGTCTTTGCTAATAGAATAAGTACAATAGGAGCATATTTAAGCAGAGTTCTCAAATGGGAGGTGCGGCCTCTCTTGAGGTCGTTAAAGAATTTAAAAACTACAAAGTAAAACATTTTCATCTTAGTTTAAAAATGTATACAACAATGGATATATAAAGTAATTTAGTAACTCATTTCTCCGATAAATATACATGTTTTTAAAAAACTAGTATTTCAAATACAGACTCATAAATACATTACGCTATAGAATAACAACTGAGGTAAGCATCTATTTATATGCGTATAATTTGTTTACATGCCGGAATATTTCCTGTAATGTACAAGGGTTGTTCTAAAAGTTTCCGGCCTGACTCAAAAATGTCATCAAGATGGCCAAATTACTATGACCATTTCACTCATGTGGCGTCATCTTAAAATCAACCAACGAAAGGAAAATAAAAGTTTGAATTTTGATCAATCACAGCCGCATTACGGAGTGAAACTATCAAAAACGTATCATGCGACGTGCATTTGTCTTATGGTCAGTGTAGCCAACGCTATACCTCCACTATATAATTCCTGAACACGCATCACTGACCACTTTCGCTAGAGGCGGTGGGGATCTATTGATAGCAGCAAAAGCATGGACAATGGACAATCATAACACAAAATGGAGGGTTCTTCAAAGTATTTTGGTGATGCGTCAAATGTGCAACTTGAGCTTATCATTATGAATTCCAAGCCACAGAACACAAAGGAAAATAGAGACGCTGTATTACATTTGTTCCCTCAGTTGGTATTAGAGACTCGGACGGTAGAGATTGTAATAATGAACTTTTATCCATTTCAGTCTCTAACATTTTATACAAGTGTTAGTAGTCTATCTTTCAATTTCACATATATATCATTTTTATTCTTAATCCATTCATGAAATAGTCCTAAACCCGTATTTTGCTCTTCTCTATTGGCATCACTGACAATCGGCATTCTTCTGTCGCAAGACTGCTTGAAAAGTTTAAGTACTAATAATTAATTATTACAATTTTGTAAGTAAGTTTAGAGGAATTATGTTTAAATTTTTATTTTAATCGTGATTTAGTTCTAATAACTCGAGGACATGAAATTACCGATATATTCGCAATCATAGTAGTTATGATAATTGCATACAGGAGCCTTTCAGTCAAAGTACGATAACATGATAAGAATGGAATTTTAAAGCACGGTGCTAAAAAACTAATAACTGATAGTTATTTTTTGCCATCTTCATTTCTTTTATTCCCAACATTGTGGAAACATTAAGGGAAAGTGTTGGGCCCCAAGAAAACATCCAAAATCAAACCATCCTCGAGCTCACAATTTGGAACTATTATTAATTACAACTATGCAATAAATTATTGCCGTGAAAATATTAAATAACACGATTTAAATGAAATATTAAACAAAAAGAAATAATATTGTAATTTAACTGGTAAAATAAACGTTCATTTGCTTTTTAAATTACACATATCTTCGTATTCCCTCTTAGAGCAAAAACTAATAAAGCATTTTATCCTCTCTACCTCGATTGTTACACTGCCTCTCAAAAGAAGCTCTCATCACATCAGGAAATATGGCATAATTGATACAAAAATAGTAATAAATGGTAATTTTTCATATAGTGTTCAGTTATATTTTTTTAATTTAAATATCCACACGATTGTGCTGGGAATAAAAGTAAATAAAATTAGTGTATTATTAAACAGGTAAGTCAAGCCATTCCAATGGTTATAGGAAAAAAAAAAAAACTCGCATTGCAAATAACTTACAGAATCTCCCTTTTCCTTCAGTGATAACCATACTTGCCTCCCAAACCCAAGATTGCAGGTTCAATCCCGGCCAAAGTCCATGGATTTTTTCGGGCGTAAAAATCCCAAGTACGGCTTCCTTCGGAAGGGAAGTAAAGCCGTGGGTCCCGTGTCGTACATTTACGGCACGAAAAAGAACCTCAAGTCTGAAAGAGAGGCCTCTGAGCAAAATTTGACGGCCGTTTCACGTCCTTAATTGAATGGAACGCTGATGACCTGAGATATTAAAGAGCGTCCGTAAATAAACCAAATCAAATCCTTCTAACTTAAAAATTTTCTTAGGCATTTTAATTCACTTTTCAAATTCATGCTCAATCTTTGGTCTCAAAATATCGTGCCAACAAACATTCATTAACCACAATTAAACTACCGAAAATTTATTATCACCCCTGTATTACTGAAGATAGTTGTTAAGTATTAACTTAGATGGCGCGCTGTGACGTTTCAGCCGCGTAATTGTAGTCACTTGTTTGTAACAACCGTCTAAACAAACCAGTGTTAACATTTCCTACAAAACGGATAAATTTAAAATACGAACAGTGATAAAGTACTTGATTTTTAAGTGTTTAACCGCAGTAGAAATACAGAGGGAATTAGATTTGATATTAAAGGATTTTTCCTGTTCGTTTTCGATGGTTAAATGTTAATGTTAAATTTAAGCATGGTGGAACTTCCATTCAGGATGATGAGCGCTCAGGGCGTCCAAAAACTGCTACGATAGTGAGAAAAATACACAATGCCGTACAAAATGATAGCGGATTGAAGGTACGCAAGCTGGCTGACATTCCAAATACCTCGAAAGGCCGTATCCACCACATTTTACACAAAGTTTTGCATATAAAAAAACTTTCCGCTCTATGTGTGGGGGCGTTTGTTAACATTGAATCAAATATGCTTTGGAATGAACATTTAGAGTGTTTTAACTCAATTCATAACAGTAGTTGAAAAGTGGATTCGTCATTACACGCCAAAGACGAAGGGGCAGTCCAAACAGTTGGTGGCAAAAGGTGAAATTGCAACAAAGAAAGCAAAAACGGTTCCATCTGCAGGAAAAGTCATGGCTACTGTTTTCTGGGATTCTCCAGGCGTGGACCTCGTAGGCTACCTCCAGAAGGGCGGAACCACCAACAAGAAGTATTACGCTTCACTACTGGACCAATTGAAAAATGCTTTCAGGTTAAACGTTCACAACTTACGAAACAGAAAGTTCCCTTTTATAACGACAATGTGCCTACACATACGTCCGGGATTGTTGCTGCAAATTACATGACCTTCACTTCCAATTGCATTCAAATCTGCTATATTCACCGGATTTGGCTCCCAGCGATTATTTTTTGTTCCCAAACCTGAAGAAATGGACATAAAAGGTTGAACCTGACATAGACACTAATTTTTCACAGTGGACAAATCTTATTTTACTGAGAGCATTAAAAATTTGAAAAGTCGTTGGACTAAATATATTGACTTACAAAGCGATTACTATGTGAAGAAATTAAAAAAAAAAAAAAAAATCTTCTGGCACCGTTTTCACAATCATTCATTCCACGCGACGATGTCCAGGAATTCCGTCAAGAGAATTTGGGCTTTTTCGAAGAAAATGCTAATGACTTCTCTCAAAGATTTCATGGGCTCGTCATTATGGCCCAGGAACCAAGCAAGAGCTTTCAAACATACAAAAAGTTTATTGTGTGTTATTCGAGTGTAAAATAATAGAAAAAATTAATATATATGCGTTCAACTATCAGAATGCACATCATATAAATCCACCATGAAAGACAAATGGTTGAAAAACTAACAAAAGTCACGCTGCTTGACGAAAGTGCACCTTCCTAATCCAAAAACCAAGAGCTGTTATCAAGAACTGTGGGTATTTGGTGCTTAACCATCCAATCTATTGTCCAGATATGGCCCCCAAACATTTTAATTCGAAAAACCGAAGAAATTCCTACATGGACGAAGATTTTCCAACAATGATGTCATAAGAAGACGGTAGTGGGTTGACTGCAGGACCAAGCCAGATATTTCTGTTCCAAAGAACACTGGAAGCAACGTGGGTCTGTTCTGGAAGTCACATTGGAAAATAACGAGGTGTTTTCGTCATCAAGATAGATATATTATTGCATACACATAATAAAAATCAACGAAATGAACTTTTATTCCAAATGTTTCAGAATTTAAAAAAAAATCTAATCTTTTTATCGATCAAAATAATGATAGAACAATTAAAGAAACAAGTTAATACCTTAAGAAATTTTCGAAATCTTTCAACTGCGGGTTTAGAGAATTCTAAATATACAAAAATTACTTCAAGGAGCTCTCGGTTTCTACGTTTGAAAAATCCCTCCGCAGAAACACGCAAGCTGCAATTCCTTTCCTTTCAACTCAAATACCTAAGACCTGGTTCAAGAAACCGCATTAAAAATAAAATTTAAGGTCATTATTCAAAACCAAAACAGTCCATCTGAAAGGTGGTGCGCGACAACACCAACAAAGAAGAGGATTAAAAAAAAAATCAAAAAACAGAGTAGGCTCAAAATTCCAGCGGCGACAGGGGGAGAGGAAATTAATAGGAAAATGTCGGGTCCCTGGATCGCCCGCTGCTTAGTAAAGTATGTTGGATTGCACATGAAGGACGGGACAACAATGTATTTTGTCAAGGTGCTACATCGCAACAAAAAGACAACAACCGCCTGTAATAATGACGAAAAGTTGCCCCTCGTGACGTCATGACGTGGACAGATGACGAGCGCTGCCCGACACCTGCTGTCTAGTTACACACGTGCTTGTGAAAACGTGAACCTTGCCGACTCTGAGATCGCATCCCACCAAGGTTTCTTTCGACGTTTCCGTCAATTCTATTCAAGACAGTTGTGAATCAGCTTTAACTATCGGCGGACCCTTGTTCAGGTAATGATTTTTTCTTGTATTTAAACAGTATTTCAATGCAACTTTAGATCTCTATAATCTCTGTTTATTTCATTTATCGTCACGATTAAAACTGCAGCTGAGGTAAGCTTAAAAATAAAAACAAATAAAACTTTAAACCATCCGTCATTCAGGAATTGCGTAAACTATGACAATTCCTCGCCTATTAAACTTTAAAATAGAAGTCTTGCAATCTGTAAGTATCACGAAAAAGAAATCACATTTTTAGAATTATTATTGTTATTATTATTATTATTATTATTATTATTATTATTATCATCATCATCATCATTATTACCATTATTATTGAAGTTATTTATGTTGTTGAGATTAAAACACAACAAAAAATGTTATACTATTAATTAAATGAAATATATGACCAATGACAGACAAAGCTTTACAGTGTGGGCATTTTTAAACATTTTTAAATGTAACCATAATTATGAACTAAGCCCTTGATATTATTACATTCACTAAAATAGAGAAAAATAACAGAAAGTTTCGAGTTACACAGTGTATTTAAGAATAAAACGTTCATATGTTTCAATAAAACAAAAATTTGTTACTATTTTAGCAAAATACAATGTACTAAGAAAATATACGAAATCAACTATAAACAATCGAAAGTTTCACCGATTTTCATTGGCTTTGAAATTTAATTTAAATGTTATTGTAGTAAAAATGTGTAACGCAAATGTTTTCTGAAGATTATTACAGAGCGCTCTTATATACAAATATAATTCTCAAACACAATTAATATTTCACATTTGCTATTTTCACGACGATGCTTTTGTTAAATATAAAACATATGCATGGTTGTAAATACCATTTAAATGCTGAATTAATTTGTTCTTTTATTTTAAAACAGTATAGAGAACGCTAAACTTAAGAGCGTTTTGTACATTTCGTTTTTCAACTATACATGTACTCCTAATGATCTAATTTCTCTAATTTCCAGAAACCATGTTTCTTATTTTATTTAAATGATACATACCGAATTTTGTTGTAAAGAAACATATACTGGTGCCGATAGAGCGATTTTTATATTTTGGGTTTCAGGCAACCCCCCATAATAGTCCAATTTCACTGATTTTCAAAAAGTATTATTTTTATTTTATTTCAATGGCATATACACAGTTCCATTTAAAAAATGAAATTTCGGCCGCTAGAGATTTATTTTTAAGAATTTTCTCTTTAGGTACACACACTCCCAATGACCCAATTTTGCTGGTTAACGAACTCGACAAATCAATTATTAATTGATGGATATATGCCGAGTTTCAAGAAAAAACAAAAATTGCTACTGCTAAAGCGTTAAAACACACACACACACACGCACAATTATTTTCATTACCATTTTCGGTGTCTATATGATAGGATCAATTGAGATTTGAAAAAAAAAATTAAAAAAGTTTTACGGCTACAAATTCGCTAAAAATTACATTAACATACATCGTAGAAATTGTCAGTAGAAATGACCCAGTTTTAGGAAACAAATGATCTGCGCATACGCAAGGTTTACCTTCTGTTATACTTCCTACTGTATCCTCACAGCAAGGGATTACACACTCTTTTCTTGACCCTAAGGTTCGTGAGTTTAAACCCGGCCGAGGTCATGAAACACTGTAAGTAAAATAATGAGGGCAAGTCCTTCAAAATGCAGACGTGGGTCCTATTGAGGAACTACATAATAAGAAGGGGAAAAAGTCCCTGAACAAAATAACCGGTCATTTCACTCTTAGCATCAAATAGAGAAATGTTTTCTTTTGGTTACTTCAACCGAGTGGCCGTAGCGCGCTTCATTTTAAGTGCTACTTCTAGAACTTTTAAACTCATTCATACAGAAATAAACGGTCTTCAATAACAGCGTAGAGTTCGCATGAACTTAATCCTACTCTTTCATCTGTTTTAAGCCCAATCCTTTAAATGGAAATGTTTAATAACAGCACGAAACTAAGGTGACCACATTTTTAAAACAAGAAAACGGGACATTTTAATATCCGTCTCAAAGAAAAAAATGGCAAAACAGGATGCTATAATTGTTTGATCATAAATACTTAGATTGGAAAGCAATAATAAATAAATAAATAAAATTAAATTTCAAAGTCAATGAAAATTGGTGAAACTTTCGATTGTTTATAGTTGATTGTGTATTTTGCTTAGTATACTGTAATCGTCTTTAAATAGTAACATGCATTTGTTTTATTGAAACATATGAACGTCATCTTCTTAAATACACAATATAATTCGAAACATTCTGTCATTTTTCTCTATTTTAGAGAATGTAAAATTATCAAGGGCTCTGTTTATAACCACGATTACATTTAGAAATATTTAAAAACAACAGTCACTATTCCCAACTTCTTTTTCCCCAATACTTTAAGTGTTATGTTAATATACGGACAATATATTATAAAATATTATAGATGAACGAGTTACTTCGCGAACAAAAACTTCAGTCTTTTGTATATCCTTCCATTGGGATTTCCCTACTTTAGGTGTCACCCAACTACAGCCCCGTAAACTGTCAATGTGTGCAATCCATTTATTTAAATATTCAGCTGCATATACATACTTGTAAATGTTATAATCCTTGAATAAAACCTCTTTTCTAATTTAACAAGAACTGATCTGACAACTTGTGTTAAGTTACGTTGGAAACTACATTCGTTTGTAATTAGCGAACACAGAATTGACCTGAAAAGTTACAATTGTTTGACTCTCTATTCTTTGAACTGCAGAATGAAATGTTGACGTTTGGTTGTCACTAAAGTACAGCCAGGCCTCTGATAAAGAATTTTCAAAGTATCATTTGATAAGAAATGGACATTTATTTTGAGATTCAAAATATTACCCTAGTCTATAAATTCACAAAATTCTTAACAATTTCAATACACAGAATAATAAGAATAATATTTCAGTAACAATGACTTCAATATCAATAGGAACGCCATCAGCGGCCATGTGGATAGTATTGTGAATTATAAGAGCAAAACACCCTAACCAAAGTAAATTATGCCCTAAATTTCATTTCAGTTTAGTAAAAACGTAGTTGATGCCGTTTCTAGATACAGTTCGTATTATCTGCACAAAGAGCGATTGTGTTTTCTTTTAAGTTAGTATTTCCCCCACACTTATTCAAAAACGTAGTAATGGCTTCTGAAATTCCTCGAGGAAAATATTAAAAATCCAACATTTGAACTTAAATTCCCACATTAGGAATAAAGTACCTAACAAGCAATGGAAATACTTCTACGTCCTTATGGTTCGAGCATTCGTCATCATTGAAATAAAATTAGTTTTCTGTATATCAGATTCTGGTTCAAAAATGACAAATGTGGCTTTACTACAGCGGTACGTAAATTAGGTTCAAAAGTACGTTGGATAAGTATAGAAGTAATCTGTAAGATTGGTTGTTCTGAATATAGGATAATTTCATATCTTTTTCCACCAAAACTTTCACTTTTAAAAAATTAGTCAATAGTGTGCTAGAAGATGCATCCTTTTATGTCTTTCAGTATTTATATGTTGTGATATATCTGATCACCTCCTATGCATTATATGGAAAGTAGGTGCACAAATTTTGCACGAACGTCTGAGTGAGAAAGTGTTTTTTTTAAGTATGGATATTCCTCTGTAGGTCAATATTAAAAACACAATTCATCTTAGACGGCGACGTATTATTTTCAAGCGTTTTAGTACTCGCAGTTTACAAAAGTATACTGTATATTAGTATTTCAAAAATTCAGCGCACAATACTGTCTTCTACCAGAGTCACAACTGTAAGGAATTTCTTTCGACTGAACCAAATGACGAATGTAGTCCCATTAAAGAGCGCAGAGTGGCGCAGTTTAATTATTCAATCATTTCTGTTATCCCCTAAGCGAAGCCCTCATATTTGTTACAGGTGTTTGATTCGTCAATTGTCTTTAATCTTTATTTTTTTTTTCTGAAATTGATGCTAAGCAGAATATTATGAGAACTATTGTTTAAGGCATTGTATGCCTGTAAGTTATTGCGAAAAAAGAGGACATTATGGCGTCCCATTTTACCTTTAAAAAAGAAGGAACACAGATTAAAAAAAAAGGACTATAATGCAGGACGTCTTGTTACCCTACGCGAAATTCGTTTTTTATCTCCCCATTTTGTACCAGCGTGCAACACTGATCACTTCTGATAGCAGGCAAAATTAATTGAACATCACATCTGGCTGAAAATGTATCTAAAACAGTTATAGGAATTATTCTTACCAACAAGGCACTTAACAAAATTTCCCACAATTCATGGAAATTTACCAGACTTATGAAAGAACAATGGTACATAAACTTTGCGAGGGTAACACAGTTCCTTTAATTTTCACCAGTTGACATTAATAGTTAAGATTTATTAGAACTTCAGTACATTCATAAAATTTTAGTTATTTACCCAGAAACAATGCTTACGTATGAGATTTAAAATGATAAAATGTTGAGGCTAAAACAGTGTAATTAACATTTGGATCGTGTTATATAACCGAAGTATTACAGAGTGTGAAAATTCGTTGCCTTCGCCGCGTGTAATACCAAAATCTAACATACAGTAAGATCATTTAATAGTTCTTATTTATTGATCAGTTCAAGTAAACACGTCATGACACAGTACATTGTTTAAGAGACTTAGATCATATCATAATGACTACATCTATTGATATATTTAGCTATGACGTAATTAAAATAAACAAACATCTATTTACGTACGATCGTTGAACTTTGTTGTCTCATCTCCATTACGAGTTATAAAACATAAAAGTGGAAGTGGAAGTTGAAGTGAAAGTTATCTTATTAAACGTTTTAACAAATTAGGTGATAATTTATATGATTCAAATATTAGTGACAGTAGTAAAGGCTCCTCTTTATGCAAAAAGTCTTACAGATTGCCTACGGAGCAGTGGTAAGTATATATACATACTTTCAAGGGGCAAATAACACTCAATTTTTCATTTGGGTTATTTATGGGCGCTCTTTAACATCTTAGGGTCATCAGTGTCCCATTAAATTCAGAGCATGAAACGGCCGACAAATTTTGTTCAGAGGCCTCCAATTTTAGACTTGAGGTTTTTCTTCGTGCCGTGAATGTACGACACGGGACCCTTCCCTTCCGAAAAACATACATTCAGTGGGCAGTTATACATTCATAATCAAGAATACATTCAGGAACATACATACTTTTCCCAGGGTAAGTATGGTAAGCAATCCTGCGAAGCATAGCCTAAGTCGGAGCCATTCATTTGAATGGATATTTACATATAACTACATAAATAATGCAAAATATTAGTTACAAAATGGCTGCAATTAATTTTTCCTACAAACATATTTTTTACAACACATAAACTGTGCTTACACTCCAACTGATCGTGTACAAAAAAGTGTTAAAAATTTCCGGATAACATTTGTTTTAAAATAAGTTGTATGTCCTTTTGGTAAACGCTACAAAAGCACTATCGTTACTGTCTTCGTCGCTGCTGGTTTCTGTTCGAATCTCGAAGGGTGTAGCAACGAAGGGGAATAGCATGTAGCAAAAGTTGTTGTTGAGGTGTTCCTAGTTTGACGGAATGGAGATTGGGACGACGAAATAGCTGATGACAGCGGTGGAGACTTGATGTGACGTAATTTTGTCTGCCTAAAGCTTGTTTGACAATGAGATTGTTGCCAATGCTGACGTGGCCTGTTTGGCAGGTCATGTTTTTTCATGCGTGTACATTTTATGACGTGCATTCGGTAACCGTTTCTGCAAACCTCCCATCCTTGGTAAAAGGCAAAGGAGTTGAGTTGGTTGGTATCTGAACCGTGTGGGTAAAAACATTTCCTTCCTGTTCTCGAGTGGGATAAGCGTTCTCGGTCCGTTTTTTGTGAAGAGGTCCGGTCGCTAACTTTAAGTTATGTTCTATACTTTTACGTTATTGTACATGGGTCGTGGTTCCACCCACAACCCTATTGTAAAACCCGCCCACCTAATAACATCCTCCGAGCGCCTAGATGCATCGGGCGCCGTACGTTGCCAATTCTGAACCAATTCTTGCAGCGTACTTAAATACTATGCCTCTCATTGCCACTCCCTTCTTTAGCATTTTCCGCACGTTTCCTCAGCAATCATGCTTATTTTTGTTTACTTAAGCCTATTTCACGCTCATACCTAAAAATTCCTCCTATCTCTGCCTATTTTTTCTGTTATTGAGCAAACTTCTTATATTTTCCTATTTTATTTTTTTACCCTGTTTCCTCAGTAATTCTTCCTATTTTTACCCATTGTAGCGTTTTTCACACGTTTCTTAAGAAATTTGTCTATTTCAGACCCTTTCGTGTAGTATGACAAGAACTTCTGCTATTTTAATGCGGAAGATTTTTATTGCAATTCGCAGTGTATTATTGAGACATACCATACCTTTTTCGATTCTCTATAACTCTATCATACACATTTCAATGGTGCAGTACACTCCAGTAACACATATGGAACAGATATACCGAAGGGTGAAATGTTTTCGCATTTTGATCCACTTCACAGGTAAATAAGGATATGTGACCCCTCTGATGACTGCGATGTGAAGACGCCACAGTTGAAAGTACTATTTTCTTGTGCCCATTTGAGGAAACATTTTATTTCTAATGTTCAGTTTTGTTTACAATATAAACGAAAAGAGTGTAAATATTTTATTGCAACATTACTTCGTTTTGAAAAGTTAAATGTTCCAACTGATTCAGTTTAATTTTTTTCACAAACTTTCATATTTTAGTTTTCGGTTTACAAAAGGAGTGAAAATATTTCTGATTGCAATAACATCTTTCTTGAAAATAATTTCTTTTTTGCTAGGTTAAATACTGTAACAAATTCTGTGTAATTTATTTTCGTAGGCACGCACATTTTATTTCCCAACATGTATTTTCAGTTTGCAAAAGGAGTGAAATTTTTTTCATTGCAACATAACATCCTTTTTTTTTTTTTTTTTTGCCAAATCATAACTTCTTTTTGCAAAATTAAATATTGTAATTTTTTTATTTTCAAAGTGAATCTTTTATTTCTAAATTTATTATAAAAATAAATCATGGAGTGAAAATATTTTTAATTGCAGAATAACATTTTTTTCATAAGTTAACATCTTTTTTGGAAAGTTAAATATTTAATCGATTCTGTTTCATTTTTTCCACTAAGAGACATTTTATTTAATTCCAGTGCGTTCGGGCGTGTATTATTGGGGTACAGCAGCTCTTTTATCAGTTATCCTTAGTGATATCATGTTAATTTCAATGCGGCAGAACCTTCCGTCACTTTATGCAAAATGAACATGCTACACTTTTAAGTTCTAATGTTTTCCATGGCATGTTTGAGTAAAATGCTACTAAATAAGGATAAACCCGCAAACTTTCATTTAATATTTTATTGTAATAGACCCTATCTATAATCGGAGTTTTACGTAAACTCCAAAATAATGAAACAAAGTTGAGGACAGATATCGACTCTGGTTCTTTTGGGTGAAATGTTCCACTTCGCAGGCAAATAAGGATATGTGTCACGTTTGATGTCAGTTTATGCGATGTGAAGACGCGTGGTTCTAATTTCTAATGCTTTCTTATGTCCAAGAATTTTATATTTTATATTTTTATATAGATAGCAAACTTGCAAGTTATAACGCTCCATGTTTGTTTACTTTAAAATCATTAATTGAAAAATTGTCGGACTGTGTGATGCAAAAGTTTTTTATTTAAGAAATAAATTACAGTTTAACTTCAGTAAATGTATGTTTAATTTATATTAGGTACGACATTTACTCTATTTATACATATTTATGGTAAAATACACCTAATGTGAGATCCATTTATAATGAAAGGTACAATTTCATAAACGCAAGATATCTGTGAGCAAACTTTTTCCGTTATGTTGGCTACATCAATGCCTTGATGCCTGTGATGATATACAGTCTAATGTCAGCATAAATTTTCAGTTGTCTATGTTTAAAGATATAATTATAATGCCGAGTGCTAAAGTTTCGGGGCATCCACATTGAGAACTGATCATGCACCTTCCTGCTAGTGAATTTCTAAATTTAATGTTTTCAATTTTCCGTTTCACTCCGTTAACGCCCTCAGGCTCACTGCGCCACCACACCCTTCGAGGATGGAGCCGAAAGCAGCAGCTACGAAGACAGTGACGATGGTGCTTGAGTAACGTTTACCAAAATGATACACACAACATATTTTAAAATAATGTTTATGCCGGAAAACTTTTAGCACTTTTTATAGACGAGTAATTTAAGTGCACGTACAGTTTTTACCATTTTAAATATGTGTATGCAGTACACGTTTAATAGCAGTCATTTTGTAATCAATATTTTGCATTGTTTATGTAGTTATATGTAAATATTCATTCATAAAATGACACCAAATTAGGTCGTGCTTGTCGCGGGATTGCCTACCCTGAAACAAGTATGTATGCTCCTGAATGTATACTTACCCCTGAAAAGAAGTATTACCCTGAATGTACACTTATCCCTGTACGGTAGGTAACCCGCAAAAAGTTGGACTAAGAAAGGGCATTTACTACTAAGAGCACCATAGATATGAAAATGCACCTATGTTTATCCATAAGTACATTCTTTGTGCTACTCGATGCTTTCACTGCATGTTCTTTGTTAGTTAAGCCATTATTTAAATGTAAATTTGAAGAACGGGCTTATATGTAGGATACATATCAGGTAGACAAACTGTTTACCAAATTGTTAAAAATTTTCCGAGATACACCAACTTTTAATGAAAAGAAAGCGTTCTGAACCGTCGTGTTCTTACGAAGAAAAAGTAGATAAAATACAGAAATTTCTTGCGAAAATATTGGGAATGAATTCCACTGAGAGACATAGTTTGTAACCTCTTTTAAAACACAGATTAATGTTCAATATTATTTCATTTTATGCGTTCAGTAAAAATACAAATACAACTATAAAAATACTAGCTCTGTACTGCCTTCCTTTTCCGGTTACGTGATTGCATAAAAAAATGTCGGGTCTGGTGGTGTAGTGGTAACCATACTTGCCTTCTAAACCCAAGGTCGCGGGTAAAAAACCGGCCAGGTTCGATGGAATTTTTCCGGCGTAAAAATCGTAAGTATGACTTCCTTCGGAAGGGAAGTAAAGCCGTGGGTCCCGTGTCTTACATTTGAGGCACGAAAAAGAAACTCAAGACTGAAGGAAGAGACCTCTGAGCAAAATTTGTCGGTCGTTTCATGCCCGGAATTGAATGGGACGCTGATGACCTGAGATGTTAAAGAGCGTCCTTAAATAAAATGAATAAAAAAAAGTGATTGCAAAAACGCAGTAAGCGGGCGGCTCTTATTAAAATAATCTCACTGTATGTACAAATGTATTGTAGCTGTATATCTTAACAAAAGTTAATAATTACACGTTTTTAAGTGGAAACAAGACACTGGTGCATTTTTGGGCGTCATATATCTACGCTAAGAGTATAGTATGTGCATATATTTGCAAATATATATATATATATATATATATATATAATATTAATGAAAAATAAAAATAAAGAAACACTATTAACAATGTAACAAATTAACACTAATAATAAAAGTAGATAAAGATAAAACACAGAGAAAGAGTCACACTTGAAATTGCTATATTTCGAACTACTGCGAGTTCTTCAATGGCAAGAAGCTAGACCGTATAAGATGTAATAAATAATAAAGTATTTTAGAAAACACAGAAATAAAATTAAAAGAAAAATAGATAAATAGTAAAGAAGTCAAAAGCAAAACACGCAAAAGCAAAACACACAAAAGCAAATAAAGCTTAATAAGCAAAGATATATATATATATATATATATATATATATATATATATAGTTTTATAAACACAATTTTTTATTTTCTGAACTTGGTAAATAATAAACAGAGTCATCTTTACTTAACTAGGGGCAGTTGGTAAGATTGAACACACTATAATGTGGAAGCTTTGTGTTGATTATTAATTGTACATAAATTAGATATAGTTGTATGAAAAAAAATCCAAATTCCAAAAGAAGGATCCAAATAATTTTCTTGCTTCAAGAGAGGGTAAACTTTGATGTATCCATGCTTAAGTACTGATGGAATTTTTCATTTTGTCACCTATGCAAAAAAATAAAGGTCAATATTGTTGGGAATTCCGAATGAAAGTAGTTATTGCGAACTATGTATCTTTATTAACACTTTATTTTCTGGTATTCTTTTTTCTCAACTAAACTGGGCATATAACGATCAATTATGAATAATTCATCTAGTTCGTTAACTAGCAAAAATTTTAAAATCGCTCTAGAGGCCATAAATTTTGCTTTTTCTCACGAAGCTGATATGTCATTGAAATAAAACAAAAAACAGTAACTGAAAATAAACGAAATTATATTATTATGAATTTTCGGAACAAAACTAGCTGTATACCATTTGAGTAAAATAAGACCATCAGAAGTGGGGTATATCTAAAACAAAAATTTAGAAGTCGCTTACCGGCCGCAATTTTTATGCAACGAAACTCGGTATATACCATTGAAATAAAATAATAAAAATAGCTTAAAAATTAAGGGAAATCAGATTATTAGAAGTGGAGTTTTACCTGAAACCGAAAATTTAAAAATCGATCTAGCCTCGCACAATATTTGTTTTTTCGACACAAAACTCGGTATTTACCATTTAAATAAAGTAAGAAAATTTGTTTCTGCAAATTAGGGAATACTGGATACCTGAAAACCGAAATTTAAAAAGCGCTCTATGTTTTAATTTTCTCTCTTTTATTTTTAAAGGACAAGTTAACTCATGTTTTATAACAATGCATATGTATATTTGACTAGAGCATTGTCATGAAAACAGAAATTGTGAAATATTAGTCCATTACTGCCGCGTTCATCGTTTATACCCAGCCGGTATCAAAAGAAGCGGTAAACTTTACATATGACCGCCACTCGATATCCGAACAATAACATGATAAATTCTGCAGCCTCGTGTGTCTGTTGTTTGTTAATCTTATATTGCTATTGGATCTATTACATCACTACACGTGGAGTTTGTCTGGTGTTAAATCCTGACTGTTAGTTTCTGAAGTTAAAATATCATTGGTGAGTTTAGACAGGGAAGCGCAGTGGTACATTCTGATTTGAAATTGGTGCTTTCCTAAGTCACACGATTATTTGGCTGAATAGAGTACAGTGAAACTATTCTAACCAGCATTAGAATAACAATATAGTATGAGATGGTAAAGCCACTGAAATGGTGCTTCGTTTTAGAAACTGAGTTTAGACGGAATTGTTTGTGGATTCTAAAGAACCCATGCTCGAACATCTGCTATTTAATAGCGTTATAGTATTTGATAATAGTTATAGTATAGGTTGCGAAAATAGCGTTATTCTAATACTTAAATTGCTATAGGTCTGGAAATACAAGAAAAAATAGAAAACAGCGTTATAAAAAGATAACCTTTTTTATACTCAGCATCAAAGACAACTTAAATGTAACAGCAGGCTAGGAAAGGAGAGAATGTCGAAATAAATTTGAGTTTCTGTTAAAATGACCCATATTTACTCAAAACAATTAACAGTTTGCTTGCCTGGAAATGAATCATTGAATGAAATAAGCAAATATATTTTGAATTTCGTCTTTTTTAAAAATAAGATTAGTCTTTCAGCATTTTCTGCATACTCAAGAGGTAAGGAGGGTTATTAAACGTACTATTCGTGAACATTCTAACATATGCGTAGACCTTTATCGCCACCACGGCGTTACAGCTTTTCCGAGTAGCCTTTAACAATGTGCACCTGTTTCTATTACACTTTCAAATTTTATACACTTCGGCTAACTTCTGTATACAGAGGAAATTTCAAACGCCAGGAAAATACATAGTTTTATTTAGTTATTCTTAGCTGAATTAATTATATAAAATAATTTCTCTTACTTTATTATAGTAACAGTCTTTCAGCAAATGACGGAAAGATTCGTGAGCGTAATACCTATTAAACTCATTTCATCACTGGATGAAATACGAATTTTTTTCAAGAATTAGCTTATTGGTATTAAAGGTATAGCAGCATTACTTGCCTTAGTTACTTAAGCAATTTGCTGAAGTTTACATGAAATTTAGCTTCTCCGCTAATGGATCTCATATGCAAATAAATTAGAGAAATAAAACAAGAAATTTTACATGCAGTGCCATTCTTTTAACAAATATACACCAGCCGCCACTGTATAAACACACTTCTGACTTTCAAAATACGCAATTATGTTCCACTCATGTTGGCTATCACTGTCTTACAATATATACTACCATACAGATAGCAGGCAATAAGAGAAACAAATGCGCATCGACAATCGTTCTTCTCCTGCTTCCATCTTGCAAATTTCAATCGGAAGACATCGAAAGCGGTGGCAAACGTTTTCGCCTTATGACCAACCCGCAGTATTATACATCATGACTGCCATTTTCAGCTGTAACGTTGGCACCGGTCTATTAGGGGTATCGTCTTGAAATCTCTGCTCAAGAGTTCAAAAAACTCCTTTCCCATACGGAGTCTGTTCAACAGTGCAACGATTCCACTTTAAGATATCGCCTGGTACATAAGCCTTTCAATTCCGTAACACTGTACATATATTTGAGAACGTATTGCTGCCGTCAGATATTTTTCTACCACTGTGCCAGGGTTGTCCTTAAGCGTCTTTTGTGGTCTGGGAAGAAATACTCTGCATCGCTAAATACCAGTTCTGGGAGACAGCCAACTGACGCGTATTCCAGAATAACATGAGCTAAACATTTTCAAGCAAGACAATTTAGTGTCATTATAATAGTTTATGTTGTAATAAGGCCCCGATGGTTTTACAATCAATAATTTAAATTGCCTACAGGATGATAAAATGATTATAGATTTATTGATACTTTAGTTTTAATATACTGATAAAACGCACACTACAGAAACATTTATTCTATCAACTCATACAATTTCGCTCAATGAAGCTACCGGGTTTTAGTTATAAACCCTGTCCGTTTACGCTTCCAGGCAATGTGTCGAGAAAGTGCATTCGGATTGACACGATTTAAGTTCGGCCACAGTGATGTTTCTGATTTCAATGTTAATGTTTTTCCTCACATTCCGAAACCTCAGCTTGTACTATTTTTGCAAAAATTCAACGTCTGCGCCATTTTCATAGTTTTTCCTGCTAAACTGAGGATTTTTTATACAATAAACTCTACATGCACATCTGTGCAAATCCATGTTTACAAATATGTTCTCTACAGTCAAATGTCCAGTATTGAGAATTAATGTACACTGCCGTGAGATCGGCAGCGAACAGACGTTCAATGACTTGCGGGGGCCGGGGTAAATGGAAGCATGTGTGACACAAGAGTCGTTCTACTTCTAAATCCTTTGTTCATTGAATTTAGAAATGGTAAGTGCTCATATTTAAACTATTTGGATCCAAAATATTAAAATAGTGCACTAGTTTATAATTAATTCCACGAAAGTTGAAGCTGGAAAGAAAATGTGTAGATAAAATGTTTACCTCAAGATTAAGGGATTCGTTTGAAGTTACTCCACATCGCCCAGTAGCAAAATAATTTTCTTATTCCACTCATACAAGTAAAACAGCTTAGTGCTTACTTATTCACAACGATTACTGCATAAATGACCAGTAATTTATGAACAAAATCGCCAAAGTGATGGAAGGCTATGATTTCGATTGTGACAGAACTTTAAAGTCAGAAGCAAAAAATCCATCCAGCGCAGTTTTCAGATCGGCAAAGGTTCAACATTGCTGTCCTTGGAGAACACAGGGATGCAAGATCCACTTTAGCTATGTGTGGTTTTGTATTATCAACAACTCATGAGTGTGGGCTACTTCGGTTTTATCAGTACACCATGACGTTGATTGGTCAGCTGACACCAAACACAAAGCATAAACGTTCTTATGATGAATGGTGATATCGGTTTTGGGGGATAGGTGAATGTAAAAAGGGTCCTTCTGCTGATGTAGGAGGATAGATTCATAAGTTTCCGGCCACGCCGATTAGAATTATCGTCTTCACAAAAACTTTATATGCTGCCATACCTCATCTCTTAAGTAAATAATTGCAACTGTAAATTCCGTTCCGCTTTGTTTAGTTGTTCAGATATAGTTGCATAAAGAAGGCTATGTGTAGAAGATTGTGACATGTTCAAAATGGAATTTCGAGCTGTTGTTAAGTTCTTCACAAAACAAGAACTTACTACAAATGAAATTAAACAGCGATTGTACGGTGTATTGGGGAAGCATCCCACTCATATTCTACCGTAAAAGAATGGGTCAAACTTTTTCGAATGGGTCGAGAGAGCATTGAAGACGAAAAGCGTGCAGGTCGGCCCTTGGAGGTGCTCACTCCTGAAAACATCGCTCTCGTGGAAGGAGAAATTATGGAAGACCGGCGGCTCAAAATTACAGAAATAGCAGCAAGGCTGAGTCTTTCTAAAACAAAGTCCTTCGCATTATTTATGAACATTTAAACACGAATAAGGTTAATGCAAGATGGGTGCCTAGACTTCTTTCCTCAGTCCAAAAGCAGCAACGAATGATCTGTTGTCAGGCATCTTTGGAGCTTTGCCATGGCAACGAGAGAGAAGTTCTGCAAACCATTGTTACAGCAGATGAAATTATGGTTCTCTACTATGATCCCTTGCCCAAAAAGAATCAATGGAGTGGCGTAAACTGGCGAAGCAGTGTCTCTAAAGGCTAAGGTCACTCAGTCAACCAAGAAGATCGTGGTCACAATCTTTTGGGACTGTGAAGGAATACTCTTCATTGACTTCAAGGAGAGGAACACCACAGTAAGTGGGGAGTACTATGCTGACCTAATGCACAGACTACGTGCTTTCATCAGAGAGAAAAGGCGAGGAAAGCTGAGTGGCGGTATGCGCCTTCTTCACGACAACGCGCCTGTACACACAGCTCTTGTTGCAAAGGAAGGTGTGAAGAAATGTGACTTCAAGAGATCGACCATTCACCCTACTGCCTAGGGTGACCATTTCCTTTTGTCAAAACACAAGAAAGACCTTCGAGGTAAAGTAATTTAAGCGTGACGAAGAAGTGATAATGCTGTTTATGTCCATTTTGCAGATCGTAGCTCTTCCTCAAGAGTTTCGTTGCCTGAGTGAAACTTCGCAAACCATTCTTGACTCGTCCATTTATTCACAGTATCTGCACTGCAGTTACTTTGTTCCCCTGTTCAAATCCATTGATCATACAAGCTCATGTTTGACGGTGCTACTTGGAATAATGTCGGTCCTGGTGGTGTAGTGGTTACCGTACTTGCCTCCTAAACCCAAAACGCGAGGACCGATGGATTTTTTCGGGGCGTAAAAATCCTAAGTATGGCTTCCTTCGGAAGGGAATTAAAGCCGTGGGTCCCGTGTCGTACATTTTCGGCACGAAAAAGAACCTCAAGCCTGAAAGAGAGGCCCCTGAACAAAATTTGTCGGCCGTTTCACGCCCTGAGTTGAATGGGACGCTGATGACCTGAGATGTTAAAGAGCGTCCATAAATAAATCAATAAAAAATATTTGGAATACTGACTAATAATAGGATTAACAGTCTAACTCTGTGCAACAATTTGTTTCCGCCTCGCAGATTAAGTAAAAGTTTTGCCGAATGTTACATTAACTACATTTTTCTTGTTTTACTCTTTATGGAGTTGTGTGAATGTTTTTCTAAAGTTTATTCGTGTACATCTTACGTAACCATCAAAATTATACAATTCGTTTCTTCTTTAAGATTCCCCTAGGAGGCCACTTAGATTCAAAGAGGTGTATCTTATTTTGATAAGCAAATGATCTGACGGTGGGAATCGTACAAAGAGACGCGAAAGAACCCCCCTAACTTTTTATGCCGTTAATTTTCCGCTCACGGTTTGAGGCGTACTGAATCCTTGTTACATCAGCATTGTTAGCGCTTGCCCAGAAGCAGGACTAGATTCCTCCGCCTGAACCGCATCACACAGTTATCACATCGCAGATAAATTCCATTCTGGCGGATTCTTTCTTATTGTACAAATGACCAAAGCTTCTAACAAGGAACGTGTAACGAACTCAAAACTCAACATTCCTAATTTACTGCCCTGCGTATCATTAAATCTAGGTGTGTTAAACATTTTTCGTTTTGTATAAAAATGAATGCAATTTCTTTCAGAAAAGACGGTTATGCCATACCAAGCTTTTATCAACGGAAAGCGAAACCTTCAGACAAAGAACTTAGCACTTTATTGCGTATTTTAGCAGCTAAACTTAACGCTAGAGTATGGCATTAGTTGCAAAGCTTTAATTATTCTAATGCCTGCCCCTGTATATATTTATATATAAGCTTGCTCATATTTACTGAGAAATGTCTCTACATTTTTTGGTTGCAAAAATTAGCTAAAGTACGCGGGTAGATCCATAAGTTTCAGGACTAACCATTTTCTACATACGATAAAAACAAAAACTATTGCACGATTCATAGTTACCCTTTAAAGGAATACACTTCTCACATCTTTGAATTAACTTTTCAACCTCCCCCCCCCCCAATGTCAGAAGTCTTGTCTGCAAAATGGGCATAAACAGCATCCATCACTTGTTCGTCACATTTAAATTTCCTTCCTCGTAGGTACCTCTTTTTTTTTCTTTTTTCTTTCTTTCTTTCTTTTTTTTCTTTTTCTTTTTCTTTCTTTCTTTCTTTCTTTCTTTCTTTTTTTTTTTTTTGAGAAGAGGAAATAGGTCGATCTCCTTGAAGCCACATTTCTTCACAGCTTCCTTTGCAACAAGAGCTGTGTGCACAGCCGCGTTGTCGTGAAAGCAGGCGCGTAACACCACTCTGTTTTAATCGCCTTTTCTCTTTGATGGAAGCACGTAGTCTGTGCAATAGACCAGCATAGTACTCCCCATTTACCGCGGTATTCCTCTCCTTGAAGTTAATGAGGAGTATTCCTTCACAGTCCCAAAAGATTGTGGCCATGATGCTCTTGGTTGACTGATTGACCTTGTCCTTTAGAGGCGGTGCTTCGCCAGGTTTACGCCACTTCGTTGATTTCTTTGGGACAAGGTCATAGTAGAGAACCATAGTTTCATCTCGTGTAACAATGGTTTGCAGAACTTCTCTCTCGTCGCCACGGCAGAGCTCCAAAATGCTTGACAACAGATGATTTGTTGCTGCTTTTGGACTGAAGAAAAAATCTAGGCACCTATCTTGCACTAACCTTATTCATCTTTTAATGTTCACGAATAATTCGAAGGACTGTTGTTTAAGAAACACCCAACCTTGCGGCAATTCTGTAACTTTGAGCCTCCGGTCTTCCATAATTTTTCCTTCCACAAGAGCGATGTTTTCAAGAACCGACCTGCACGCCCTGCGTCTTCAATGCTTTCTCGACCCACTCGAAAAAGTTTGGCCCATTCTTTTACGGTAGAGTATGAGGAGGATGTTTCCCCATACACACCGTCCAATCGCTGTTAATTTCACTTGGAGTAGTATTTTTTTTTGTGAAGAACGTAATAACTACTCGAAACTCCATTTTGAACCTGTCATAATTTTCTACACATAACCTTCTTTACGCAAATGTATCTGAACAACTGAAAACAGCGGAGTGGAAGTTACAGCTGCAATTATTTACTTAACAAATCAGGTATAACACCAGATAAGGATTTTGTGAAGGCGACAATCCTTATAGGTGCGGCTGGGAACTTATGGACCTACTCTTGTAAGTATAAGTTAATAAAAATTTTTTTTTAAAAACTCAAAAATGTTTGAATGAATTTTCTTCAAAAATATTCCAAACATACTGTACCAAGGATATTTAAGTTATGTTTATTTTTTCATAGAGAGCGGAGTGAAAGGTGGCAAGCCCAACACAAACATTACCATCTAAGAGAGAACTAAGGTATTATTTGAACGTGAAACGACACACGGTTTAAACTCCTTCCTTCTAATTATTTACCTATTGACCTCAGTTGGGGCAGAACCCGAAGTTGACTCTTGTGGTCTAGTAGTAACCACATTTGCCTCATAGACTCAGATCGCTAGTTCAATCCCGGCCAGGGTTGATGGAATTTTCGAGCGTAAAAGGAGAAGTAAATCTGTGGGTCTCGTATCGTAGATTTACGGCACGTAAAAGAGACTCAAGCTTGAAAGAAGAGGTATGTGAGCAACATTTATCGATCATCTCACGCCAGGAATTGAATGGATGACCCGAGACGTTAAAGATCGTTCATAATTAAACCGAATAAATAAACAATGAACCCAAGGATATTGGATCTCGAGGCGTTACCCCAAAACCACTGAGGCCTACAATGTGTTAGAATTACAATTTAATATAGCACATATTTAATGAAAGTGTTTTATAAAGATTAGTTTTGTAAATAATCCATAAAATGAAAACCCTTTTCTCAGAAACTTTAAGTCAGTAAATCTGTTTGTTTTTAGTACCCTCGTGAAGAAATAAGACTATTACGAAATGTGTTGAAGTTCTAAGGGTGATCGCATGTAACGCTTGAAGCACGCATTTAAATGTGCCGGATTGGATTATCCTAGGATTTTCCCCCCAGTAATTTTCTCTGGTTTTTATCATTTCAGAGATCCAACGCAGGCGACCTAATTTGAAGAAGTGCCGTAATGGAATTTGTTCACTGTAAAAATTTCTAGCGTTTTCATGTCGAAGCGATTCTTTCCCTTTCTCCTGTAGGAAAAGACCATTAGTGCCCTTCCGGGCCTGAAATCTTTCTCTGTCAAATCAATCTTAAGATCTCCTATATTTTTACGAAGAAACAGTAGCAATTTGGGAGAAGCTTATAACATACAAACCGTTCTTATACTATGTGATTCAGAAGGCAGTATGTTGTCGATCTTCCATTATCATGTTTTTCTGAAGTGTTTTATACAAGTCTTCATCTTTGATCTGCACACAGTTTCTAGCCGGCGAAACCTTTTAAAGAAAGGCATTTCAACGAGCAAAATACAAAACTTTAATTTCTTTAAGCATTTACTATATAAAACTACCAAACCTTTATCATGGGATTATTTTCGCAAAATAACTTTCTGTAAGCCGCTTCCAAGCTGCAGAACACGATGCAGAAATGGACTATTGATAAACTACCTGGGAATAATTAGTAGTCATTCTTGACTGGGGCGATCACGTAAACTATGAAGAAGTTATGCTAATATACATTATAGGTACGTTTCAATGTACGCAGCAATGGCCCACGGGCGTAAACATACTTTGTGTTATCATTTCTTCCAATCCCACGTTATCCATCGTTCCATCGTGAGGCATGATTTGTGATTTACCACGCTAAGCAACCTGAGGCGTTTTGGGCATTGTAGTGTCCTGCCTTTTTTTTTTTTTTTTTTTTTAACTGTTTATCGCAGAAAATCGGAGATCTGCAAGACTGGAAAAGCATGTACAATGATTGCAGAAAGGGCCTATGTCCAGCTTTTTTCTGAAAATTATGATAAATATTTATTTTTTATCGATAACTTATTAATACTTTATAGTCTTTTCACCAGGGATTGGTTCATTTGCTTTCTTTACAGTCCAGAAGGTTCGATGCTTCCATATTGGCTAGAAAACTTTTTAATGCATTTTAATGTGCTTTAGGGCTTGGAGGTCTGACAAATGACATCTTCCGGACAGTGATAGAATGACCCAGTGTGTCTAGGCTACATAAAAACATATTATGAGAACCTAGAGATGAGAGAGAAGAATTGTTGATCATAAAACAGAATTTGGGTACGTTAACAGAACACTTTTAAAACTAGGGACTAAAAAGTACTGGCAGAGGGTTTTCTTTTACATTAATAAAAGGCATTGTCTTAACACATTGCGAGGGTTATACCGTGTGTTTATAAAACGTAGAATAAAAGAGGCACAGTATATTGAGTACATTTGTATTAGCTGTCTTTCGCCTATGAGAGATATTGGTCAATAATGACTGTGACAGCGAGCAATCACGCCAGTAATGGACTAAACTATTATGAATGAAGGAAAAATCAGGCAATGGTATCGTTAGTTTAAGGAAAGCCCTGCATATGTTCATGATGAAGAGAGAAGTGTGTTCAGACGGATGATGTTATTAAGCGTGTGCATGCAAAAATTCGAGCAAATCACCAAGCTCTTGCAATGGAACTTCAAGGCCTTACACCGAGTATATTGTCCAAAAATAACGCAATGGCACAAACTGTGTACAAGATCTGTACTTAAACGTTGACTGCTGACGATGGGATGGAAGTTGCTCAAGCATTTTAGGACTGGTACAAAAAAACAAAAATTGCTGCCGCTAGAGCGTTAAAAGACACACAAACATGAAATTTGTTTTTTATTTTTGGTACTTAGATAGCAAGATCGATGTAAATTTGAGACTTTTTTCAAACCTCGATAGCCTACATTCTTTCAGAATGAACTAAAACGCACGAACTTATGCACCGACCTAATGTTTAGGGAAATAATGAGGGAATGAACAGACAAAAATAATAAAATAATTTTCAATTCACTTTTTATTCTATTATTAATGGCCAGCCTCGTAGAAGACAGAGAGAGAAGCTTTTAGTAAATAATTATATCTAAAATTGGGCGAAGAGTCAATAGTAAATCTTATTGAGAATAAATTTCCGTTTTTAATTTAAAAAAAAAAAAGATCAAAATTGCGGCCACTGTGCTTACATACACGTTCTAATACGTCGTGACCGCCTATTATTGCATGCGCCCTGGCGACCAGCTTTCCAATTTGTCTTCCTTACACCAGGTACCGTCAGGCAAAAAGTCATTTTGGGCGAAAACGAGTAGAGCATGGGTTCACCGCGATAACTCCAAATGTTACTGGGAAGGCTCTCTAGCGATGCAGGCGGTAATCAATTACAAAGTTGGTGGGTGCCTGGACATCAGGGCTTAGGAAGCAATGAGCGATATATAAACTGGCAAAAGAAGGAACATTGACATCAAAGGGTAATAAATTGCTTTTGTTTGTTTGTTTATTTACTGACGCTTTTTAACATCTCAGGTCATCAGCGTCATATTCAAATAAGGGTGTAAAACGTCCGAAAAAATTTGCTCAAAAATCCCTTTTTTCAGGCTTGAGATTCTTTATCGTGCCGTAAATGTACGACACGGGACCCACATCTTTACTTCCCTTCCGAAGGAAGCCATACTTAGTATTTTTACTCCCAAAAAAATCCCTCGGTCCTGGCCGGGATCGAACGTGCGATTTTGGGTTTAGGAGGCATGTGTGATTACCACTACACCACCAGGACCGACTCAATAAATCACTTGACCAAGAAAGTGTACCAGGTTTTCCTTTTGCTTTCAACTCATTTCCTTCCATTGGTTCTATTTTACAGGGAACAATGCCAGACGAAACGGGCCGGTGCTGTGTGCGCTTTGACAGTGACTTGCACTTTGTCAAGGTTTCTGCCCCGGCACTGGTTTGGAGGGGCTGCTCCGGAAATAATGTTCGTGCCCTTGCCGCCAGGGTCTCCTCATCTCATCCCTTCCTCCCTAAGATGCCCCCGAAGCACAAACGGCCAGTCATGACAAGGCTGAAGTGCCAAATATTCCTCTCATTTCCTACCAATCCAATATCCACCAGGAAATTAACTTCATTTATTAACACCAACTACAGCGAGAGATGGAGGTGCTAAACATCCCTGAACAACGAAGACGAAGACTCTCAGCGCCTTCTTACTTGACACCTCTATGTCTAACGGCAATTCGTACTTAACACGCTGCGGGTCCATTATCGACTAAGGTTTTACAAGGGGTTTTCCCTACTTGCAGCCGCGTTTAGCAAACGATGTGATCCTGAATTCATTAACCAAATTGGCACTATGGAAATACTGGCAAAGGGCAATTAGCGCACAAGTTTTGCATTTAAGGAGTTGCGGTTAGGGCGTGTTAATTATATATAAACTACAGAAAGAATTTTTACCAGACAACGAATTATAGTCGTGAAATGTTGGGTAAAATAAATAAATATATAAAACCTCAAATTGTTTTCAGACTATACACAAAGAAACGTACTTCCACCAATAGTTTATAGTTATTAAAATCTATTTTTATTTTTTCTCTAAGCCCTGCCAGTATTACATCCCATTATTTAAATTGCCCTTGAGTATTTTACTGTCAAACTAGACATTATATGTTAATTTGTTGATGCTCCAGTTGTACTATTTACTTTGAATACTGGAAGAGATTTTTAGAGATCACTTCGAGGCGACGTAAAAATACACAACAGCGTGGTCGGTGTTTTCCAAAAGTTTTCGCCTCTCTGATATGATATTACCCTTTATTCCAAGTGTCTTTCAATGCGAGCGAAGCTGTAAAATATTTTTATTCCACTGAGTGACATTTCAGACTTGAGGCTCTTTTATATGCCATAAATCTAAGACATGGGACCCACGGCTTTACTCCCATTCTGAAGGAAGTCATAACTTATGATTTTTACGCCCGAAAAAAAATTCATTGGCCCTGGCCGGGAATGAAACTGCGATCTTGGGTTTAGGAGGCAAGTATGGTTACAACTACACCACCAGGACCGACAGCATGGGATAAACAACGTAGCCTTCGCTAAAAATAGTTGTATTAGTTTAACATTTGTTACTCCATTCAGTTATTATTAATGAACTGTTTATTACAGCGTGCTATTTGCATGAACTTAACAAGTGTCTACAGGCCAAGGAAGTGTTCATCTGTAGTATTTGGTATTAAAATACAAATTTATTAGTTAAATTGCTTGCTTTTCTTTCTATATCTGCTCTATTGTTTCCTTCTATTAGAGAGAGAGAGAAGAAAAGAATTCCGGCATATGCGTCGTTGTTCAGTTCATCCAAAAGCGTCTCCAAAACTATGTCCCAACAAATTGGTCCTAGGATTGAACCTTGCAGATAACCCTTAGTTATATCTCTGTAAATTATTTCCTGGGCACCTTTTACGTGAACCCTTCTGTCTTTGCAGTAATCCCTAACATTGCGTATAGGCATTTAGGGCGGTTTTTTTCCCGTAAGCTATCAAATAGTACCGCCACCATAAATTATCGAATGCGCTGGAACTATCAATTAAAATTCCAAATAAGTATTTTTAATTTGAATTATTTTTCCATTTCCAATGAAAGGTTTATGGCGTCTTGTGTCGATTTTACTTTTCCAAAGCCGAATTATTTGTTGTTTATACATTTTATGATCGTAAATTCTTTATATATTTTACAGGTTTATATGATTTGGGCTCCTTGGGATCATTGTAGGCACTTTTCTTTGAAATAATAACTTTTGCTGCTTTCCAGCAATAGAGAAAGCGCGTTTCCATATACAATCATTAAAAAAACGAAATAGGAATGGTATAATTTTGTCATTTTTTTTCTTATTTAGCTTATTTATAGCTAGTTTAATTTCCTAAATATCAAAGAGGTAGATTACTCTCTTATTTCTATATATTGAGTTCATATATACTATTTTTTAAACATTCAAAATATTATTCATACTCTCATCCTGGGGAAGTAACTTGTACAAAAGAACATTTGCAGAATTTTTCCAATCTGTAGTCATTTACCTTTTTTTTTTTTTCCTTCCATAATAATGTTATAGGTTGTTTGATTTGGTTTATTTACGGACGCTCTTTAACATCTCAGGTCATCAGCGTCCCATTCATTTCAGGGCGTGAAACGACCGACAAATTTTGCTCAGAGGTCCCCTTTTACAGGCTTGAAGTTCTTTATCGTGCCGTAAATGTACGACACGAAACCCGCGGCTTTACTTTTCTTCTGAAGGAAGCCATGCTTAGAATTTTTACGCCCGAAAATATTCATCGATCCTGTTTGAACCCGCGATTGTGGGTTAATGTTATAGGGGGTATTCCCAATTTTAGTGTCTAATTCTTTTTCTACGAAAGTCTTATTTCTTCTAAGATGGTTTTGTGTTTCTTTTTGCCTTCTCTATATTTGTTTAGGTTTCTCTCCTTTTCTTCTAGAATTACCGATCTTTAATAAATTCTTCTTACTTTTCCTAGCTTTTTGCAGTGCATTCGTCCAAATAATGTCATAGTATTTCTTGGGTATGGTTGTGGGAACACATTTATCTTTTACCTTTCTTATTGTTTGAATAAGGTTATTGACACCCTTATCAATAGACTCTCCTTCGTATTGTAGCTTTAAGTTTTTAAATTCCTGCCTCAGACGATTTCAGTCTGCTTGTTTGTAATTGTAAATTTTCTCTCCTCTTCCTTCTTTAAATTTTGGTTTTTATGTACATTATTGAATTTGATTAATCTATGATCACTAGTGGTCATATTGAGCTTAATTTACATTAAGTTACATCAATGTTAGCTGTAGCACCATGCTATTTTCGAAAGTAGGACTATTGTTGCGTTGATTTTTGATAAATAGATTTAATTCAGAAATAGTTCCTTTCCTTTCCATTTTTTCCCCCTCTTTCGCGCCTTTGATGTTCCTATACCACCAGTCAGATGTTGCTATATATGGGTCGATCGAATGGCTGTATTGAAAATATTGATTTGTTAGAATAAATTTGCCGCTGTCAAGTGTTATTTCAATACAGTTTGTGTGCGTCTCCTAATGCGCATGCCTCTTATGTGAACACCAAACAGTAATTTATATTTGAATTAAAAACGAAAAACCAGGAAATTAATAATTAGTTATACATTGCCTTTAATTCGGCATTATGCGAAATAATTATTTTACATAATAAATTTCTCTTGGGCCACTCTGCCCCACCCCCAAAAAAAACAAGAGAGTAACAAATGAGTAACATTAAAGTGGGCAACCTAGCTCATTTTATTTCATCACTCATTTGTGAATGATGGGTAACTATAAATTGGAAATGAATATCAGTATTACTTATTTATATTAATTATGAACAGTTTACACCAGTTTTCCTGTGAATCTTTCACTCCACAAGCATGTCAGATCCGGTGATTATGGAGGATGTGGAAGTATCCCATAATTCAATACCTTAGAACTACTTAAAAGTTAAAGTTTTTATAAAATATTTGAGTTACAGACTCGTTATAATTTATAGGTCTTTACCCCGAGTGCTATTTAAGACTTTGACCACAGAATACTGGCGGTAAAACGTTTCAACACTACTTTTGATTTTATAAGTCATTTACGCAAGCCGAATTACAGTTAAGAGTGAAACAATATACAACAGTAAGTACAAAGGTTCCTGTTTATATTAATTTGAAGCAGCGCGCCAAATAAAGATATTAAAGAGACATATGTAATACTATAGGATTTTTTTTCCTTGACCTCGGTGACACGCACAGCACGACCTGAGAAATCGTGTCGGTAATGATGCGTTCCACTTGATCGATTCTCGTGAGAATGAATGGGCAGGCACGATCATCGCTAAAGCAAATCTCTCGGCAACAAAAGTCAAACAAAAATTCTCTCGCTGAAATGGATGCCCACTTTTCCCATATACACGCATAGATTTTAACGGAGTTTCCTCGAGAGGGGCAGTACACCTCCCACTCAGAGAGGGGATAAACGGAAACAATAAGATGTTTGATTAAGTAGGAGACATAGACAAGATTTGAGGGATTACGGGTGTGAAATGAAAAGTGATAATTCAAAATTTAGCTTTTATATTTTATATAGTCACCGTTCTATATATTTCTCTAAAATATTGCTATGCTTTCCGGAAACGGTCAGGAAAGAAGTCGATAACTCTAAAGGTGTTAAGAACAGCTGGAAATTAGGTCCAATCTGAGATGTAGATTTACTCAGAACACACGAAAGTGTTACTGTTGTAGCATTTTACATACACGGCATAAAAATAAATATATCAACAGATTAAGAAATACTTATAACAAACAATCAAAAAAAAAAAAATGCAGCAAGGGTAAGCCCAGAAACACGTACTAAGCTCAATATTAGACGAAATTTATCAAAGAATTTACAGAAAAATTTTCATCATCAAATGACTACCGCAAAACTTTCCGATACGCTGTAACAAATGTAATATTTTGTTATCAGTGTGCAGGATTGATTGGCTGTCCCAAGGCAAGGAACCCCCCGAAATTGGCGCTCCTAAGTGATTTTACGAGGGTCATTAAAAAGTTTTACAAGTGTCATCATAAAGTTCTAGCCTGAATTCGAAAACTTATCCCCAAAATCCTTCAAAGTACTCTCTCCACACACAGTTATCTACGACGCAACCACTTGTCAAAAGCACTACTGTACTAGGCCTGAAATATGTCAACAGAGATGAATTTATAACTTGAGGAAAGAAGTTTCCAGCAATGAAAGATTTCATTCGAGGCCATAGCCAAAAATTGCAAGTTGCAAGGTCAGGGCTGTAGGGTGGATGGTCTAGCAGCTTGACTTTATCGACTTCCAGTTTTCTAAAATTTGCAGTTCTATTTGTGCATTGAAGTTCCTGTCTTTAGACGCCGCCGCCTCAGCCCTTCAAATGAAGGATCCAATTTTTAAGTGCCATAGTATTCTCCATTCATTGTCATTTCTTCTGGCATACAGTCAAACAGTAATGGTCCTTCATAGTTAAAGAAAATGGTTAACATTCGCTTTCGAAAATGAAAATATTGTCAAAAAACCACTGGTCTCTGGTCGTTCTCATTTACGCACGCCGAGTTCTGAGCTTTATTTGGGATGGTATAGTAATTAAACGAATAAATTCACATAATCAGTGTGTTGTTCTTTACTAAAAATTTAATTACTACTATTTAGAAGGAAAGTTAAGCCTCTTGTTCAACTGCATTCATTTTATGTTGGAAAGTTTCATTTAAGAGCAACATCTTATATCCGGACCTATAATAAGCCTTCTTTAATTTGGCTTCTGATGGTGGAGAGAATTTTTTGCAGAAGTACTTGAAGCAATAAGCATTTTGGCAAAACTTTAACAAATATTTTATGATGTCAAGTTTGACATGAAGAGGTGGCAGAAATTTTTTCTTTGGGTCAACAAAACCTCGATGCACATTGTTCTTTCTCTGGTTTAAGAGAGTTCTTAGTGGACTGTGTTTTATTTCCCAGTTTTAACTTCTTGATCTGCTGTCCCTTTACATTATAAGGGGGTCCCTCCCATTACCATAGAATGTTGTGGTGTTCAATCTTTTCACAGAGGTCTGCGCATTCTGTAGGTTTTTGCATTAGGACGGCACCTAGTGGCTATTCCGACCCGCCGTTCGGCCGTAGACGTTTGCGACGCCCAGACGCGCTAAGTTGCCTTAGCTAACACATTCTTACTGGTGGAGAGGCTTCATCCAGCTAGAACTACTCGTGTTATAGAAGTGAGTCACCCCAGCATTAAGGCAGCCACCACCCTCCCCACGAACGACAGCGATTCAGGCGAACCTGCCCCCAGGGTACATGCCTTCGGCACTCCCCTGGGACACGCTGCCGTCGTGAGTACTCAATTTCCCTTGAGTTGTGGGACCACTGCCAAGCCGAATCCAACCCAATCCGGACAACTGCCTTGCGGGAGGGGCTCGTTTTAAGTCCTGCGTCAGAAGTACCACGGGTACTCAAGGTCCGCAGAGCCCGCACCAGGAGCATGCTGTCCCTTTACAGATAAAACATGGAAATTCTACGTACCAGAGTGTTAATGTGTATAAGGTCCTAAGAAATAAGCAACTCTCAAGGATAGACATTTAATTAAAAAAGAAGGTAGGTTTAGTATTGTAGGAAATATAATTTAATATTGTATTCAATGTATAAATTACTTTTAATGTTGTGTTGTGTTTTTGGTTGGATCGAAGCCCGGTCCCCTGAATATTCCAGCAGGTAGCTGCTGATGAACCGGGGACTGGGGGGATGAGCCAATCAAATTGCAATAAATTTTGATTGGATTCGGTGCCTTCTGGAATTGCCGAAGGCATTGTTCCTAACTGTTATATTTAATAAAAGTAATGTTTTTTATTATTATTTGTGTCTATTGTATTGTGTATATATATATATCTGTATGTGATACATGAGGAATAAATAATAAACAAATACATATCCAGCCAGAAGACAAAGCATGCCCAACTTTATAACACAGCCACGGGTGGCCGATGTCATTATGACACGGATTTGTGAGCGGGAGGTCTGAGTTCATTCCCGCCAGAACCGTCCACCTTGGCTGTAGTTTTTTTTTTCTTTGCAGTTTTTTCTCAGTCCTCACAGGAGGTACTTACTGTTCCTTATAAAAATATTTTTAATGTATCATTTCGTCTCACATATCATCATGTCCACCGCCTGTGGTGCCTCAGTAGTAAAAACTATTAAAACACTCTTATAACATTAAATATCTATATGTAAATTAAATGTGTAAAAAATACTCTACGTGACAGAGAATTTATAATCCATTTTTGATTTCGGGGCTCTAAAATACACAAAGGAATGGTAAAGTTTTTTATGAAACGTTTTTCATCTTGTACCTGTGATATTCGTCATATTGCTCTGTGATTAGTGCTGTAAAACAGAAAATGTCGTATTTTTTATCTCTAGGTAGTGAAAATAAGAAATATTTTTCAATGGAAGTAGAAAAGGGAGAAGATTAGCCGGTGAGTACGGCCTTGAAGTTAGAAGAATTGTACAAAATGTAAAACAAGAAAACACGCAACACTTAGGCTAAAATTGGAAGCAAAGAACATCATGTAAGAATGACGGCCCTCCGTCAGGTCCTTCTTTATCACCGTTTCATCTCTCCACAGCATCTTGTCAAAGCGAATGACGTCATAAGAGAACCACCGCCACATTTCACTGCCAACCTTACAGCACGAAAGTGGAAGGTAAGCTCGGTGCTTCCCCAAAATATTTACATACTTGAACTTTTTTGCCCCACGCTTTACATTTGTAAGCCACGAGGATGATCGTATAAAAATATATGATTAATAATTGAAAACCCGAGTACAGTAGCAACAAATTATTGTCTTTGACCGGCAGAGCGTGACTGGCCCAACTAGCACACACAGACAAGTGTATAATTTGACCAATTTCAAATAAAAGAAGAAGCGGGAGCCGCGGAATATGATAATTCGTGTTTGGGGAGTAAAGGAGGATAATCATGACTTGCTCAGTGGCTAGAGTTTCTATTTCCTCTTTGTGCTTCTTTTTCACAAAGTGAATTCGACTGAACGCGCATTTGCTGAAAACCGATATTATATTTTGCGTTTTCATGTCAGCGATTTTGTTACCCACTGTGGTCGCAAGAATAAATGCATCTCGAAGAGTCTAAAGACTAAAATCAGCACAAAAGAGCGCAAAAGTTGATCCTGTTTCATTAAATACTACATGAAGTTTTAAAAGTGATTCTTAACTTACAGAGCTTTTCTAAACGAATTCAACAAATTTATTATAAAGAAAATATTTACTATTGAAAATTTATGAGCTACCAATAGGATAAGAAGACTATGCCAATTAAGGACACTTGGTAAGAATTTGCATAAAAATTACATTTTTACTTTAGGCATAAAATGAAACTACACAGTTTCCAGATTACATCCATATATAATTTTTGTTATTTTTGGGAATTTAAATTGTTTAAATGGCACTCTTATCTATTTGTCGTTTGTCGTAACGTATATATTTTTAACTTATGCATGCATGAGAGTTCTGAAAAGAAAATGGCCTGAAATTTCCTTAAAATAATGACTATATGCAAATATTTTCAAAAATGAAATTTCATATTATTTCATCAGCAATGTTAAGCAACACATTTTGAAACTTAATTTGAAATCTGAACATGCTGAAATTAATAGTTTATTAAAAAAGTGTGCCTAAAGCAGCAAAATGTTTTTTTTCTGATTTATTAAAATAATTAAGATTAGCCAAGTTTTAAAAAGTGTAAAATTTGGAAATATTCGCTTAATCAATGGTGAATTCTTAATTTGGATAGATAGTATAATTTTTCGAATAACTCAGCTTGCATTTAGCATTAAAATTGCCATTATATCTCTATTTAGAGTTTTCTTAACTCCATTACAAATACTGGGTGAGCAATGCTTGGCGCAACCGCGGGACCGGCCGGCAGAGCGATGTTTGAGGCGAGGAGTATATTTCCCCTCCGCTACACGAGGCTTCAGTGTGAGTTGAAATCTTGCGCAAGTAGCACGTGTTTATTAGACGACGCAATACAGTGTATTGAGTGAAAGTGTATCAAGTGAAATGGAGCAATACAAGTATTCTTTCCCTCAAAAGTGTTTATGTATGATGCATACGTGCGTACAGAATCAGCACGTGGCGTAAGGAGGATATTTCAAGAGAAATTCCCTGATTCTCCTGATTTAAAACCCTGCGATATTTATCTCTGAGGGACATTAAAAGAGAAAGTGTACAAAAAAATTCACACATTTTGGATAAATTTAAAACTAACATTCGTCAAGAAATTGCTGCCATTTCTCAGAGAGAACTGCAGGTATGGTTGAACAACGAAGAGAGGCAGTTCCAGCATCTCCTTGCCAAATATATGTTAGTAATACCTTTCAAGTGCTTATGTTATGTATGTTAGCATTAACTTACGCCACAAACCGTATTTCACATTTCACATTTTAGGTAGCTGTGTAGAATCTAATAAGCGCAGTTTTATTTATAGTTTAAAATATTTGGTAAATTTTTATTTTTAAATTTTGAATATACACTTGGTACTAATTTCATTTTTGTAACTTTGGATTTCCGATTATAAGATATGTACGAGGGTAGGTCTATAAGTTTTCGGCCTAAACATTTTCAAGGTATGATAAAGGCAAAAACTATATTTCACTTTACAATATAGTTACACTTTATTACAAAACACTTCTCACGTCTTTGAAATATCATTTTAATCCCCCCCCCCCAAATAGTCAGAAGTGTTATCTGCAAAATGGGCATGAACATCATCCATCACTTCTTCGTCACACTTAAATTTGTTTCCTTGAAGGTCATTCTTGAGTTTTCACAAGAAGAAGCAGTCACCGGGAGCTAGATCTGGGCAGTAGGGTGGGTGGTCAATCTCCTTGGAGCCACATTTCTTCACAGCTTCCTTTGCAACAAGAGCTATGTGCACAGGCGCGTTGTCGTGAAGAAGGCGCACACCACCACTCAGCTTTCCTCGTCTTTACTCTTTGATGGAAGCACGTAGTCTGTGCAATAGGCCAGCATAGTACTCCCTGTTTACTGTGGTGTTTCTCTCCTTGAAGTCAATGAAGAGTGTTCCTTCGCAGTGCCAAAAGATTGTGACCAACATTCTTGGTTGACTCAGTGACCTTAGCCTTCAGAGGCGTTGCTTCGCCAGGTTTCCACCACTCCATTGATTCTCTTTTGGACAAGACATCATAGTGGAGGACCATAGTTTGCAGAACTTCTTTCTCGTTGCCACAGCAGAGCTGCAAAAATTCCTGACAAACAGATGACTCGTTGCTGCTTTTGGACTGAGGAAAGAAGTCTAGGCACCCATCTTGCATTAACCTTATTCAAGTTCAAATGTCCATCAATAATTCGAAGAACTGTTGTTTTAGAAAGGCCCAGTCTTGCTGTTATTTCTGCAACTTTGTGCAGCCGGTCTTCCACAATGTCTCCTTCCACAAGAGCGATGTTTTCAGCAGTAAGCACCTCCAAGGGCCGACCTGCGTGTTTTTGCCTTCAATGCTTTCTTGACCCATTCGAAAAGTTTGGCCCATTCTTTTACGGTAGCATATGAGGGGAATGCTTCCCCATATATACCGTCCAATCGGTGTTTAATTTCATTTGGGGTGAAGAACTTAATAACAGCTCGAAGCTCCATTTTGAACATGTCACAATCTTCTACACATAGCCTTCTTCATGTAACTATATGTAAACAATTGAAAACAAGTGAGCGCAAGTTACACCTGCAATTATTTACTTAACAGATAAGGTGTGACACAAGATAAGATTTTGTGAAGTCGATAATCCTTATCACGAAGCCGGAAACTTATGGACCTACCCTATATAATGTTACTATTGTGAGAAACAAGGACATTCCTCTGAAATTTGCGTTTGAACTGAAACATAACCAAAGGGTTAAGTTTTAAGACTATTGGATTCGCACATGTGCAAGAAAACCACAATCTTAAAATCCAATCCCTAGGTTAACTTTGAGTTTGACGAAGGTCTTTAACAACGAGTGTTTGCTTGCGTTAGGTTAGGTATAACAAAACTCTCTTAAATCTATAATTGATAGGTTTTCGACATAGCCAGTCTTTTCGTATAATTTCAAACACGCTGCAACCTAGTGCGATTGCACTAACGTGACGTCACCACATTCCTCACCACTCACGCGCCATTTTTGATCCAGTTGCCGAAATATGCTACAATATCCATAGCTTTTTCGGGGGCTAAGATTTTTTGATTATCTCTGCTGCCGTTTTACATTAGATTTGCAATTCTTTTGTACCTTCGCTCTTTTGCTAGTATTGGGCGAATATTGGGAGTTTTTCTTATACTTATTCTTTATTAATACTTACTAAGGTTGAGGTATTAATATTATTATTTCAATTTTATTCCAATATTTCTTATTATATTTTTAAACAATTTTCTTAAAATCAATAAACCTTATAATGTCCACTATTTGAATGGAAATGCAAACCAGAGAGGAAATAAACCTTTATAAAAATGAAAAAATTTCTAAGAAAATGTGGGAAAATAAAGTGATGACGCAATTAATAGAAAATTCCAGAACCTGGCACGTAAAAGGAAAGAAGAATAAGATGGCATCTGTGAGATATTCTTAGTTCAGTTATGTATTAAACAATTTGAAGAGCTCCTGAAAAGAAAATGAGAAGAAAGCAAAACTAATATGACAGAAAAACTGGGGAAAAAGAAAGGAACAAAAATAGAAGCAGCAAGAGAAGAAACGAAGGATGAAAAGTAACGAAGAAGTGGAGAAAACGATAGAAATATTACAACCATGTTATGTAGAATTTATTGTGAATCAAATTTTTGTTTACTCCCGTTGACGAAAAGCCTGAAAGAGCAAGAACGCTTGAGGGTTTTCTTAATTCGTATACAATTTCTAGTGTAGGCTAATATATGAAAGAAACTTTATAATGGTGGGACAACACTGCTAGCTATTTCGTGGTTTTTGCACTCACAGGAGGGTCGAGGGTTTTGTTTCCGGCACCACTGACATGAGTAGATCTTCCCTTCTCCTTCCCCGTCCTCGGTATCAGATTTCCGCAAAGAATTTGCAGGTGGGAATGTTTCAACATAGGGGAAAAGTAGCATACTTTACAAGATACACCTTGTAAATTTCATAGCAGTGAACTCCGAGATATTTGCTAGAGAGTTATTGGAATTGCAAGCAACAACGACCAGCCATGAGCCATTTGTTTTGTGTGACTTCAGAAATATGTCCTTTTGTCAAGCACGTATGTTCTTTTAGTTTTCAGCGTGTTCAAGATGTAGCGCAGTAATCGGGAAATGTTTTAAGCAGGAAATAGCGTTATCCTTATTTGTTATCATTTAATAATCGCACAAAGTTCATATCCAGGGTTGCCAGATTGGATTAAAACTTTTGAGCTACACGAAAATTCTGTCTTTAGAAAAATTTAAGCAACTAAAATATTATACTGAATAATGTTATACGTCGGTCCTTTTGGTGTAGTGGTTACCATACTTTCCTTCTAAATCCAAGGTCGCGGGTTCAAACCCGGCCAGGATAGATGGATTTTTTCGGGCGTAAAAATCCTAGGGAAGGGAAGTAAAGCGGTAGGTCCCGTGCCGTACACTTACGGCACGATAAAGAACCTCAAGCCTGAAAGAAGAGGCCTCTGAGCAAAATTTGTCGGCCGTTTCACTCCCGGAATTGAATAGGACGCTGATGACGTGAGATGTTAATGAGTGTCCTTAAATAAAACGAAAAAAAAAAAAAGAAGAAGAAAAATGTTAATAATGCTGAATTGAATTGCGTATAACTCGGAAGGATTGCTCAAAACATTTGTAAAAGCAACCTTGTTACCTTTCAAGAAAATAGGAAGCGTTGGGCAGTGGTGCCAGAAAATATGCCTACAAAACTAGTTCCCTTATTTTTCCCCAAGGAAAAATGTTAATTTCTAAAAATTTTTCCATAGAGATAAAGTGTACATATAAATACAAATTTCATAAATCAGTAATTTTAAAACCATTTGAACCTTGGGAAATAAGATACACTGTAATACAGCAGGTTAAGAGGCCCATATCAAAGATATGGTATGGATGTTAGCTACGGAAAAGAGGAATGCATCCAGTCTTGTTACCTTCTTAGGCATGATTTTGCTACTTAACCTATTGCTATAAATAAAAGTCAATCACGCGGGAGCTGTGTAAACTAATTGAATTCCTCGCTGGTTGAATAACTTTTAATTAAAATAAACATAAAATCCCAATTAGGCCTTGTTAAAAGAATGAAATGAAATAAATTATGGCATTACTGTGTGGTATTGGGGGAACAAAATTATAATTCTTGCACTCTTTAAATATATGACCACTGATAGACAAAACTTTACTATGCGGGTATTTTAAAACATTTTTAAATGTAATCATGGTTATGCACTTACCCATTGATATCTTCACATTCACTAAAATAGAGAAAAATAACAGAAAGTTTCGAGTTACATTGCGTGTTTATGAAGACGATGTTCATATGTTTCAATAAAACAAAAACTTGTTACTATTTAAAAACAATCTCGATGTACTACGCAAATATACAGAATCAACAAAAAACAGTCGAAAGTTTCGTTGATTTTCAATGACTTAGAAATTTAATATAAATGTTATTTGATTAAAAAGATGTAACGCAAACATTTTCTGAACGTTATCACACAGCGCTCTTCCATAAAAGTATAATTCTCAGACACACATTAGATCAATATTTCGCAGCTGCTATCTATACGACGATATTGTTAAATATAAAACATACGCAACGTTATAAATATAGTTTATATGCTGAATCAGTTTCTCGTTTTATTTTAAAACGATATAGAGAAAATTAAAAGCAATAGCACTTAATAAAATTCGTTTTTCAGTATACATTTATTCCATATATTCAAAATTCTCTAATTTTAAGAAGCGGTCTTTCTTATTTACTTAAATGGTGTGTACCGAAATGTGTTGTGAAATATTGGTGCCGCTGAGCGATTTTTACAATTTGGATAAATCCTTCCCTCCTAATAGCCCGATTTCCCTGATTTTCAGAAACTATTTTTATTATTACGTTTAAATTGCATATACGCAGTTTCGTTGCGAAAAATAATATTATTAATGCCACTAAAGCGATTTTTAAATTTTGGGGTGCAGGCATCCCCCCCCCCCTGCTAATAGTCCGATTTCACTGATACTCAGCAACATTTATATCTCGTTTTAATTAAAGGGTTTGGTTGCGAATCAAATATTAATGCCGTTAGAGGGATTTTTAAACGTTGAGTACCCTTCCCCTGTTAATAGTCTAATTTCTCTGTTTTTCAAAAACTATTTTTCTTATTTTATTTCTTGGTATATATCGAGGTTCCTTTAAAAAAAATTAAATTGCGGCCGTTAGAGCGATTTTTAAACGTAAACTTAAAACCCAGAAGTTTTTCAGGTATACTTCCAATCCCAATAATCTGATAATTTTCAAAAACCATTTTTTTATTTGGTTTAAATGGCATAGGCCTAGTTTTTTTGAAAAAAAATTATTGGTGCTGCATGAGCGATTTTCAATTTTTGGGTTTCAGGTAACCCTCCCCCTGCTCCTAATGACACAATGTGCCTGATTTTTAGAAACTATTTTTCTTATTCTATTTAAATGGTATACACGAGGTTTCGTTGCGAAAAAAAAAATATTAATACCACTATAGCGATTTTTAAATTTTAGGATGCAGGCAACCCCCCCCTCCTAATGCCCTGATTTCCCTGATTTTCAGAAACTATTTTTCATATTCTATTTAAGTTGCAAAGTTTTGTTGCGAAAACCAATATATTCAAGCCAGTAGAGCGATTTTTAAATTTTGGGTTTCAAGTAAACCCCCCTTCTAATAGTTGGATTTCACTGATTTTCGAAAATTATTTTTCCTACTTTATTTTAATAGCATATACCGAGTTTCCTTTTAAAACTTTTAAAATTTCAACCGCTAGAGAGATTTTTAAATTTTGCTTTAACCCCCAAATGGTTTTCAGGTATACTCCCACTCCAAGGAGCCCGATTGCCATGATTCTCGAAAATTACTTTTATAAATTTATTTTAAAGATTTTCACTGTCTTTCGTTGAGATAAAGCAAATTTTACGATCGCTAGAGTGATTTTTCAACTTTTTTTTTTATTTCGCTGTAGTTAACGCGGCCTGTTTAACGAATTCGACTAGTCGTTTGATAATTGATAACTAAAACCAAAATTGCGTCCGCTAGAGCGTTAACAGATACATACACATCGACACACAAATAAAGAGAGAGAGAAAAGATGATACTTTTTTATAATATTTCTATCCTTTTCAGTGTCTAGTAGGTACGATCGATGCAGATTTAGTAAAAATCTTTCCATTGGTACAATCACAATACCCTGCATCCCTTCGGGATTCGCTTAAAAAAATGAGCCATCATAAATATTATTGTCATCAACTTACAAGAATCAGATCTACGGTCTCTTTTGGGTTCTGATGGACATAAAATCTTTCAGGTTTAATTATATTTAGCTTTTGAAATAGTATAATAAAATTAAACCCAAAAATGTTTAAAATTTCCAATTTAATTCTTTTTCTCCCAAATTCAACATTTCTGTCGCGAAATGGGAAAATTTTCAAGTTGGTAACACTGGGGTATGATACAAGAAGTCTAAGTGTAACTAAGACTTAACAAACTGTTACATATATTTTTTGCTAAAAATAATACAATGCTGGCCATTTAAATTGCAACGCCCTTTATAGACGCATTAAACGACATTGATACGAGCAGGGACCTATTGCACAAAAATATGATCTAATAACATTAAAATATTTGTAATTTTCCGTTCCACGAAAGAAGTATGACATTTGTAAATTGTTAATAAAAAGTTAATTTGCCAATGTCGTCATACCATCGTGAATTAGGTTAAATCCGTTCATTAGTAATAAATTTGTCTTTTTTTAATGTACGGAGCGATTATTTCTTTGGTCAAGAAGCCAGGTTCGATTCCAGGTATCCACGGCAGAGATCCAAAAATGCCTGAAAACAGATGACTCGTTGCTGCTTTTGGACTGAGGAAAAAGCCTAGGCACCCATCTTGCACTAAATGTTCATGAATAATTCGAAGGACTGTTGTTTCAGAAAGTCCCAACCTTGCCGTTATTTCTGTAGCTTTGAGCTGCCTTTCTTCCATAATTCTTCCTTCCACAAGAGCGATGTTTTCAGAATTGAGCACTTCCAAGGGCCGACCTGCACGCTTTTCGTCTTCAATGCTTTCTCGACCACTTCGAAAAGATTTGGCTCATTCGGTAGAATATGAGGGGGGTGCTTCCCCATATACATTGTCCAATCGCTGTTTAATTTCATTTAGAATAAGTCCTTTTTTGTGAAGATTTAATAACAGCTCGATACTCTATTTCGAACATGTCACGATCTTGCACACATAGCTTTGTTTATGCAACTATATCTGAACAACTGAACTTAGTTACAGCTGCAATTATTTACTTCACATGAGATATGACATCAGATAAGGCTTTTGTGAAAGCGATAACCCTTATCGGCGAGACCGGAAACTTATGGACCTACTCGTATATGAAAACAACTGTGAAAACCTCAAAAAAAGAAGTCCTCTGCTAGTGTCAAATTTCTCAGCGCTTTAAAAACGAACCAAGTCAAAATTACCACCGTAAATTTGCTAATTTCAAGTGCACCGTAAAGTAGGCTATTAAAATCGGCAGATGAATTCCTGAAGCCCCAGGAATAAAAATTCCTTTCTATTCTTCTTCCAATTCTTCGCCTTCTTCTTCCTGGCGTTACAGGATCAACAAATGTAATGATATCTTGTGTACGTAGCAATCGGTGATTTTTCTCTGCCATTCGGCAGGGGGTCCTCACGTTTGTTTGGTCAGAACCGTACGTGATTAATGATGCCCTCACCTGCGATAAATCCGCCTATTATTAACAATAGTCCTCGGATTGATTCCTTGGAATGCTTGGGACGAAAGAGAGAGGGGGGTTATAGGATGCGACGACCTCGCGCTGTTTGTTATTCTTAAGCTTTGTGCGTTACCGAGCGAGGAGCAGGTGCCCGCTGATTGGCAGCAATTGTCCAACGCGAGTGCAGTCATTAACTGCCTTCTTCATCACTCGATATTTCTCACTTAAGTATTGGAAAGATTTGTAGTTGTTAGCTACTGATTAAGTTATGCGCATGCGCTCATTCGGCGTGCCATTCGATGCTAGCGCACGTAGCGGAAAGGCAATGAAGTACATCAAAACATGTGACGAAGATAAACAGCCCAATTACAGCGTGGTGAAACTACGCGTTCTCTAGGAAGTTGCCGAAGCGTTGGCGCAGTGATCTCTTCGCCTTTTCTTTCGCGAATCTGTGTGTAGAAATAAATACTTATTTGCAAAGAATCCAAAATTTTCTCGAAACCTAGAAAGTTGTCTAATATTTTGTTTAAGAATATCGCAGTCATAAGGAAAAGGGGGAAGAGATTCCACTTAAAATTAAGAATTTTAATAAAAAAAACATTAAATATTTATGTAATCTTTTTTATGGTGTTTACACCCGTTTTACTACAGAGGCACCACAGGCGGTGGACACTGATGATACATGAGATGAAATGATATGGGAAAGGATTTTTTTAAGGAAAGAAATGTCCCAGGCCTAAGTTTAGGGTACCTCCCCGGCATTTGCCATTCGTGAGAACTGAGGAAAAGCTGGAAGAAACCTCAGTCATGAGGACGGTCCTGGCGGGATTCGAACCCCAGACCTTCCCGCTCACGAGTCGGCGCCTTAACGACCTCGGCCACCCGCGGCAGTGAGTGTTTAACAAAAAACAAATTTAAGAATACATTTTGCAAAAACGGTACTTACAAATGAAAGACATTAAATGAGGTAATTAAATAATTAAAACTATTCCTGAGTTGTTCGTTTGACTGAACGGATCGGCCTGTACATTTTCAGAAAAGACAAATGCCGGCAGTTTTTGACTGCCAGAAATTGATCTTCCATTTTTTGTGTGTCTGGTATTTCTGTGTTTGTTATAAGTCCGAGGTTGTCCTGACATTGGACCAAACAGGAGGTGGTCGTTTTGGTTCACCTGTTTAACGGAGGGGCCTTTCAACCTTTCGAAACATATGAGTAGTTCTTGCTGTTCTTCCTGGAAATCGTTCCTGGTACCAGCGTCTTGCTTCCGCTGCGATACATCTTTCAGCATGTCCACATATTCGTCGTTTGAATGCCTTGTTGAGTAACACGCGAGACTCCTACATAAATATTAAAGGAAGCATAGGTGAAAGTTGGGCTGGAATCAAGGGAAAGGGTAGGGAGGTCTGCATTAACTCACGTTACAAAGAGACACAAATGTTGTATGTCGCTGCTGTTATTGCCGCTCTGCTGTTGCTGCTGCTGCTGCTGCGGGAGCATTGAGAGAAAAAGGGAATGGGTTTCCTATGGGGAGGCCAGTTCCGAGCGACAGCGGAGAAAGAGGGAACTTATTAGCTAAATAATACCACTTCAGTTTTCAACGGCGTAGTAGCGTAGATGGTTAAGGCACTGCGCCGAACGTGTGAAAATATCAACATTTCTTTATTATTATTTTTTTTTTTTTTTGGCACCAGTTAAGAGATTTGCTACAATTACAAATAATTTACTCCTAAATTAGTTGCGAATTGGAATTAGAATAGTTTCCACTTCTAGGATTTGCCCCAGTTAGTCTTAGGTTAGTGTGTGTGTGTATGAATTAGTTGCGAATTGGAAAAGATTCTGTTAACTTGCTCGCATATTTAGTCTCATTTAAAATCGCCATTCTAACCTCATAAACCTTATCTTCTTACTCCTTAATTAGTTGCGAAATGGAATTACAGCAGATCGTCACTTCTAGGATTTGCCCGAGGTTAACCTTAGCCTAAAATTTCTGTATCACGTTCGTATTTATTTCTGAAAAGAAAGCTGCAAAATACTTATGATATATTTGCGAATTGGTAACAAAATGATTTAAATGGCATTACCTCACATTCGGGTGAATTTAGTTATTAGCAACAGCAGAATCAATTTCTAACAGCAGCTGATTCCACTAGGCAAGACATTATAAATGCAATAACATGCAGACGACGTTTTAATTAATATTTCATTCAAATGAAACTTCTCGTTCATTGTAAATTTCATGTAGCGTTTGAACAAACTAAATGGAAGCCTTTCAAGATTCTGTTAACTTGTTCACATATTCAGTCTCGTTTAAATAGACAAGACATTATAAATACTACTCTGCTCTGATAAAATGGCCTCTCCCTAGGAAACCCATTCCCTTTTTCTCTCAAGCTCCCGCACTAGCAGCAGCAGCAACAGCAGAGCAGCAATAACAGCATTTGTATCTCTTTGTAACGTCAAGTCAGCATTAGCACGGGTAGGGAGGTCCTGCATTAGCAGTTTCGTTAGTAGTAGGGGCTTAGAATACGGCCGGTCGATGGGCGGCAGCCGGTTAAAGTTTATCCGGGGGACAGCACGGGCCGAGGCCCTGAGAGCTGCAGGGGAATGAGTAGGAAATAGAAGAAGTAGAAGGGAGTGATGTCTTAATCACCTTGAAACATTTTCATTCATTGCATGTAATTTATTAATAATGTTTATACATTTCCACATTATTGGTCCAAAAAAGTGAACTAAGAGGTAAAAACAATTGACTGCTATGAGAGATTCGAAGCAGAATTCTCAGAACACAGTACTGAAAGAAACTCGTGCACTCAAAGCTTGGAAACCTTACCTATCAAACAGCAATGCTAGTTGAGTAGTGTGGCAACTGTGCTCTCGCCTCGAAGCTTTTACTCGGATATTATAACCGTTTAATGTTGTTTTAAGCTCGTTTTGGAATCTTAACATCAACATTAACTTGTCGCAAGCTATTACGTCTGACATACAAAACCTAATGCAGCAGAATGCCAGAGTAGAATTACTAACTTGTTAAACATTTATGTGAATATACAATATCTATTATGTGGTTGAATCCCTATGTTTGATGTACTAAATAATTATACAATGATCCACAAAATATGACATTAATAAGAAAATATAACAATAACAATAATATTGGTATCTTCGGTGTTTCCAGAAGACGCCATATTAATAATATTAAAATCTTAGATTCTTTAAAATTTCCATACAAGTTCCCTTTTAAATGAAACCATTGCCACAATAACACACCAAACAAAATTTTATCTACTAAGGGGTCTTCACCCATCTGGTTCAGGCCATTTTAGGTGTAAACCCCCACTTATTTAAAAAAAAAATCCTGCCTAATAGTGATTTCTACCTTTATCGTTTTAAAATGTAAAACAACAACTTATAAAAGTCCTATCCTGGCTGTATCAGGCCCCAGTCCCCGGTTCGTCAGCAGCAATCCACTGGAATTCTAGAGGACCATGCACCGACCCAACCCAGGGAGCCGAAATTAAATATAAAATTTACTTATTCTTTATTACTACTATATATAACACCATTTTCATTGTTATCCATCAGATTCCTAACTATAACACCATCTAAATCCATTTTCCTTTCCTACTCTTTTAACTGACCGAATCCATTTGCTTCTAACCTTGGCCAAAAACTCCCCTACCCTCTTAATTTCTTTATAAAAAGATATTAATTATGACATCTTTCCTTTGTAGTTTTCACCATTTCCCTCGATACACTCCTTTCTCCATAACTGTGTTCCTTTACAAGCAAACACAATGTGCTCCATATCTTCCCTGTCACCGCATATTGGGCACTGATTCGGTGGATGACCAATCTATTATGTAGGCGTGTGTTAAATTCGTTGTAGCCTATCACTTTTGACTTTCATAAATAATTTTGATTGAAGGTGGCTTGTCTAATGGGAAATTTCATGTATACAGTAGATTAAAAGTTTACATAATGTAGAGAAACCAATGCACTTCTCAGTATGAGAATTCGATGTTTTTGGGATGCATTTATACCGCGAGTATCTTCTGTCCCTTAAGCCACTTTTTCACTGATCTTTCTAACGGTCTTCTCTTTACTGATATATGTGTAAGGTGTAGAGTGAACTGTGAAGATAGACTTAAGGTGATTTTTTATGGATTTATTTACGGGCGCCCTTTAACATCTCAGGTCATCAGCGTCCCATTCAATTCCGGGCGTGAAACGATCGACAAATGTTGCTCAGAAGCCTCTCTTTCAGGCTTGAGGTTCTTTTTCATGCCGTAAATGTACGACACGGGACCCACGGCTTTACTTCCCTTCCGAAGGAAGCCATACTTAGGAATTTTACGCCCGAAAAAATCCATCGGTCCTGCCCGGGTTCGAACCCGCGTACTTGGGTATAGAAGGCAAGCACTTAAGGTGAAGCGAAGCCATCTAGCGTGTTGCATAAGTTGGAAAAAAATAGGGGCAAATGATTCACGTGGTATATGTGAAACTATTACTTCCTGTATGTCCAAACATTTTTAACCAATAAATCATCACAAAAAATTAAAAAATCAAAGAATCTCGCTTGCATTTATCAACTCTTATACAGTGAGAACGACATTCTTTCTACAAGTCATTTTCGAGCGGGATTTCGACAAAGTGGGCAGAAGTGCTGTGCTATACTGAAATATTCACTACATCTTCAAAGCATACATCAGCTGCAGAAAGTTACGTAGCAGAATAAGGTAGGTAATTAGATGTAAATTTCCTGATAGTTCCATTCCAATATTAACAATATTAAAGTATATAGACGTTCAATTAAGTTGTGACTAACTGAAAAAAAAAATACAACACATCATGTGCTAATAAAGATTAAATTTATTAAACAAGATATTTCGTTTAAGCCCTTTTCGTTCCTGCAATCATACGGTTTGTGAGTTTTAACTTTGGGGGACGTTGTCAAATAGAGTATATTTAACTAATCTTCAACATTTCCAGCACCGACTATAATGAGGGTGGGTACTAAATTCTATTACATAAATGTTGCACCTAGGTTTTAAAAGGTTCATGCGAGTTTATGAAAGAAAATGCTGGCGAAAACACGGAGTCTAACGGCCTACTGACTCAACTATTTGGGCTCTCACTGTGTGCTATTCCTGGGCGTGTCTGTTCTTTTGAGTCCTGAAAGAACTTGTAGGTATCATTTTGAATTAAAAAAAAATAGGTAAATGTTATGACACTGGAAACTAAGAAAAATTCGCTTTTCCGGCAATAAACTTCGATCCTAAGCAATTAGTAAGAACGCTGAATCTCATTGAACATCCTACTTGGACTGAACGGCAGTCGTGGCATTTAAAGTCCGTATTGTTGCTATACGTGCACCACGGGAGGTGGTATCTTGTGTGACAGACATGGATATGCTTCTTTAATGAAGTCGTATGCGTAAGAATTTATGTATTTGATTTCTTCCTACATCACCACCTTGTCGGCAACACCTTCCCTTTTTGTAGCAGTTAGCACCTTGCTTGTGATGACGCCCGTGAAAGACTAGGAAATAAATCTCTCAAAGTTTATGTTTTGATGCAGTGGAATTCATACACATTCTTAGGCTTGTGATTACGGGAGAAAAAATAAATAACAATAATATATTTTTGGAGGCTAAATAATGCATCTTTCTGGTTGTTTTCTTTTGGGGAGAAGCAGGTGCAGTCTTGGAATGCAAGCACAGAATTCCAGGTCAGTCCGCAACGAACACTGAGAAGAAAGAGCACTCTGTTGATGGAAAGGGGAGAAGCTAAAGAAAACTTAACCTTTTTTTACAACGGTAACTGCGCATGCTGAAGAAGTTCTCTTGAAGACACCACCAATGTGCTAGAGCCTTCAGACTCAGCATACTTGTCTCGACAATGCAAATAATTTGGTGATATCTTTGGACCAAATCAGAAAACACGTGCCGCACATCTGTACCTCCATCTACGTAAAAAGGTTTTGACTTGTAATTATGTATGAAAATTCCCTGGAGTATATTAAAGGAATTTTGTTGATCTGGTTTATTTACGGACGCTTTTTAACATCTCAGATCATCAATGTCCCATTCAATTCAGGGCGTGAAAAGACCGATAAATTTTACTCAGAGGCCTCTTCTTTCAGGCCTGAGGTTCTTTTACGTGCCGTAAATCTATGACACGGGACCCAGGATTTATTTCGCTTTCGAAGGAAGCCATTACTATGGAGTTTTATCCGTCTACCCTGGCGTGGATTGAGCCCGAGATCTTGGATCTACCTGGCAAGTATGGTTAGCACTACTCCACCAGGACCATTAGATCTAATGAAGAGATCACAAAGGATATTTTGAGGGCCTCGAAGAAAGTCCCTCCCACGAAGGAATCTCGAACCTGGAGAAATTTTGAACTTAAAGAGAGGTACATGGAAAAATAAAGTACATTAAACTTCTTCTCTTTAAAATGAAACCAAGTTATTTATTAAATAACCTATAGCGACTATTTCTGATTTGTAGTTAGCAGGCTATTACCGTCCTAAAATTGTTCAGTAGGTATGAACAATGGCTCTCTTCGTCTGTTGGTTACCGTTGCTGACTGCTGGCCGAAGGGCCGCGTTCGAAAGGTAGCGCTCTTCGATCATAGGAAACGTGTGATAGGTGACCTGCGGGGTGCTACTCTCAAGTTGACCACATGCCCCCCCCCCCCATTGAATACTGCCTCTGAAGTATGAAGAGGTCACTGGAGCATGCCAAGGGTTGTAATGCCAATGAGAAGAAGAAGAAGAAGAAGAAGAAGAAGAAGAAGAAGAAGAAGAAGAAGAAGAAGAAGAAGAGGAAGATACGAGGGTTGGTCCATAAGTTTCCGGCCTCGCCGAAAAGGAAAATATCATTGAGGAACCAAATTGGGCAGAAACATAATTTAAGTTCGGTTTTGAGTGAGTTAATTTTGCAGATGGAAGTTACCTGATAGTTGAGTAACTGCAAGGTTGAAACTATTTGTGCTACTCGGTTACACAGCAACTCGGGAAGAGTTACTATGGTTCTTGTATGACTGAGTGATTGTAAAATTGTATTGTGGAAGTCTGTTGTATTATTAAGTAGAAATAATTCAATTCAAGTACGGTAGAAAAATATTTAACTACAAACTACAGGAAAAAAAAAAAAAAAAAAAACCGCCAAACATTTCCTTAGAAAAAAAAGTTTCTGATTTTTATGCGCCCTTTAAAAATGCTTATTGTTGTGGAGTTTCAAAACTTTTGGAATAAAAAAACATATAGATTTATGTTCCAAACACACAATAGCGACAACCAATCATTTTATTAAAGCAAAATTTTGTAAAAAAATTCTTACTCTTACTTTGTTTCATTTAAAAATAAATGGATATTTGAAAAAAAATATAATTTCTCTTAATATATTTAAATGTTACATGTTGTTACTTTTATTTATCCATGTTCCAAGAACATCTAGTGAAAATTTCAAGTTGACGTATGAAATTTAGCACCGCAAAGAGAAAATTGAATATTCATATGTTCAAGGAAAAGCAATTTAAAATATTTAAGGGATGGTCTTCCCCTATGCCAGAGTAGACAGTCATGTGATGGGCCTTTAGGTCAAAATAGCTTCGCTATATTAATTTAAAAGAAATAAACTTTGCACTTTTCACCGGTCGTTTACATTTTCTACAATGTGATGTTTGCTAAAATAATTCAACAAATAGTTTAAGGAGTAGTAAATTAAAAAAAAAAAAAGACTGTTCATGATTTGCAGTTTAGTGTTTATTTTTTATTTTAGTTTAAACTCGGTATCTCAATAACGTTATGGAAACTCAAACTTAAGAGGCAATTTTATGTCCAGCTATAAAATAAAAACAAATAAACTAGTAAATAAATGCTGGACAGAACCCTAGTAGAGAGCTGCCTACGAACATAGTAAGCCTGTCCAGGATGTCAGATTTGGATATTTATAAGAGAAGTTATGGAGAGCAAAATACTCTTTTTCAACAGCCAGTAAGGATGAAATGCCCAGACGCCGCTCCATCCATCATTATTATGGACCTGCCCAGTTGGACTGGCCACAGTAGGGGCTCCATCGGCCCGCCAGAGATTCGGACTTTTATTTTACCAAAATGATTGATCGATTTAGAATAAATCCCAGTATATCTAAACCCGCTAGATTTTGACCTCCTGCTGAAATTAATAACTGAATCGCCTTTCTGTATATAATCCGATTATATTTCTAAGGGATTGCTTCTTCCGAACCGCGTTTGTGTTGTGAATGTGTGTAAACAATGGTCATATTGTTGCGGCCAACGGATGTCAAGAAAATGGATTGTGTTCCTCTGAACAAGTCGGTACAGAAACGTTCTGGGAATTTGGTAAGCAAGTACTGCAGCTAGAATTGAAATCCCCCAATTGGTTTCAATAAATTTCAAATAAGGCGTCACAATCTTTATTTCCTTAAGAGTCTTTCAAAAGTTGACAGCGACACGTCAAACGAGGCTGTTCAAACCATCTTTTACACACTTAATTACTTGTACTAAATATACTTAAATGCTTTGTTACCTTAATATGTAATGCAAACGTGTTACTACAATGCGATCAGTGATGCTTTCCTCCGCGGCACGGAGTTTTTCCTATGAGCGAGCCCCAACTCGTTTGTCGCGCTGTGGATGTAGTAGCTAGCCTGCTTACTTCCCTGTAGAACTCAAGGCTGAGATGTCAATTTCGTGATTTTAAAATGATGATTTTGTCATTTCTGTGTTGGAAGACTGAAGATTGATACTCACTTTCAAAGTTATATTTGTTTAACAAAACTTATTTGTTCTCGTCTATTGTTTCTAAACGCTTGCTTTAGGAACACCCGGTATTCTTATAGAAATAGGGCGAAGCATTTCTCCATTATTCACGATAAAAATCTATTGGATAGATACTTGCTACTCTTAACTGCAAGAACTACTAGGACTATTTCACTTATGTGACGTCATCTTAAAATTGACCAATGAAACTAAACAATTTTTTTAATGTTTACCAATCACGGCAGGATTAAGGAGTGAAATTATCGAAGGAAAAAAAGTATCAAATCCGTTTTATCAGGCGACGTGGTCAGTGTAGCCAACTCTATATCTCTACTATATATTTCCTGAACACGCATCACTGACCACTTTTGCTAGAGGCTATGGTGAGCTATTGATAGCAACAAAAGCATGGGCAATTGACAATCATAACGTAAAATGGAGGGTTCTTCAAAGCGTTTTGGTGATTCGTCAAATGTGCAAATTGCTCATCACTAGGAATTCCAAACCACAGAATACAAAGATAAACAGAGACACTGTATGTAATCTTTTTCCTCTGTTGGTATTAGTAAATCGAACGGTAGCGATTGTAATGGTCGACTTTTGTCCATTTCAGTCCCATGGTTTTTGAATAGAATAGATATACATAAGTGTTGATATTCTGTGCGTGCATTTCAAGTATATATCACTTTTTTTTTGTTCTATTAATGAAATAGTCCTAAACCCGTAATTTGCTCTTCTCGATTGGCATTACTGACAATCGACAAGTTTTCTGCCGCAAGATTGCTTGAAAAGGTTAAATACAAATATACAAGTTTTATAATTTTGTAAGTCAAGTTTCGAGCAATTATATTTAAATTCTTATTTTATTCGTGAAATTTCTTGAATTTATCGGTAATCTGAGACTCTCTCGTGATATTACTTATGATAATTCTCTTTATTTATCCTGTTGCATTAGCAAGCACTTACAATAAATTTTAGACACAACAAACCTCTTCAAACACTACTACCGAACGTTAACAAAAACAAGGGACAATCGGGCAAATAAACAAAGCTTAAGTGAACTGCATTCTTGGCGTGACTTTGCACTAGCTAAGTGAAACGAAAGAGATTATCTTCCCAAATTCAGATGTCTGCTCTCGTGGGAACACTGAAGTGGATTATTAACTTAAAGTATGAATTTCAGTTACGGCTTCAGGCGTAAAGACCTCAACTAAACTTGCCGCCTCGTGCACGTTTCTTGATGACAGAAATGTCTAATTGAACGAGATTCCATCCGGATAGTTACACTTACCTGCATTCCTTGTTGAAGGTTATCATATAATATGTAGACTCTAAATTGTTTATCATTCTTAGCTGTTCAAATACAGTCAAAGATATGCTACAAGTCGGGGCTTCACAACTAATGCGCAGGTTTCCTTTTATGGAATTTCTTAAAACGACCAGATGGTATTCAACTTTTTACTTTCCTTTATTGTAAACATGTAACATATCATTAGGAACTTTTACCAGAACTACAGAAAACTGTCCTTAAATATGCAAATCTAAGAGGATGATATACCCTACAAATAGAAACTGAACTTTCGCAAAATTCTCAGTTAATTTTTAAGACATATGTTATTCGAACTAGGTCATCACTAGGAATTATTTTGACTTTCACGTTTAATTTTTAGAAATGCTATACGTATAAAATGTATGGACCTAATCTGCATTTTATACTTCATATCAAATTATTTCAAAAGAAACTAATTATTAATTAAACACATCACTTAAAAATACAACTTATTTCAATTGAAAAGATTAGGGAAAAAAATAGTGATCTACTTTATTGCAACGCCTAACGGTTTATGAGGCTCAAAGTAGTGGCAACCCATTCGCCATGTCGCATAGCAACAAGTGAGAGCATTGGTACAGGCCTATTTAACAACCTATTGCATACGAGTGTTTGAAATATTTGTGAGGGCTGCACTAATAGTCTTTACGCTTTCAAGGCCGGCGTTGTTATTATTAAAATTTATAATTACCGAGTTATTTTGCTGCGGTCGTTGGTTTAAATTAATTTAAAAACTAGAGTTTCGCTGACGCTATGGACGGCATCATCAGTGAAGTGAACGTTCCTAGAGAGACGGAACAGAACCGTTAGACGCGGGAGGAGGTAGCAGCGTTTAGAGAGTTGTGGCGCAGACGTTGTTTGTTACCCAGGAACGGATTCAAAGCCTTGCTTACTTGAAAACCCAAAGAATTGGGCGAAATACTTGTGAGGCTGGGATTTTCCGCAATTCTACTTATTTAACTACTTGTTTTAAATTAATTAGATAATTGAGTTATGTTCAAATGTTTTATTTATGGATTGTATTTAGTTTAAAAATATTGTTTAATAGTTGTTGTATTGCCCTGTTTTTATTATAATTACTTCTTTTTGTTTTTTCAAATTTTATATATATTCCTCCTGGAATTGAGAGGATAGCAACTACATGACGCCTTAGTTGACTTATTTTTGGTGTGGTTGTGAAAATAGTTTTATGTTCTTCTTTATCAAAATCCCAGCAACAACAGTAGCATGAAGTTTTCTATAAATGACAAGAATACTTTCATTTGGTCTGGTACAGAAATCGCAGTTTTACTAGGTTTGCAAGGCTCTCTAAAGATGATTAAATTCGGCTTTTAGTAGCTGTTTTTGGCTGTGTAATTAGTGTTTCAATTAGTTATTTTTTGAGCTGGATGACAGTTGGATCATGCATACAAACCACCAAGAGTAGGTTTTTTGTAAACTTCGTTTCCTAGAGCACCAGATGCCATGCGTCGAACCAGAACGTCTAGGAACGAAAGTGTGTCGTTATTTTCTGTTTCTAAAGTAAATTTTACGTTGCGGTAAATGCTATTTAAGTGGTATTTTCAAATTAGGAAGAACTGGTCATCAACAAACAACGTCTACGCCTTAGCTCTTCCAGACTCCTACACTTGAGGTTCACTCATGATGCCAGTTGCAGCGTTAGCGAAAGTTCTGGTGTTTAAATAAATTTAAACCAACTGCAATGGCAAAATAACATAGTAATAATCAATTTTAACAATATGTTTACTAAGCTGGAACAAGGGCTTGGGGTCTGGGGAAGGCTAGTAACATGCGATCAGTTTTGTTTTCCTCCGGAGTGTTTTGCCTGTGGGCGAGCACACCTCCCGTTAGCGGATCTCGGTGATTAGCGGGCGGGTAAAATAATAAAACAAACTAACCATACAACAATGCACAAACCAATTTAAGAGGCTTGAGGAGTTGAAACTGCAAACCTTTATTCTCCGTAAATTGCTGGCATTTCTTAAGGAAATTATTTATCACTCGCTGTAGCCCAGTTAAATCGGGGGACCGAGGGAGCCACAAATCCCTAGTAATAACTCTGTCTTGTGGAATTATTCGCAGTGTAAGCAGTGGCAGAGTCCTGTTGAAAAAATATATCATCACGCTCCCTGTAAAATTTCAAAGAAATATTTATTTGTTTATTTTTTGTATCATTTAAGAGTTGATAAGTGATTTTTCACCCCTTTCGGTACATTTAGTTCGTATAGAAGGCGAAATTAGAGGAATACAAGTTATTACTGTAGATAAATATGGAAGAACGTTGAGTTTTTATATGTCAAGGGAATGAGTATGTCCAAATTCTTTATGCAAGTAAACAAAAACCCTATGCATACCACGTTCTCATTCAAATATGACCACATGAAACTCCCGACCTATGATGTAAAATCAGGGACAGAAGTTGTGCCTTCAGTCAAAAATAGGCAATTTTTTTTTAATTTGGAGCAGAATAAATGAACACTAGAATTAAAATATAAGTTTTGGAAATTAAAGATGAAATTCATTTATCCTTTGAAGTTTAACAAGGATATTTATCTTTTGCTTACAAGATCAATGTTTTATTTTAAGTCTATTAAATCAGTTAATATATTTGTGCCATTTTTGGGTCAATATTATTTCATGCGTCAAAAGAGACTCTGTAAACATGTGTGAATTGTAACTAAGGTAGCCAATATTTTTCCTTAGCTCTAAGGAGTATCTGTAAAAAATGGCATTTAAATCGGTCAAAGAGTTTAGAATTATATAGGGAAATTATATATATAATTTGCTCTGAGTCTGCCATGAAGGGAAATTCGAGTTCCACTTTACCAGACGCCGGGGAGAAACGTTTCTAAAGCTCAAGCAACCCTCATATCGCACAGAGCACCAGCCTCTAAACAAAAACAACCAAAGAAATAACGTAAAATGGGCGAATGGAAAATTCGTGCTAAGTAACCATCCATCCCAACACATTCCCTTAAGTGACCAGGAGGAAACTATGGAGAAAAAAAAAACCTAAAGTCAGGGTAACCGGGCCCAAGGGATTTGAACTCAAGATCTCCCAAATAATTGGCCCAAACTTTACCGAAAGAGCTAACTCGCGCAGTCTCTTGAAGGAAACATTCTTTCCTCAAAGTAAAGACCGCCACGGGTGGCCGATGTCGTTACGGCACGGACTCGTGAGCGGTAGGTCTGGGGTTCGAATCCCGCCAGGACCGTCCTCCCTGACTGAGGTTTTTTCCAAGTTTTCCTCAGTCCTCATAAATGGCAAATGCGGGGAGGTACCTTAAACTTAGACCTGGAACGATTCCTTCCTTAAAAATTCAATCATTTCCCAATATATCATTTCATCTCATGTATCATCAGTGCCCATCGCCTGTGGTGCCTCTGTAACAAATTAACCACTGTTCATTCATTCCTCAAAGTAAAGCAGGGAAAATGTAGACTGTATAGAAAGAGAGCAACTTGTGTTTTACCGACGGATCCCGTAAAGGGACACACTCGGGCAAAGAAATATATGGCCTTTCTACAAGGACAAGCATAAGCCTTGGGAAATACAACACAGTTTTTTCAGGCACAGATATTTGCTATCCTGAACTGTACTTTTAGAGGACTTGAGAAGGGTTAACTGGTGAATGAATTCTCAACCTCTGAGATAGTCAAAGTTCCTACGACCAGGTAAAATCTAAACTGCCAAATGCCTAAATACTCTAACTGGCTTAGCATCTTGAACTGTATCGCAGCGTTTATAGAAAGAAGAGCAGATCAGCTGGCCAAGAGAGGTTCTACAACACTCCATGGATGGAATCAACACGTGTATTGCCAAAACCGCGGTAAAATCATGGGTACGGGAAAAAATCTTTTCCTACAAACGCAAGATAGGAAATTAGTCCTAGGTCCAAGAAACGTTAATTCCTTATCTTTTCTCAAATTCTGTAGATGAGGTATAAGGAAAGTAGTTGCATTATTATTACTGAATATGGTCCCTTCAGGAAACTTTTACGGAAAGATGAACCCATTTGTAGGATGGGTAAACAGGATGGGAAAAGTGCCACGTGTTTGAGTTCCCATTCCTGTTAAGAAAGAGACCAGGGAAGGGCTAGTAACGGGAGGTGACACTGGAACCAAAATACAGCAACTTGTTAAAGGAACAAATTTTTGGAAACAATGAGGGCGTCTCTTCCATTTGGGGTACCACGTTAAGCCTTACTGGCTAATGTGCCGGAGGATGCTAAAACTTGATTAAATCTCCCGTTATATTCGATATTATCTTATAGAACGAAAACAAAAACACCTATTTAACTTATGAAAGCATTCCCAAAACTTCTCGAATCTTCATGATATGCTGGACTAGACCTTGCAAGTGAACGAACGAACGACCCGATTTCGTGAAACAAGCGGACAACAGCCGCCGCGTTTTTATCTTGTAAATCTGAATGTTGAATGATAAATGTATTCCACAGGGGCAATCATGAAGACAGGCAAGCGATATGAACTGGAACGAAAAGATAGAGGAGATAAAACGCTCGATAGCAGTGTAGCCAACGTATGAGAAACTAAACGGAAACAGTCTCGTCAAAGCATTGTGGAGCACTGGTTCTTTGCGCTTTCAAAGGTGGGTTTACAACATTTTATGCAGTTCTCGAGATGTTTGAAGGCGATAAGCGTGGTCCAAAGCGGTTCGCTTCAAAAAGGTTAAAAAGAACGCGCGCACGTTACAGTATTCCGTTGTTATTCTACACAGCAAAAAAAAAAAAAAAAAAAAAAAAAAAAATTGTTTACCTCCTTAGGAATTTGGGATTCGTATAAAATTCATTTGACTGAAGTTACTTCTGTCATTTGCCAAAATCTGCGAAGGTGAGTCCATTCTATTTTTAAACGCCATCTTCTTCAACATTGTTGTTTCAATTGGAGCAATGGAAACCGTCTTATTGGTGTCAAAGTCTGAGGGATAAGCTTTTAATTTTTTTGCAATTGATTTGGTTACTTGGTCATTTTAAACTTTATCCTAAAAAGAAGTTAACTGAGGATTCAAAATCCTTACTACAATAGGGTATTGGAATTTCATTCCCCTTCTAAAATTTCTTACTGCTGGATAGAGAACTTGCAAGCAGTTTTTTGAATAGTGTTTAACGCCTGTTTTTACTACTGAGGCACCACAGGCGGTGAACACTGATGATACACGAGATGATATGATATATTGGGAAAGAATATTTTTAAGGAGGGAAACGTTCCAGGCCAAAGTTTAGGATACCTCCTCGGCATTTGCCAGTTATGAGGACTGAGGAAAACCTGGAAAAAAACCTCAGTCAGGGAGGACGGTTCTGGCGGGATTCGAACCCTAGACCTCCCGCTCACGAGTCCGCGCCTTAACGACCTCGGCCACCCGTGGCGGTATATTGCCTGGGAGTCAGGTGCACCGGTAAACGATCGCACAATACTTAGGCGTCACTTTGGACACGACTTTATCCCTTGTACAATCCGCAATGTCTGTTCAAAACAAGCTGTTACTTTAGAAACATATGGAAAATGGCAGTAAGAACCAATCTACGTCATCCGAAGACACTTTGCGCATCGCAAAGGACACCTCATGGTAGTCCCAAATCGTTACATTCACCACGACCTCAACTTTCCTATTCTTACAGAATTTTTTCATTACATATCCAGATCCTTCTACAGCAAGCTGTCCAAGAACTTCAACTACCCATCCTCGGTCTTGGCGAGTATGATTTGGACCCCAGTGAGACATATACACGCCCCCAGACTAACCCTAGGTTTTTAACACATCCTCAAAATCCTGATATATCCTTAAACTCCTATATATATATTCCCACCATTCTTAAACCAAACACGCAACAAAATCAACGTAACCACCACCGTCCCATTCTTCAATCGTCCCACAGCCAGTGGAGGGCATAGCCCTCGAGGATGACCTGCCAAATTCGTTGCAAACTCTTATTCCGAGATTATCAAGCCATATAAAAGTTGTGGTTTCCAAGAAAGGCATCTCAGGCGTGATCAACAAAAGTGTTAAGACCAGAATAGGTCTTATTCCCAGAGGGCAAGAAACAGGCAAATCCACGACAAGCAATTAGTCGTACCCTGAGATAATTCTGAAGATTAAAAGTGCTGGTTCAGCAACATCGTTTCATTAAAACTGGGGATCTCTATTACAGTTGTGAACATAATTATTCACCAGGATTTGAACCTAAAAAAGCTGTCTGACTGCATTAAAATAAGACTTCAAGGAAGGCATACACCTCTTCAGCCAGTTATTTTTGGGGGATACGCAGAGAAAGATGGGATCACATTCCATCCCTTAAAGTGACACTATTTTTTTAATCATTTGATGCATCGCTAATGGATTTCTACGCATTAGGTTTGTTAAAAAGCGTCTTAGGAGGGAGAAAATTGAAAACTGCGGACGGTCTCTGGAAAGCCTACCAGAAGAAGTGGAATAAAATTAAAATTATCATTGCTTTGCACCATTTTCACCAGTAGAAATTGAAATGCACAGCTATAGGGCACATTTGAGGCCACCACATATACATAAAATCATCGATGCTATTTTTCTTAAGTAAAAGTTGTTTGAATTTGTTGGCATAATGCAATAAAAAATACTGAGTATTTGACATAATACGGTTTTGGTAATAAAATATATCTTCTTCTTCTTTATAATCTCATATGGGCCTTAGCTTACCGCGACGACCGCTGCGTCCTCTATCTCCATCACAGGTTTGGTAGAGTGCAGTATCGCAGGAGGGTATGTGATTAGCACACCGCACCCCGCTGATCACATTATCGCGGCTTACTAGATCGTATATCGCCACCTCTCTATCAGGCAGCTCCCCAATTGTCCTCACGAGTCTTGGTGGACCCCGTTCCGGACTTCCCTATCTTAGAAAAATCCTAAGAAGGCACCGAGAATCGAACTCGGGTCTTCCGGCCCGCAGTCAGCAACGCCAACCACTAGACCAAGGAGATAGTCCATAATTATATATTGCTGTAAAATTAAAGATTACCCAAAATATTTTTTTTCATACCCTTCATATCTGGTCGAGATCGGTAGGTTTTTCGGGACGTAAAAATCTCTACAGTGAGACCTCTGGGAGCTACTTATAGCTGTAGGTCCCGTATTATAGATTTACGACACGTTAAATAACTTCTTTCCTGAAACAAGAGGTTTCTGTACAAAATTATCGAATAATTGACGTTTAAATAACACCTTAACAACACCTAGATGGCTCTTGAGGCGTTGGGCTGACTCCCACTTCTGACATGTATAGGAGAAGTGTAAATAAATTCAAATGGTTCATATGGTCCATCACGACCTGAATATACATTAGGCCTAAACCTTGTAAGTTGATGATAACTAACAGTCTTATTTTTATTTCATCAAATTCGAACAACAATTAAAAGTGACAGGCAAAGACAGAGAATAACAAGGTGATAAAAGCTGCGGTTGCTTTAAAATTTAAGAATCGAAATGCAGGTGTGCTATATGAAATATCAAAGGCTGGTAGTGAGGGGTTCAAATCTAAAATATAACTAATAATAGTTTTAAACTTTCCCTTTAATATTTAAATTGGCAAGTTTCTTATTTAAATTAAAGCTATACTAAATAGCCAGCTATTCATAATAAGAGGTTTTGAAAAGAAATCCTTCCATTTCTTAGTATCTCCTACAAAAAATAAATAAATAAGTAAATAAATAAATAGTTAAAATAAGTCATAATAATTACTCAATACTTCGTAGTTTAAACGAAAACTGTTGGATACAAACTCAGCAATTTTTATTTTTACTGAGTTGCATAATTAGGTAACATCATCACATTTTCCTCCTACCTTTGAGAACTAAAGATAAATAAATGTCATATTCGTGATCTGCGTTTCAAAAATCCTCAGGTATATATTTTAGATAATTAAAGGAGTTAAATAAGACCACCATATGCTTAACATAAAGTTGGAAAATTTTTGCAGATATAATTTCTAGCGCTATAATTTAACTTTAACACGTAACACTACTAGTTTCATTGTTGTCCCTTTCGGTTCCAGCATGGGAGAGTTGTGTAAGTTGAGACATGTTCAGCTCTGCCTACAGCAAAATGGAAGTGACGCGCTGCGAACAATATGCTTCTCTGAAAGTCTACTTTCTTCTCAACAAATCTTCAGCTGAGGACTACGCAAGGTTACAAGATGTGTATGGAGTGTTTGCTCTTCCCTATAGTACCACTCGAAAATGGTTAAACAATTTTAAAAAGAAAGGTGGACCCAGCACTCCGGTTTGTCCTCTGATAGTATTAACACAGCTGCTATCATGTGAGAAAATTTTGTAGAATAACATTAAGAATACTTTCACAAATTTTGAACATTTCCATCCACACGTTGGAAAATGAAAAGATGCATATGAGACGTGTTTGCGCCCGGAGGGTTCCAAGACTGCTGCGTGAAGATGATATTACAGGAATAGTGGAGTTGCTTTAAAAACCATATCATTTCGATCATGAGAGTAAACATCAAGGCTTTGTGTGATACCCGTCCCCACAAAAAAAAAAAAAAAAAAAAAAAAAAAAAAAAAAATCTGAAAGTTACGGTCATCTCATTTTTCGATATTCCTGTCGTATGCATGCACAACTGTAACTGGGCAGTACTACAGAGACCCCCAAAAGACCATATTTCCATACAACAAGCCCTGTATGACCACCACGGGTGGCCGAGGTCGTTAAGGCGCGGACTCGTGAGCGAGAGATTTGCGATTCGATTCCCACCACGACCGTCCACCCTGACTGAGGTTTTTTCCACGTTTTCCTCAGTCCTCATATATGGCTATTGTGGGGAGGTACTCTAAACTTAGGCCTGAAACGCTTTCCTTCTTAAAAAAAATCTTCTTACCAAATTTAATTTATGTATCATCAGTGGTCAAGAGTAAAAACAGGCGTTAAAACCATTGAAAAAGCCCTGTATGACATTTTTCTTTTCCCCAACGAACAAATACCTACATGGGAGGTATATGCCATCACCAGAAACAGTGGTGAAGGCTGCGGAGGAGATTCTAAAGGACCTGTCAAAAATGGTTTCCAGATGTTTTTGAAGACTGGTAGAAACGCTGAGACAGATGCATTGCATTCAACGGGGACTGCTTTGAGAAATATCATAAAAATTATGGGGATGAGTAAAGTATGTTGTCAAAAAAAATGACTAGAACCTCGTATAATCGAATTAGGGGACGAAACTAGATGAAGAGGGTGTGTTCTCCAAATTTAAAGTTGGTCTACAATTTTTGTATCGTTCAAAGGAGTACCCATACAATATTTCGTCCACATCTGTCAAAGATATGGAGAAAAAAACGCGCTATATTGAAAGTACATGCTGTTTAAAGCTGCAAAAATATATTCATGAAACTTCGCATCTTTCTCCATCAAAGGCCTTAAAGAACTGAAAGCCCAAAATCTACCCCTCCTTCCCCCGAAAAATAGTATAACTAGATGTATGAAAATATTTTAATTCCATTCAAACCCCGACAATATCACATGACAAGTGTTCTCTTTTTTGGATTTTCAGCGCAGGGACTAAGCGATGCTGTTTATGGCAGTGGACTCGTCGAAAACATGTTCATATCTTTTCATCGATAGGCAAGGACGTATGTAGCTTAAAGGGTAATTCAGGAGAGGGGCGGGCGGAATTAGAAAAAAAAGTGAATAGCGTAACAAAATGTCGGCCATGTTTCTGGACAGTTTTAAATGCATTAAGCGTTGTCGCAGTAGAAGAAAACATTTTTAAGCACCCTGAAGGAACGTTTTAATGCGCATGCGTATATTATCTCCTCTCTTTTTTATTTTTTAACGAATTAAACACTACAGCCTGCATGTGGCTGCAATGGATTGGGTTTTATCTCGCGGCTAGATGCAGAAAACATAAGCTATTACTTACAGAGGGATAAAATTTATATTATATGTTGTGTTCAAGGTTTAAGAATACCGACAAGTGAAATTTTGAAAATTCAACATAAGAATTTACAACATTTCAAATGTAGAAAAAACGCTCATTCTGGGTGTCACTATTGTAGATTTTACGGGTTACTAGTAATATATATAATATATATAAAACTTAAAATGCACAAAGGCATGCCCCATTTAAAGTAATGAACACATAAAAACACTGTTCGATGCACTGTAAGACAACGTGGAATGCTGTTGAGGTCACTGTAGAACACTGTAGTAGTTACTATATTTCGAGTCGGGATGGGCTCTTGATCGCTTGAACTTCAATAACACTCTCGGTTTTCCAGCACCACTTTAAAATTGCTTTCCGCTGTTCAAACGAAAATCTTGGCTCCATTTTGTTGTAGCAACCCTATCATAACGTAATGTGAGTCACATCTGTTTACAGAACATTATACTATACATTACTGTTGTTTTTCGGTCCAACTTTGAAATATATTAAATAGATATCTACTATGAAAGTGTGTACACGTTTTTTGGCACCCACGGTACTATGAGAACAACTCATTTTTATGTGTTGCAACTTTTTAGAAATGCATCAGATGCTCATTGCGCTGCAGAATTTCAAGAACAAGTCCAATTTTGTTCATGTGTTATGCTCAAAATGTATCAAGTTGCTGTGTATCTGCAAAACTAGTGGGGTCATATGAATGATGTGTTATTGAGTGCCCAAGTAAATAACAAAAAGGTGGTTTTCTTGTTTGGGAAGAAACACCAGGGATAAGTGATAGTGAGAGCCGCTTAGGTCCCATGGGAATTGTACACGCAGCAGTTTATTATTAATCGTTTTTACAGGAACTTGGATAGCTTTGGTGCCCTGAACCACCTTGATATGCATTACAAGTGTTTCAACATCCCACACTGGTCTTGGGAACGGGGGCTTACTCCAGCGGCTGATTTCTAGACGCTCAGATTTCCAAATTCTTCACGAAGAGCTGATTTGTCTTTTGTTGGTGTGTTTTTAGGGGGTTACTGATTCTAATTGCTTCTTCCTCGTAGGCTAGACGAACTTGTTGAAAACATTAAAATAGTTCTACACAGAGTAACAAGGAAGCAGTGTGACCATTAGAATGTTAACAAAGGAAAAACTGAATGACATCGCTGTTCAGCTACGAAGGGTGATAAGAAACTAGGCTACAGCCGATATTTCTGCAGTTTCGTCCGTTATAGAGAAATTAGTAGTGTGTGGTAATTCTAGAACATGCGGTTGGCAATTGTGCAGAGTGTCCGCCACCCGCCACCTACAGCGCTAGTTGTAGGTAAACACAAATGGTGACTTGTTTTTGGAAAACTAGCCTCGCGAAGAAATCCGCTTCGTTATTCGACTTATGTGGGCGAAACATGTAAACGCGGCTGAAATTTACCGGCAGGACATCTCACCGGGGGCGACATCTTCCTTCCCGACAACGCGTAACCTCATTCAGCCCAAAAGACCACCACTCTGTTGAAGCAATTTCGCTGGGGCATCATCGACCGCCCTTCCTATAGCTTCAAGCGACTTCCACCTTTTTTCCTTGCTTGAAGGAACACCTAGGAGGCCGATGGTTCGCTTCAGACGAGGAGGTGAAACAATTCAGGACAAGTGGCTGAACACACAAGGACAGGAGTTTTACCAGGAGCGAATATTCAAACTCATCCCACAAAGAGACAAGTGTCTATACCGATATGGAGATATGTCCAACAATAACCTAATGTATGTACTATCAGTGCTGTATTGGTTGTATGTACACGCTTCACTGCAGAAAATCGTAAAAAAAAAACCCGCCTAAATCTTTTGCAAAGTTAGCACAATAAGCGAGGTCAACTATATATCAGCACATTCTGCTAAAATTTCTTATCTAAGTTATTTCATCTCCTGAAATAAAGGTAAGTGCGTTTTCAGCATTTCACCGACCGCACTGAACGGGCAGGTGTGATGTGTGCTACCGGCTATCGTAGATATCCACGTGCGGGGACAAACAAAGGGAAGGCCTAATTTTTTCAGTTTTTAGTGTTAATGAATGGTGTCTAACGCTCGTTTTTACTACTGAGGCACCACAGGCGGTGGACACTGATGATACATGAGATGAAATGATATATTGGAAAAGGATTTTTTTTTAAAGAAGGGAAACGTTCCAGACCTAAGTCTAAGGTACCTCTCCGGCATTTCCCATTTATGAGGACTGAGGAAAATCTGGAAAAAACCTCAGTCAGGGATTCGAACCCCAGAGTCCGCGCATTAACGACCTCGGCCACCCCAGGTTAATGGTTAGCCTCATTTCTGGTGTACAAAATTCGACAGACAAGAGGAGAACTATGAAAGAAAAAGTTCCTCACATGCCTGTTCAAAAATTTAAGCGACTGTGAAGTATCTAACTGCAAACATCCTATTTCGCAGAGCTGCCATTGCTGTGGCATACAAGAAGGGGTTTTTTTTTAATTGTTTATGACGCATCTATCGCAGCTGCTTCTAATTTCGATGTTGCTACGCTCATAAATCTATCGCGTTTTGTTGCAAGCTTTGCAGATGCAAGAATGACGTCAGTTATGCTTAATTGGCTGTACAAATAAAAATGCACACACGTCTAACACATCTCTGGAGGCGCACAACCAGAGGAGTACCTGAGTACACTTGCACGTACCACGTAGCGCGTGTCACACCATGTAAATCACTTGTGACAGTCTCTCGCTGTAACAAGCATGTTTTGTAGTTCCTCCCACTGCCTCACTTGAGCATACAGCAGCAAAGTGATTTAAATGCTGGTCCTTTCATGTATACTTTCTAATCACCTTTTGAAGTACTTAATTAGACATGGCTGGATTAGGAATGCCATGTTTCATGGAAATCATTAGCGAGCAGACATTTAGTACGATTAGGGTGTAATCTGTTGCTTACTTTGAAAAGATTTATAAAAGGTGAAAGATTAACTGAACTGCCTCTATATGAATGAATGTTCCTCTGTTTATCTTAGGTTAAAGGTGTTTTAAAGCTTGAGAGGTTTACGTTTTAGAAGATTTAAATGCAAGGAATATAAAATTTAAACGATTTTGTAACAGATATTTTAAAATTTTATTGTAAAAATACAAAAGAATATTTTATTTATTTACTCTGACAAGAGTTAAAGACCATGGGGGCCTTTTTTTCCACTCTACCAGGCGGAAATAAAATCCAGTAACATCCAGGGCACAATATACACAATTGAAAGTTGTTAGTGTTAAAATTCAATTTGTTCTTCAATAATAGTTGGTTTTAAATGGTGTTTAATGCACGTTTTAATTACTGAGGCATCACAGGCGGTGGACACTGACGATACATGAGATGAAATGATATATTGGAAAAGGATTTTTTTAAGGAAGAAAACGTTTCGAGTACCTCCCCGGCATTTGCCATTTATGAGGACTTAGGAAAACCCGGAAAAAATCTCAGTCAAGGAGGACGGTCCTAGCGGGATTCGAACCTCAGACCTTCCTAAACGACCTCAGCCATCCGGGGCGGTCCTAACTGTTGTGATTCTTAGAGTTGGCGAGATGACAATTTCATCTAAGTTTAAATTGCTTTATTGTATGAACATCTGGTTCCAGATTCTGGGCACTGACACGCTGAACAGAAACGCGTTATAGACAGTAGAGGCATATTCCGGGTTTATGGTAGGGAAGGCATATGAAGCGAGAGGGATGGAGGTAAGGAATATTTTTGAACAGGAGTTTAAGAGAATGGAAATCCTGCGTTCTTTCACAGATAGCCATGACCACTGACAGCGTAGGGGTGTCACATGATGAAATTGACGCGTATTGAAGGCTAAACGAACACAAGCATTATGAACGTGTTGTAATCTGTCGATTTTTTAAATTTATTTAACAGTGTTAGAGTACAAGACCTCAGAATAATAAAAATGAGGCATAAGAAATACTTGAATGAGATTCTTTTTGAGATTGAAAGGTAAATATATTACTCCATGTTTTAATGTGTAAAACAAAGAAGATATGTGTGTTATCTGTCTGTGCCATTTTAAATAAAGTTTATATGAACATCCAGTTATTCCTGCGTGCTGGTATATTATTATTTATTATTTATTATGATGGCCGCCACATAGTTTTATGTAGTGCATGTTTATATCCAACGACTTTAGCTTGGGATATAACTCTAAAATTTGTGTCCAAAGCGAGATGGAGGTTAGATCATTAATTACAGTCACGACATCGTGGACAGAATGAAAATAGAGTAGTAAGTTGTCAGCTTATAGGTGGTAATTGGAGTGTTATATCTCTTTAGCAATGTCTTTGATGTACAGCATAAGAAGTAGTGGTATGAGTACCAAACCCTGGGTAATGCACGCCTTAATGTTAGGCGCCAGGAGGAAAAACAACCATCAGCTAATATACATTGCGGACGCTCACGAAGGTTTCGAACCAACCAGGTAGTAACTCTATTGGAAAGATTCTAGTTTTTTAAGTTTGTACAGTAGCAATTCTAGTCGATAGTCTCGAAAGCCTTACTAAAGTCTAGTAACACCATAGAGTTAGTGTTTGCTTCACGGATGTCCACTGTCACTTTCAGTAATGCCGCGGTGTTGTGTCCAGCTCTAAAACTACATTGATAGTTGTTAAGAATGCAATACGTTTTAAGGCAGTCTCTCAGCTGTCTGTGTACAACGCGTTCCATTACATTCGATAATGCAGGGAGGGTGCTGATTGGCGTGAAATATTGTGGAGATGTGAGTGTTTATTCCTCGGTATAGAGCGGAGCAAACACTAATCATTAGTGAAGCGTTAAATATGTGAGTTAGTGTTGGTAATATCAAGTTAATAATTTTCTGCAGCATCATAATGCTAATTCCGTCTGCTCCTACCGCTTTGGTTGAGAATCTCTTTATGGTCATCAACTGTGAAGAAAATTTTTTCTCTTGCAGGTAGAGCGACATTTGTTGTCAACTTTTGTATTTGTTAATATTGGTTAAAGTTACAAGTATCGATCACTAGCGCGGCACTTGCTACTAGGTCGATTGCTGGGTATTTAGCAAGCAAATTCGTCCAATTAAATTATTTTACTCCTAAGTGTTTCAAAGTATCTCAAGTATATGGCCAATTGATTATTCAGTTCGATTAGGAACAGTCTCTTATTGGCTTAAAAAAAATAACTAAAAAATAATCGACATTATTGGCAAAAAGTGTAGAAATAAAAAAAATCAACAACGGGATGAAATAAAAGAAAGTTGAAGAGTGTATGAAATCTTCCCATCCATAAAGCAGGATTACAATGTAAGCATATTCATCTCAATAAGGGTTTAGTACATTATGTAACATGAGACGGTCCATATTGTTCGTATTTGCAAAGATTTAAATTAAAAGCAAACAATACATGTACGGATTGTGACGTGATCGATACACCGGAACATGTCTCATTTGAATGCCGTAAATACCTGTCAATTGTAGCAGAGGAAAGACGACTACTTGCAGGGAAACACAGCTGGAACATCATGAGAGATCAAGATGATTAAAGGATAATGAATGAACTAACAAATAAAGCAGCATACAAAATGACAGAAGAGTATATAAACAGCAAAAATCAAATAAGAGAGAAAACCCAAAGGTCAGAAATCGTATTTTCCCCTAGAAGATTCCCAGAGAATCAGGGAAAGACCAGAAAAATGTTTACAAGTAGAATTAGTTGAAAAAAAAGGCGATAAAGAAGAAAACATCCAAATTGAATCAGAAGAAGGGAGCACAATTGACAGAAGAAGAAAATAATGGCAGTTTTCAGGCGGATAGAAAGCAGTTGAGAGATCCAAAGAAGGAGAAAAGAGAAGGAAACTGCACTATCAACACACCATGGTCCAGTACAGCGGCTGCTTGAGACCGGCAGCAACCTCATTGATGTCCAGCTCCTGTTGTCTGGAATTCCGGCGGGGAGCAGCCCGGATACCGAGCATCAGAAGAAATGAAGATTGTAGACATTAAATCGGATAAAAATTGTAAATTAATTAATTTTAAATGCAATTATTGTTACTGGGTACCAGTACCAATTGCAGGTGTAATTATAAATCATAGTTAAAATAGCCGTAGTACTGGATTCCAGTACCGGTTTAGTTTATTGAAGTTTTAGTTTTGTTTAGTTATAGTATTAGCACTGTGGATTTTTAAATCAGTAGAATTTAAATTGTATTGAAAAAAGTAAGAGGAATAAATAAAATTAACCTGGAGCATTATGTGCTTATGTAGAAACAAGATACCAGGATATAAGCATTGCAGAATAAAAAAAAAAAATATTGAAAGTAGTATGAATAGACAGATTTCTCGTTTCATAGAATATAACCCTTAGTAACAAATTACACATAATGTCTATATTTCTAACTATCAAAGGTACTGACTTTAAATTATCCATTATGTAGAATGGTAACTTCAACGAATAATAATCTTTAAATACAGACAATCAGAATGAAACAGAATCAACAAGTGGAACTCAAGAGCTCAAAAGAAGCGCTTTAGAAATAACTATACCAGTTCTTACAAATAGCCATCTAAATAATATATGATTATTTACATGCTAAACATCTATAAAACAATAACACAAGTTTTACTTCAGTTACATAAAGAAACTTCAACTCTACATAATTTTAAGTAATATATCTCACAGTAAAGTGTTTCTATTTATCAAAGTTAATAAAATGTTCGCAATGAACCTAAAAGCGTTAAATAGTGAGAAATACTTCAAACTCTTAGTGATATTTTGATACTATTTTTAGTTCATTTTCACCAATTAAAGCAACACAGCATTAATTGGTACCGATTTCATCAAAATCGACCGTTATATGATAGAAGAAATATGAAATAACACAAACAGTAGTAAAACCCAGGGGTATTTTCTTTATTCTGTGTAAATTTCAAATGAAAACTAGTGGCCCAACTGAGGGCGAGTCAAAAAGTAAATTTCCCATTTTATGAGGGCGAGTCATAAAGTAAATTTTGAGAGGAAGTCAAATGAAAACCGAACACCCGCTATTAGCTCTGAAAAGGCTGAAAACCGGGGGGAGAGGCGGGAGAAACTAAACTGAATTAAAAAGAATGTATATATGATTTTTACCTATTCCACTGACATGGGGAACGGATTCTATACTCTGTATGTGTATGTTTTTTTTATTGGTTTTATTTACGGACGCTCTTTAACATCTCAGGTCATCAGCGTCCCATTCTATTCAGGGCGTGATACAGCTGACAAATTTTGCTCAGAGGCCTCTCTTTCATGCTTGAGGTTCTTTTTCATGCCGTAAATGTACGACATGGGACCCACGGCTTTACTTCCCTTCCGAAGGAAGCTATACGCCCGAAGAAAATCCATCGGTCCTGGCCGGGATCGAACCCGCGATCTTGGGTTTATGAGGCAAGCATGGTTACCACTACACCACCAGGACCGATCGTTTGTGTATATGAAGTTAAAATTGAAAAAGTATTATTATTATTATTATTATTATTATTATTATTATTATTATTATTACTTTATCTGCGATAAGCAATGGAAGTATGGCGTATTTACTTATTTCTTTAAATAATGTACTTTTTGTTTATTATGAAAGGCACGTGGACCCGTGCAAAGGTTGTACAGTTATTCGTATGTATGTTAATTTGAACAAATACACTCATTCATGCAATACAGTGAAGGTTTACTCACCGGTATCCATAGCAACGAGAGTAAGGATGTACTCGGGTTGTGATTCCCTGTCCAGAGCTCTCAGCAACGTAATTTCTCCGGTTGAAGCGTTAATCCTGAAGAGGTCGGCATCCCCTTCTTTGAGGAAGTAACGAACTTGTCCGTTGTACGGCGGGGTATCGGCGTCGTATGCACGAACGGTGAGGACGTAACCATTAGGTGGAGGCACAACATTCTCCATCACGTAGGCGAGGTAGGGCGAATCCAGGAAGGTGGGAGGGTTGTCGTTGATATCAGCAACTGTCACCACGATGGATGCTGTATCGAAACGGACGCTGCCGGAGTCCTCTCCTTGCAAAAGTAGTCCTCCGGCGCAGTCCTCTGCGCGAACCGTCAAAATGTAACGACTTTTGCGTTCGTAGTTGAGGTTTTTCGCTACCCGCACCACTCCCGTGTCTTCGCTGATGCTAAAGTCCCGGTTGTCATCTCCAGAAGAAATTGCGTACCGAACTCTGCCATTTGCACCTTCGTCCACATCCGTTGCTGACACCTGAAAGGAAAAAAATGTGGAAATAAGTTCTGTCAAACTGGATCTGGCAAAATCAACAAGTAAGTGTTTTGTTTTAAATGTTTCTGTAAATAAAGCCATTCTAGGAGGAAGCAGGAACGATCTAGGGCGTCTTCATCCTTTCCCAATTATATATTCGGAAAGGATTTTTTAAGGAAGGAAACGTTGCAGGCCCAAGTTTAGGGTACCTTCCCGGAATTTGTCACTTATGAGGAATGAGGAAAACCTGCGAAAACCCTCAGTCAGGGAGGACGGCCTGGGATTCGAACCCCAGACCTTCAGCTCATGAGCCCGCGCCTAAACGACCTCGGCCACCTGTGACCTTTGATCCTCATGAAATGCTTAAAAAATATCTCTTGGATTCCTGAATAAAATGTACATGGTGCCATTTAAAAACAACTAGGCTCTATTCCGTACCTCAATCCAATGTAATATCAATAATTACAAAAGATAGAATAAATGAGGAAATCAGAGAATATCCTCAAATAGAAAATAAATAAATAATATACTTTAGTGACATATAAATAGATTACGTATAGAGAATGATAAAAACAGAATTATAGGAACAATATATATAAACACTCTCGAAAAGACACACGCGATCCAAAAAGAATGGATAGATCAACTGTAAGAGAAACGCACAAACTTGCAGGAGAAGAAGTAATAAAGGATGCCTCAGAATAAAACACCAAGACTTTTAAAATTATAAAGATCCATTTTAATTATAGTTTACATTCTTTTCTTTTACAGCATAATATTTAGCTTATATTATAAATATTTGTTTACTGCCAAATTTACACTTGATACAATGATTAATTAACACAGACAACTCTAACCTCAAAAATAGCAATCTTATTAGCAGTGTAAACAAACTTCTCGAAATGTGAAATCTACTTTATGCATATAATCATAACTTTCTATCTCATGCATTGTCTCGCATTTCACTGGCTAGGAACTTTTCAAAAAATTGTTTAAAGTAATTAAAATATTAAAATTATTAAAGTTACAATATGCCATAATATCTTTAAGAAAATTAATTCCTTAACGGTATATATACAAAAAATATGTTAATAATAAAAATCACTATAAAACATTCGTTAAAAGAAAGAGGTTAATTTATTTTAAAAGCAACATTCCAATCTTTTGAATATAGAACAGTGATATCGGTCTAATATATTCAAATAATTCCTTCAGAAGAATTTTCTTATCTTTTGGTGAAAGCCGTATGTTAAACGAATTTAAAACGTTGCATTAATTAAATAACATAATTTACAATGAGATATCACAATTAAAATGCAAACATGTGGTGATGGGATGGAGTTATGTAGAGTTTATATTCATAAGTGTTACAGATGTTCGTATAATTAACGGAAGTCTTGAGTAAGAAAACAGCGGCATGATTAATGATGTTCTCATAATTTTACTATCCTTCTGCGTTTTACTGACTTAGGTTATAAAATAATAAACTTTTAGTGTTGATGAAAGAATTTTACCTGCTGGCCTAGTACTTTTGTTATGATTATACAAAAGCAAAAGCTATTTACATGGAAAAGAATATATGTCATTCAAGAAATACTGTAACGTTTGTTAATAAAACGTTTCTTCTTCTCATTGGTATTATAGTCTATAATTAGCCTTGACCTGCCGCAGCGACCTCTGCTTCCTCTACCTCCGTCTTACGACTTCATTAATACACAGCAGTAATGCAAGGGGGCATGTGATCAGTATGCCGACACCCTGCTAGTCGCCTATCACGAGGCTTTCAGGATCGAGGGAAGATATCTTCACAGTACCCTCGCGAGGCTGGATCGACTCCGCTCCAGACCTCCCTACTTATAAAATGCATAAGCAGGTACGAGGAGTTAAACGCGGCCCTCCCAGTTAGCAATAAGCAACGCTAATTACTTGAAAAGAGTTTAGCCAATTTTACAAAGTATGCAAGTGTGATCTTAAAGTTCAAGCTAAGGACTAAATTAGAACAATCCTTCAAAGTACTTTCCACTTCTCAAAAGCACAGCGTCACTAGAACTAAGATATTGTCAACAGAGCTGAATGTATAACTTGAGCAAAACCCTACACTCGTTTAAAAGATTTTCCAGCAATGCAATTCACTCGTGGAAACAATCACAAGTTGCACGGTGCAAGATCAGGGCTGTAGGGTGGATGATCAAGCTAATGGACATAGGCGTCTTCCAGTTTCCTCAAATTTGCAGCTATTCTTTGAGAAAGCACATTATCGTGCAAAAGCAACAGCCTTCAAGTTCCTGTGTTGGGAAGCCGCCGCCTCGGCTCTGGATCCAAAAACAAGTGTCATGTTATTCTCCATTCAGTGTCCTTCTTTCTGCCATGCATTCTACCTCTAATGGTCTTTCATAGTTGAACCAAACAGTGAACATTCGCTAAGAGAACGCAAATCTTGTCGAAGAACAACTGGTATTGAGTCATTCCTATTTACCTACAAGCAGTTCAGGGTTTTATTTCATCACTGTACATATATCTGTAAAACATTTAAGACCATTTTGTGGAAACTTGCACAACCATTTTTCGTCTTCTCCTCTTCATTATTTAGGAAATGTGGACACATATTTTTCGCAGCTTTAAATGTTCATGGAGTACACTGTCAATGCTGCCTACACCGGTACCCACTTCCATACTTAGCATTAATATATCGATTTTCCTTCAGCAATTTCCTCACTCTGAATTGTTTTGTTCATAGTTGCTAGAGCTAGGGTTCTCTTTCAAAGTCTCTCGCCCTTCTTCAAATGATCGAATCCATCTTGCAACGGTATCAAATGAACACACTTGATCACCATAAAGAGATACCAAGTCCTCGTGGATATTTTTCGCTCTTTTGCCTAGCTTATAATGTGTGAAAATGTATAATGTAAATTTTTCTTTAGAAACATTCATTTTTTCTCACCAGGTATTGACACAGGATGAACTCTACAAAGCGCATGACAGTGACATACAAATTAAAGTGTATTTATGCATATTTTGATAGCTTAAGGTCCATTGTTGCCAGGTGCCTTATTTACAATTTTGTCCAACAATAGATAAGCTGGTTGCAAAACATTTTGTGCACGTATAACCTTGCACCGTTTCCCATTTCCTAGTTATCATCTGGAAACTGCTCAAAGCCCCAAACAAGTAACATTTCGATGGTACTTAGACCTAGTGTATGCTGCGTGTTTCTGTATTTGAAAATTCAGTTCAATTAGTATATATTAATTAGCCATATGGGGGCGCTGGACAAACAGATAAGATTTTTATGAAAGGTCGCAAGAATGATAATAACATGAGAGTGCCTTTCTATATAGATGACGTTCCCAGATCAAAGGCAGCCGCATCATGTAACGTTTCCTGCATTTGGTGAGATAGAATTCGTAGCACTGCAAACTGCGAATTGAGGATTTTTTATTTGTTTGTTTACGCACGCTCTTTAACATCTCAGGGCGTGAAATGGCCGACAAATTTTGCTCAGAGGCCTCTTCTTTCATGCTTGAGGTTCTTTTTCGTGCCGTAAATGTACTACGACACGGGATCCACGGCTTTACTTCCCTTCCGAAGGAAACCATAATTATAATTTTTACGTTCGAAAAAATCCAATGATCCTGGCCGGGTTTGAACCGGCGATCTTGGGTTTAGAAGGCAAGTATGGCTACCACTGCACCATTAGAACCGACAAAGGATTGATGAATTCTTCCTGCGCGTGATCGTATATAAAAGTAATATCTGTCTGCTCAAGACAAGAGTATTCTGCCACAGTTACCTCCTCAAATGTAAACAGCTCAAGTGAAACATAAGAAATTATTTAGCCACGAATGCACACATTTGATAAATGAAAACAAGCACCCATGACAAAATAATTGAGCATCGGCAGATTGACTTGTATCGATAACATCACTCGATTTTAATGGCTAATATTTTAATAAACGTAATAGTTGGATAATATCTTAAATTTCAATAATAACTCAACCAAGTATTTATGAACAAATGTTTATATTGCTTGTTATTTTGTTTTCGTGTGAAGAACTCGACCCCAAAGTTTGAAACAGAAAATATGCAACTTAAGGCCTTAAACACTCATTAATAGCAGTTGTTTAACAATATTATTTTGATAAGTTAATTTTCAAATGTTTGTACTTTACGTAAAGGCTATAATGCTCAATATAAAACCACAAAAATTTAATAGTAATAGCTATGTAGTTCATTTCCGTGTGTTATTACGTAAGATTAAGGCTATGATATTCGCTTTAAAGCTCCAAACATTCATTGATAATATATTTTTAATCATATAAATGTAATAAATTCATTTGCACATTTTTTTATGTTAAGTAAGGACTTTAATTTTCAACTCAAATAACAAATATTCGTTGGTAATATGTTTTAAATCGTATAAATCTAGTAAGCTTATTTGTATAGATTTCATATATGAGATAAAGACTGTTACAATGTATGTCTTAATGTTTGTTTGATGACATTTATGACAATATTTATAATATAAATGTAACGACTCAAAGGAACACATACATAGTCAAGAATATGAAAAGATTAAAACTACAGATAAGAAAATTGTAATACTAAGGAATCAACCAATGGCAAGCGTAACAACATTAATAATGAGTACCAAGAATGAAACACGAGACAGACAGTTTTGTTGCGACTAAATAGAAATTAACGAATTTCATTCGCTTAGTGTACGTAAGTGCATGTTGAAAATATAATACATTGTAATGAATAGTATAGTAGAATTGTAGTATCCGCTGAGATGAGCGCCATCTCCTGGGATGCTGGAGCGTGTGCGACAATCCATGAGGCGTCGCTGTGAAGTTTGTCGTGCTTCTTGTTGTTGATTTGTTTTATTTATGGACGCTCATTAACGTCAGGTCATCATCGTGAAACAGCTGTCAAATTTGGCTTAGAGGCCTCTTTTTTCAAGCTTGAGGTTATTTTACATACCGTAAATGTACGACATGGGACCCACGGCTTTACTTCCCTCCCGAAGAAGGGAAGGATTTTTCGCCCTAAAAATCCATCGGTCATGGCCGGGATCGAAACCGCGATCTTGGGTTTAGAAGGCAAGTAGGTATCAGCAGTTAAAACGGGCACTAACCACTATTAAAAAAAAATTAAATGTGACCCCTAGGTAAGGTTTAAGTTAAATAGAGTTTAAGTCTCGCTTTAATAGATTTGGCGCGAAAAAATGGCCTAGTTCCTCCCTAAAAAAATATTATGTAACGGGTGGCGACTCTGAAAAATAGTGGATGAACTGTTTTATATTGTTTTACGGTTGTTTTTACTGCGGCGGACACTGGTGATACACTAGATGAAATGATAAATTGGAAAAGAATATTACTTTAAGGAAGGAAGCATTCCAGAATTAAGTTTAGGGTACCTCCCCGGCATTTGCCATTTATAAGGACTGAGGAAAACCTGCAAGTGGCGGTGATGAACTTAAAAGCGATGTATATAGCCCAGGGTGGTAGGGAATAACGGAAAATGCAAACGCGGTGGCGCATTTTTCAGAAAATAAAGGAATTTAAATTAGCAGAGAAGAAATAAACGTTTGCAAATTATGTAAAAAGGTAGAAAAATAACTGAAGAGCTTAAGATGCGTAATAACAAAAAACAAAACAAAAACAAAAAAGTTTATCAGAATTAAAATAAAAAAAAATAAGCGGGATTAAAGAACTAGTAAACGATTATCTTAGGCTTTGTGTACAGCCTTTGTTTTAGTTTTACGTATCTCATTTTGTGCCGGGCGATCTTGTCTCTAGTCGTGCTATAGAGAAGCGTCTGCTTTAAATATGGGAACTTTGGAGAGTTGAGCTACACATTGTCCAAACAAGTGAAATACCTTTCTATTAAGTTCCAAGAATATATACGAGCTGAAACCGTTAGAAAGGAAGGGTCATAAATTATCATTTGTAGGGAGGAAACCTGGTGAAAGAACTAAAAAAGGTTCAGCGCAAAATACCTCTTAATGCACTTTGTTAGGGGATAGGGTTTCTATTGTCCGGCACACAAACAATACCCAGCTTGTTCACAGGCCTTTCCTTCGTAGCATGGTGAAATAACAACAGTCCCACGGCAACCAGGTTATTTTGAGAGTGGTGTTGCTGCTTTCCACAAGATTCGTTAACAGTAGATGAGCAAATCCATCTTTTAAACTAAATACTAACGTTTGAAATTGTCCTTTACCTACATAACTTGAAAATGAATGGTTGTGTGATTGCATGCAGCACAAACAGAGCAGGGCAGAAGTGAATTATGCTTTAAAAAACAGCCCGCATAAAAAACACAAAACTGTAAAGGCAGAGAGGGTGTCAAAAACATATACACATTTCACTTCAAGGAAAGGAAAAACTGTGTTAACGTAACAAAACTGAATTCACACAAACAGAAAATGATGAGCACTAATCATCTTAGACTTTTACAGTTACAACAGTTACGCAAAATGCCCACCATCGGCGTCGATACACTTCTGAGTACGTTGAACTACTGAATGAGCAACGTTAGTCCTCAGCGATTGCAGCACATTTCGTTTCAATTTCTTCCCGAAGTGTTGTCAGTGTAGCTGGTTTTCTATGGTATACAACATCCTTAAGAGTTCCCCATAGGTAGAAGTCCAACGGCGGTTCTGTTCTGTACAACGTCTCCATTGCCTTTGAACTTAAACAACATTCTCGGTTTTCCAGCACCACTTTAAAATTTGCTTTCCGCTGTTCAAACGATAATTTTGACTCCATTTTGTTGTAACAAAGTTAGCATAACGTAATGTGAGTCACATCTGTTTACAGAACATCATACTACACATTACTGTTGTTTTTCGGTTCAACTTTGGGATATATTAAATAGATATCTACTGTGAACGTGTGTATACATTTTTGGCAACCTCGGTATAGTACGACAATCATAATGGAAATAAAGATCTGTTGTTCAAATCCCAGCTATTATCCCAATATTTCAAGTGTGATTCTTCATGTCCGACTTATATCCTAAGCATGGCCAGTGTGAAAAAACGAGAGTATTCAAAAAGTTTTGCAACCAGCCTATCCATAGCTGGACAATAAAGTCTACAGCTGGCAACAATTGACCTTAAGCTATTAAAAATGCATAAGTACACTTTTTAATTTGCATAGAAAACAGTCTGTGGACTTCAGTCCTAAGCCAATAGCAGGTACATTTGCACACTCTATAAGCTAGGTAAAAGATCGAAAAATATACAAGAGGACTTGGCGATCAAGTGCGTTCATTCGATACCACTACAAAATGATTTGTAAAAGGATGAGAGACTTTGAGAAACAACCCTAGCTGTGGCCAGTCTCGGGAATCTATGAACTCTAGAACAATTCAGAGTGAGGAATTTTGTGAAGGAAAATCGATATATTTCTGTTGAACTGATAAGATGGAGATGGGTATCGGAGTTGGCAGTATTAGCAGTATACTCCATGAACATTTAAATCTGCGAAAAATGTTCCGCTAACCAATGAAGAAGAGCAGAAAGGAATGTGCAAGAAAACTGCTGAGCATGTTTTCACCAAACGGTCCTAAACGTTTGACAGATAAATGCACAGGTGATGAAAGTTGGTTCTAATACTATACCAGCCAAAATAAAGCTCAGAACTACGTGTGGGTAAATGAGAATGATACAAGATTTTCGTTTTCAGAACGGATGTTTACTGTTTTCTATGAATTGCATGCCAGAAGAAATGACAATGAATGGAGAATAACATGACACTTATGTTTGGATCCAGAGCTGAGGCGGCGGCGTCCAAAGACAGGAACTTCAAGGCTGTTGCTTTTGCTCGATAATGTGTCTCCTCACAGAACAGCTGCAAATTTGAGGAACTGGAACTGGCCAAGTCCAGTTGCTTGACCATCCACCCTACAGCCCTTATCTTGCCTGTGCGACTTGTGGTTGTTTCCTCGAGTGAAATCTTGCATTGCTGGGAAACTTTTACGAGTGCAGGACCTTGCTCAAGTTATAAATTCATCTCTGTTGATAATATCTCAGTTTGAGTACCGTAGTGCTTTTGACAAGTGGTTACATAGTCAACAACTCTATGTGGAGAGAGATGGAGAGTACTTTGAAGTATTGTGAGGACACTTGCATACTTTTTAAATGCATTTTTATGTATAAGCGATAATAATACTTCATACCAATCGGGGATATCATTATTATTATTTGAACTAGTGCAGATTTTCAGTCTTTGAATTTATTTGCTTGAAACTTTAACCCAGGGCTCGACACATGCTGCGACTGGTCACGTAAGGGAATTTTTTTAACCTTGTTTGTCATACTTTTCGAATTTAATTCAGAATGATATGTAAAACATATGATAATGTATTTCTTTTCATATCTATATGAAACATCAAGAAAGAACAGTTTCTGTAAAATATTAAATCCCTGTTCTCAGTACATTTTGTTATAATGTTAAATATTTGACATTTCAAGAGAAACTGCAACTTTAATAATAAATATATCATAAATTATGCACTGCAGAAAGACAAATAACACTATTTTTTTGATTGATTTATTTATGGACGCTCTTTAACATCTCAGGTCATCAGCGTCCTATTCAACTCAGGGCGTGAAACGGCCGACAAATTTTGCTCAAAGCCCTCTCTTTCAGGCTTGAGGTTCTTTTTCATGTCGTAAATGTACAGCTTTACTTCCCTTCTGAAGGAAGCCATACTTAGGATTTTTACGCCCCGAAAAAATCCATCGGTCCTGCTCAGGTTTGAACCCGCGATCTTGGGTTTAGGAGGCAAGTATGGTAACCACTACACTACCAGGACCGACAAATTAACAGTATGCATTACCTTCTTTTATTTATTTAATCAATGATTTTCATTATATTATATCTTGCTTGTTTAAAGAGCTGCATTTATTTTCAAGTATTGAAATATACATTAAAATATTTTAGTTTACAGAGGGAATAATTATCAGTTATAAAAAATACTGCTCGGTATCAAAACATTATAAAAGTTATAATTTCTTATATAATTTATTTTAGCGAGCAGTGGGGGGGCTGCCCTTTCTTGTTGAGTTAACTGTTTAGCACATTCCCGCTGCACGATCACAAACCATGCGTTCATGAAAAAACAGCTCTCGTTTAATTTCGAATTTATTTTCTTGCTTTCTGTGAAATACACCAATTGCCTGAAAAGTGTTATCTTATTACATATAAATAAGGAATCAATATGGATGGTAAAAATGTTTTTAAAAGACTACAAAATGATAAAACAGTTGGATTCCTTTGCTTAATACTGTGCGATCAGTTTTGTTTGCCCCGGAGATTGCCTATGGTCTTGGTGAATAGCGGAAGGGTAAAACAATAAAACAAACCAGTCATACAACAACACACAAACCAATTTAAGGGGCTCATTACTTACCAAATTATCAAATGAGGACATTATTCATCACTTGCTGTAGTTCGTTTCCAAAATTCCGGACAATTTACTGATAAAGATTATCTTTGAGTTCTTGTATGGTGTGCGGGTTCTTCTTGTACATCGTATTTTTTGTTTTACCCCAGAAATAATAATCGTAGGCTAATAAATCGGGTGACAGGAGGACACAAATACCTAATAATAACAACATGTATTGTGGAAACAGATCGTGAATTGCTCTCATGGAATGTGAGCAGTGGCACAGTCCTGTTGAAAAAATGCACGATTACGCTCCCTGTCGGTTAATTCTTAGTATGATATTCACGCAAGTAACAGAGTCAACTGAATGCTTAAAAGAAATAGTCTTGCACTTCGCAACATACACCCGGGAACAGCTGCGCTACAACAGTGACAGTAAGCAAGGTCAACAAGTAAGCAAGAACGCTGGCTAACCTCTCCATGGCGCGGTAAACGTGTGGGGACTCGCTCATAGGAAAAACGTCCGCATTGTGGGGGAGAGTACAGTGATTGCGTTGTAATAATATGATTTATATATCCCGAAAAATTTCAGAGACGTTTATTTCGAAAGTTCAAAAACATACTCTAGCTTAATACCCTTCTAGCATAGAAAAGTTTACTCTTATTACTCATAATTTGTATGAAGTTTACTCTTCTGTGTTGATAAGGTCACAAAATGTCGGTTAATAATGAGTTTTGTTGATGATTGAACACAGGCTAGCCCGTAATCAACTTGGCCCGCTTGCGGCAGAATTATGGCATGTCGCTTTATTTACAGAAAACATCATTTTTTTAAAGTTTCGATATAGATAAAATATGCGTAAAAATAATAGAATACTACAATAGCTCGATTGAAAAAAGGCGGTTCAACCTGACGGTAGTTTCTAACATTAATGAAACACATAGAACGCTACCTACAATGAATGCAAATGTCACTAAATTGTTATATTATTAATCAATAATTTAGCACAATTAGAATAGGGCATGGTTAAAATTGAAATTTGTGTTTATTTTACTAATTTTTTCTCGCGAGCTATTTTAACAAAGGATTCATGAATAATACAAGTATTAACAAAGGGAGCTTCTGTGAAGTTCCTGAAACATATCTGTATTTATGAGTGATCAGGTAATATAATGACAGTATTTGTTAATTTACTTTGTGCAATTAATCCCTTTGCAACAAAGAAAGAAAAAGTTATTGCTAACATACTTTTCCCAAAATGGAATCTGACAATCTGTTTTTGAGTTTTCAAGCAGTAAATAGGCACCACATTAATATTCAGCCTGAAGGGAATGAAAATGAATGTAAGTTACGTCTTTTTTTTTTGTGCAACTTTTTTTTTGTCTTGTTTATGAGAGGGGATATTCTCGCTGAGCGTTCACTGCCCAAGTTTATGGGTATGGCCTCTCAATGACAAATCTTTCGGAAAGGGAATAGGAGAATTAATATACAAAGCATAATAAATATGATTCGAAAGCGAAACAAAATCAGGGAAAATATGATGATAAGGATGATGATGATGATGATGATGATGATGATATTATTATTATTATTATTAATACGAAGAAGAAGAAGAAGAAGAAGAAGAAGAAGAAGAAGAAGAAGAAGAAATATACGATCCCAAGCTTTTATTACATTTAGATAATGGGGAGATTGTAGCTAATAATTTCTTTAATTTTAAGTATACAGGATGTTAAACGTAAATCCCTATTAGAACTTACTAATAAATTTTATATACACTGAGAGGAACGGGAAAAAATATATCTAAAGCGAAAATTCTACCCTATTATTAATTTTAATGCATAAAAATGTTAAGTCATGGCCAAGCATCACAATAAACAGAACTTGTTTAAAGATGTTTGAAAATGACACTGTTAACCTATACCTAGTTCTCTAGCTGTTTGTGTAAGATAACTACGGTCTCAGGAGTGATTTTTGCCACTTCTAGGCCTAATTACAGTTGCAATTCGGTCAGGAATGCCCCAGATAAGATCTGCAATCTCCTCTTGTGGTATCAGTTCCCATTTCGCTTGATGTGCAGCCCAAAGATTTGCCAATGAGTCGAGGAATCGACCCTCAGCATGCCTCCCAAATATGTCCCCGGCATGTTCTATCAAGTTCAGGTCTGAACTGCGTGCTGGTCAAACCATACATTCAATCCCAACCACGTCCAGGAACTTAGAAACACCAAGCAATGTGTAGACGAGCGTTATCGTGCTTATAATGAATGCAAATGACACTACAAGATCAGCAAGAATCTCCATGATGTACAGATAGCTGTGAGTGACCCACTCTTGCTTCAACGTCTGAATATATTTCTGGATATTATTAAATTTTCAAAAATTTGCTGAAGTATTTATTAAAAATGCCTAAATCAATAATTTATTCAAGTATTTTTAATAGCAAAACTCCCCTAGTTTTATTTTCTTAGGAGAATGCATGAAATATCTAATCATTATCCAGTTATATTAGTTTATAGGTTTTTAAAATGTGAAAAAGAAGTAATGGAGGAAATTTAAAATAAGCATTTTATCAATTACTTAGAAAAAATATGATAGCAGGAAATATTTCTATAAATGTGTGAAAAATTATATTTTTCTTGGTTAATAATTTAAAGAGAAAAAAAATCAGTTTAACAAAACAGAGAGACATATTAAGAAGATATGAATAAAATTGCGACAGATTTTAATTTTTTACCATAATTTTTGCGAACACGTCATTGTGTTTTTAAGTGAAATTATATTTATTAAAGAAAATTCTTTAAATTATATACATGGAATTGTGTAATATCTTTAAATTAAATTTAGCGCTTTTCTGCATTTCTTCAAGTGTTGAATTTTTTTTATTTATTTACTGTGGTAAGATTTAAGGCCATGAGGCCTTCTCTTTCACTACAACAGAGGGAAAAAACACCCATACATACACAAAACAAAACAGCATAAACACAGAGTACAATATAAATATTTATATAAATACCAAAAAAAAAAACCAAATTAAAGTTATTTGTATACGGCAAGTGAATATTACATACTTTTAATATAGTTAGGAAGTTGATAAAGGTAGTGTTGTAATTCCAATTGTTTTTTAATAATTTTTCTCGAGTACAACGGGAAGGAGGAGAAGTAGGAGAAGAGAAGGAGGAAGAAGAGGCGAGAGATTAACTGTTGTGATTCCTAGAGCCGAAATCACAATTTAATCTACGTTTAATTTACTTTATTGTCCGACAATCTCTGACTTCAGAAGGAAGGGAGTTCCAGATTCTGAGAACTGACACGCTGAATGAGGTTAAGTAGAAATGTGTTCGGTGAGAGGGATAGACAGTAAAGTCTTATTTCGCGTTCTTGGTAGGGAGAGAGGTATGAAGCGAGAGACGATATACTGACAGTTATTTGAGCACACGTGTCACATATCCAATTTACAAGTGTTGAAGATGAAACGAACACAGGCATTATGATCGCGTTGTAATCTGTCGATATGACCAGTGTTCAGCTTAGAGTACAAGACATCACAATGAACAAATTAAGGCATAAAAAACACTTGAATGAGATTATTTTTGAGATTGGGAGCTAGATTTATCCTAATGTCTTGAGTTTAAAGATTAAAGATAGAAATATTTATTATAATTTTTTATTATATCCTCTTCCACTATGGTTAAGATATAGCCATAATTATTTCATAAATAAAGTTGGTCAAATGTTATTTTTTGCACATAAATAATGTGAAAAAAATTCGGTGAACGTGTTCATTAAAAACAATTTTAAAATATAATTACCCCAGCGTTTTTACAAAAAAGAACTTCATTATTTATGTGTCTTAATTTGCCCCGCTAGATTCTAGCGCGTGTTACATTGCTATGTATGACGAAATGATTAAACAATTATCCGATTTTGTTAAAATTAAACAAAACACTTACGTAAATTAACTACAGCTATTTAGAAACACCTCCACGTTACTTCCACCGTTCCAGTAGATAAATAGTAGGCTATTAAATACTCTTTGCTGAATGTGTGCGTCTTTTGTTTGCAATAAAGTAAACGTGGGGAATTATTTATCACCAATAAAGCACAGCAAATGACCGAAAATAATGCACAAACAAAGGAAACATTCCTTTCCGGGCATGTATTCATATTTATTCACCATATGTGTCCAGTAAATAGCCACATAATATCTGACAAAGCTGAGGTCACAAATCTAAAGTTGTATGGTAGGCATTTAACCTTTTCGCGACCTTGGCAAACCCCCAGCAGGTGAGCCCACCCAACGCACACTGCAGAGGTTTGGGGTACAAGAGGAAAATAGTCGTGCCGGGTGAAAAGGTTCAGCGTTTGATAATACCTGCACAGTTCGCCACTGTTTTCACAAGCCTTAACAGTCAAAGAATAATTCATGGGCGAAGAACCAAACAAAATGTTATAGTGATAACGAAATATAACAGAAATTCTGGTCAATTTCCAAGTTCATTTGTAATAGGAAATAAGATTGCAGCCGAGACACGAACCAATATAGTTTCATTTTCCCACAGTCTGTTGAGTTCAGTACTTTGACAATAGTTGGTGAAAAATAATGAATTTTTCTAAAGAAAACTTTACATTACACATTTTCGCACGCTATAAGCAAGGTGAAAGAGCGATAAAATCCATGAATGTTCACGATGGTGAAGTGTGTTCATTTGATACCATTACAAGAAGCAGGGTGAGAGACTTTGAAAGACAGCCCTTGCTCTGGTCCGCCTCGGGGAGTTATGAACGAGAGAACAATTCAAAGATGAGGAACTTGAAGAAAAATCGACATATTTCTGTGAAATGCTAAGTATGGAAGTAGATACCAGCGTTTGGCAGTATTGACAGCATACTTCATGAACATTTAAAACTGCGAAAAATCTGTGCAAAATGGGTTTCATATGCTCTAACCAATGAGGAGAAAGGAATGTGCAAGGAAACTGCTGAACATGGCCCTAAAAGTCTGACAGATATATGCACTGTGATGAATGTTGGTTTTCTTACTATACTATTCCAAATAAAGCTCAAAACTCCGTGTGGATAAATGAGAATGGCCCAAGACCAGTTGTTCTTCGACAAGATTTTCCTTCTCGGAAGCGAATGTTCACTGTTTTCTTCAAATATGAAGTGGTTGACTGCAGCGTCCAAAGACAGGATCTTCAAGGCTTTTGCTTTTGCACCTCACAAAACAGCTATAAATTTGAGAAAATTGAAAATGGATAAAATCAAGTGCTAGACCATCCAACCTACAGCCCTGACCTGGCATTTGGCGACTTGTGGTTTTGTTTCGAGTGAAATCTTGCTTTACAGGAAAACATTTTAAAGGATTGCAGCACCTTGATCAAGCTATAAATTCAGCTCTGTTGACATATTTCAGTCCGCGTACCGTAGTGCTTTTGACAAGTGGTTGCGTCTACAGTTGTGTGTGGAGAGAGGTGGCGAGTATTTTGAAGAAGTGTGAGAATGAAATTTTGAATTCAGTCCTTAGCTTGGACTTTAGGGGACACTTGCCAAAGTTTTTAAATTATATTGGGGGATTCTCCTCATGTGCCATACAGTCCAGATCTCGTCACCGTCGGGTACTTATTTATTTATGGACGCTCTTTAACATCTCAGGTTATCAGCGTCCCATTCAATTTTGCTTATAAGCCTCTTCTTTCAAACTTGAGGTTCTTTTCGTGCCGTAAACGTATGACGTGGGATCCACGGCTTTACTTCCCTTCCGAAGGAAGCCATACTTAGGATTTTTATGCCTGAAAAAAATTCATCGACCCTGGCCGGGTTTGAACCCACGATATTGGGGTTTAGGAGGCAAATATGATCACCACTACATCATCAGGACCGACCTATATAGGACTGACTAGTTTACCAGCAGCGAAGCCAATTTTAATGGAGTGAAGAAATTGCTGGATAGATATGCAAACTGAATCAAATGCTTATTTTTTTCTTTATTCATGAAATGAAATTTTACTTTAAAGACTTTTCGTGTACGCTTCAGTTACTCAAAACGTTGGAAACACATAACTGGCAAAAACGATGTAAAATTTGCACAATGTCCCTGTGTTTTCAGTTCACCCAAGACAAGAAATGAAACAAAAACTAACCTGAAGGACACTTGCGCCGATGCTGGCATTCTCAGCAACAGAAGCGCTATACTGCTTAGGGTCGAACACGGGACTATTATCGTTGTCATCGAGGACGCGGACGAAGATGCGTGTGCGGGTTGAGCGTGGAGGGTCCCCGCGGTCTCTGGCGATCACCTCAAGGGTATAGTTGGCTCTCGTCTCTCGATCCAGCCGTCCCGCTACTCTCAGCAGACCATCCACGGGACCTAACGAGAACACGCCTTGCTGCTGTACCAAGGTGTACTCGATGTAGCTGTTCCTGCCTTCGTCTCTGTCCAAAGCCTTGACCGCCATCACCACCGTGTTCACCGGGATGTTTTCCGGCACCGCTGTCTCGTTCGGCGTGATGAATTCCGGCGACATGTCGTTCACATCTTTCAGCACAATCGTCACCTGCAGCAAAAAATATGTGTAAGTTACAATCTGTAACACAGAGAACGTGTTTATATGAGGGTGAGTCAAAAAGTAGGTTTCCCTAAAACAAAGGAAAGAGCTCGCTGTTCCGTGTGTTAGTGTGCAGTTGCTGTACAGCAAAACTGGCTGTGACTATAGGCGCGCAAACAAATGGCACTTAGACGGAGAAATAAGAATGTATTTTTAGTAATCAGTATAGTGCAGTGCGGCAGAGGTTCTCTTCTCCCCCCTTTAAGTGTTTTTAGTTTCCTCTTCGTGTGTACTTCTACAATAGACAAAAACACTTGTATTGTTTTTTTTTTTAATGGTGTTTAACGCCCGTTGTACTACTGAAGCACCACAGGCGGCAGACACGGATGATACATGAGATGAAATGATAAATTGGGAAAGGATATTTTTTTTTAAACGAAGGACGCGTTCCAGGCCTAAGTTCAGGGTACCTCCCCGGCATTTACCGCCACGGGTGGCCGAGGTCGCTAAGGCGCGGACTCACGAGCAGGAGGTCTGGGGTCCAAATCCCACCAGGACCGCCCTCCCTGACTGAGGTTTTTCCAGGTTTTCCTCAGTCCTCATAAATGGCAAATGCCGGGGAGGTACCCTAAAACTTAGGCCTGAAACGATTCCTTCTTTAAAAATAAATCCTTTCCCAATATGTCATTTCTTCTCATGTATCATCAGGTGTCCATCGCCTGTGGTGCCTCTGTAGCAAAAACGGGCGTTAAACACTATTCATTCAATCCCCGGCATTTGCCAGTAATGACGACTGAGGAAAGCCTGGAAGAAAACCCCAGTCAGGGAGGACGGTCCTGATGGCATTCGAACACCAGACCTTCCGCTCACGAGTCCGCGCCTTAACGATCTCGGCCATCCGTGGCGGTTTTCGACTTCTGTGAACGGAAAATAAACCTGTAAACAAACACCGATGGGTTGAGTCAGTGAATGGAACGGAATTTGTATTCATCCAGTTGGTGTGAAGATGGGGGCTTTGAATTTGCAGAGCGTCGAAAGGGCAAGAGAGAGAGGGGGAAAAAAAAAAACTAAATTTACGCTGCGATGAATGTTTGAATACCTTTGATAAGAATGTAGTGCTACCAAATTATCTTATTGTATGTTTACTCGCACACCTATAATAAAATATAACGAAACTTAATTTTTGAGTTAATCTCGTATGCATAGTAACACAAGCTTCTTCTATTAAATCCACTTGCTTTTAATGAACAATTGGTCTTTATGAAGGGCTGTAAACTTTTGGTTGAAGTTCATGCAAAAAATAATTGATTCTGTAGACACCAACTGCAAATCCTCATAATTTTCACTTACTAAAATAAAAATGTATTCCCATTCTGTCATCCATTAAGGGCTACCACATGAAAACCAAATAGTTTGCGTATAAATTGAACATCTACTTTTAGTTGTGGTTGTTGTGAGTATAATCTCTTGAAAATCTTAGGCATTTAAGGCAAAACATCTGTGTAAAGTAAAAATAAATAAATAATAATTCTTAAGCTATACACTTCATATTTTTGACCACCAGAACACAATAAAAATAAAATTGAGTATTAGCGAGAGATTTGTTCGCTGATTTTATCGGCTCATAATTTAATTTTTGCCCAAGACCATTATAAGTAAACTGATCTTTCTAAAATGAATATATTTTGTCTAAATAGTGACAATAATAATAGTATTATCACTGTATCTATAAAAAGCCAATATGAATTAATTAGCTCACCAGTAAATAAAATATACAAATGGAATATGTAGAGCATATTGAACATTTCAAGAATCTGAAGGCTATGAAATAAACTACCTTAAAATCATCCTAATGAACTAAAACTTACGACACAATAACTCTGCAGTTGTTACCATTTTCAGGTTCCTGCAAGTTGTCTTATATCTTAGTATTTATCTACATTCACATCTCATGTTAAATTATAAAACGCAGAGGTGAAAGTAATTTCTAATTTTTTCTTTGAAACAAAAACCTTTTTGGGTTTTATCCACAGTGCAACTGAACCATTATGTAATGACCATCATTGTTAGTATTTATACTTTCAAAAACTTGCCTCTCGCATTACAAGATTGGAGTATTACGTTTCTGGTTTCAAGCAATAATATATGTTTAATGTTATTTCCATGTTTGCTGGATCTCTTTTTTGCCGGGGGGGGGGACGAACAGTTATGAAATATAAACCACTTTGTTCTGTATGATCTCTCTCATTCACTAGCGACTCACAGCTGATTGACAACCTTCAATTATTTTTTCAGAGCATCAATTTCAGATTTTATCATTGTCAACTCACTCTAAGCCTGAAAGTCTGCCAATTTCAAAACAGTATTGTCATAAATATTGACTTTTTCATAAATATTTGGAGAATTGGGAAAACTAACGAATTTGACAATAATAAATTGTTGAAAAAGGGGGGAGTGAATTTTACCAAATTTTCACCAATGCATTGCCTTAAGAGAGTTTGGTATTTATCAAAGTTTGAATCTCAACTCTCATTAGTCCTATTGAACACCTACTTTTAAACAGCGCTTTCTGTTGGAATTTCATCCATGATAGCGCGGCCCGCTTGCCGGTAAAGAGTATGCTGATAGCCCGTTCCTATCCCGGGACCTGTTGGAGCGTTTGTGTCTTTTGGACGTTCTAAGGATATAAGTCATGAAACTTATTTGTGTTAATGCTCTTTTAATGTCAAAAAGTCAATACGCTTTAGAACATAGAACTTGCACGTATGATTCAAATGTAAAAATAAATTCTTGAAGAAAAGTGAGACGGTGATTTGTAAGAAAATTTCCCGGTGTTCCTGCATCTCACAGATTACTGTTTATAATCTTGTAACTATATTGAGAGAAATGGAATCTGTCCTCGAGGAGAAAGTTAAAGAAATTTAAGAAATATCAGAACGGGGTCTGCAGTGTTTGCATAGGAAATAGAAATTTTGCAAATGTCGGCATGGAATTCCAGCAACTTTTTAACACCAAAGAACATAAAATATCATTGTAAGCATGAAATCTCAACAACTTAAAAAATAAAACTGAACGGGAATAACGGACATATATTGAAAAAACTTAAAGACAATATAAGAAGATAAATGCCTGTAATTAACACGAAGGACTAATGCATACCTTATTAAAATTGAGAGATGCGCACTCGTATATGGATGTCATTTCCAACTTGTTCTATGGTAAAAATAGTGGCGATAACAATTTAATTTGCATTGCAATCTATGCGCTTGAATTGAAGGGTTATGCATAACGGAATTAGCCGGCAGACAATGTTCTTCCACCCACCACGCGGACCGCGCTTTCACGATGAACGTCCATTTGAACTGTGTTGTTTTACCAATATATTGGTCTTATAAAAAGTTACAATAAGCCTACAAGCCAAAATATGAAGGAAATGATTGTAAAATGTACTGCTTCCATATGATAGCAGAGTGGAAGTAAAACAGATTTTTAAAGAATGTGTAACAAACCTTTTAAGCATAAAGAAGAAGAAGAAAAAGAAAAAAAAAAAAAAAAGAACACGTTAAAGTTATGGGGGACATTTTCCGTATTTGTAGGCATGAATGCCAGGTGATTTCAATGCGCTATTGAGACATGAAATAACGGACTGGTGATTTCATTTTTAATATTTGGCAAATGCATAAGATAAACCTTTGAATAAACTGCCCACCAAAGCCAGCAGGCCAATTAAATGGACGGTTATGTGGTTCTACCTTCGCGCAAAAGTGTTACGAAAACATATTCCCTGCAGAACAGGTAACTTATCATACCTCTCCTTTTATTTCTGCTGTGAGAATGAAATTAAAAAAAAAGAACAAGTGTGATAAACATGAAAATGATAGTTAGTAAATTAATCATGCGAGTTATGAAGAGGATAATAGTTTTTTCAGTCCAAACGAAACAGTGACATCAGCGGAATCATTGTGATGCAAAGACAGTGTTTCCATGTAAATTATTCTTGTTTTCCTCCACAGAGACAGAAATGCTTACCCCCTGTAAAGAGTGAAACAGACCACATGATACTTGTCTCCGATAATTATGGCTTCTCGTTAACCCGTGCTTTGGGAAGACTAATGGTTCAACCAATAAGCGCCGCACGTGAGAGGGAAAGGTCGGCATTCCATTTTATCCAGAGTTGCTACAGGTCTCCGCATCGCACCTTGGAACTGCCTGCTTTACACTTTTACCTTTAACTCTTTTTTTCTGTATTTATTTATATTCTTATTTTTAACTTTTCTATCCCCTTTTCTTCCATTTTTTTTTGTTCTTACTTTCTATATTTTAAAGGCACTATTATCATCATTTTAATTTTTGATTTTAATTTGATTTCCTTTCTATTTTTCCTTCTTTCTCCATCTTTCATGTCTCTTATTAATTTTCCTACTGTTTTCATTCCAGCTTATATACTTATTTTTTATATTTTAATATTACTATTATCATCTTTCTTTTCATTTGATGATTTTTTTCTTCTGTTTTTGGACAATTCACGTTAATTTTTCTTTCTCTGTTTTCTATATCTTTTACTGCTTTTCATGTCCATGTTTTTTACCATCTTCTATATTTTAACGGCGTTTTTTATCACTCGTTTATTATTTTCTTTTGACTTTGACATTTCTTGTTCCCTCATTCCTTTTTCCTTTCACGTCTTTCTTCGTCTTCCATGTTTCTTACTAATTTTCGACTTTTTTCCACCTTCTCTATTTTAATGTCATTTTTATTACCATTTTATTTCATTACTTTGTCCTATGTTTGACATTTCTTTTCACAATTACTTTCTTCATCTTTTATCCTATTACTGCTTTGTGCCCGGCTTCTTTTCCATCTCTTGTATTTTCATACAATTTTTATTACTATTTACCATTTCATTTAAAGTGTTTTTTACATTCCTTTCTCCATAATTTCCTATTTCTTTGTCTATCTTCTCTCTTACTAGTTTTTCTGCTTGTCTTTTCATTCACTTTTTTATTTTAATACCATTTTAATCAGAGTTTTATAATAATTTCTTATTTTATTGTTGTTGACATTACTTTACTGTTATTTTCTTCCTTCTCTATATTCTAATATTCTGGGGTCTAGTGGCAACCTAATAGACCCAAGTTCGTGGCCAAGGTCGATGGGTGTTTTTCGGGATAAAAGCCTAGGTATGACTTCCTTCGGAAGGGAAGTAAAGATGTGAATACCGTGTCGTAGATTTACGGCCCGAAAAAGAACCTCAAGCCTGAAGGAAGAGGCCTCTGGGCAAAATTTATCTACCATTTCATGCTCCGAATTGAACAAAACGAAACAAAAAAAATCTAGGACCATTAGTAAATTTCTTACCGTTATTCCTTCTAGTTGATCTCTTACTATCCAACTTCAATACCCTTCGATCGCTTTATTTTATTAATTTTACAACTCCTTCATTTTCCAGTACATCTTTTAAAGCTCCCTCCCTCCAGCTATTCTCTCTTTTTTGTATTTCAATGCCCTTTTTAACATGTTTTAATCTCTTAAACTGTTTAATGCTTTATATATCTTTCTCATTATGTTCTTCTTTCTCTACCCCCTTCCGTTTCTTTCTTTTTCCCCATTTTCTAATTTTTATTTCTTTTTACAATATAACGTTTTTCATTTCTTAATTATCCTTTAACTTTTCTTTCTAATTTTTTCTCTACCTCTTTCATTTTCGCTCTTTTAGTGCATCTTCTCTTGTTCAATTTTATCTTCCTCATTCATTTTTCTCTTCTTTGACTGTTTTCTTTTTCTATCCCTTAATCCGTTTACATGTTTGTTTAAAAAATCTAAAATATTTATCCCTTTCTCATTTTTTAAACACTTTTTATAAATCTCCGAGGTTATGACATGCGATTATTTTGTTTCCACTACTAACATTTCACATGTGTTTTATACTTGATATGTAGCTATTTATTTTTATTTAGAACTTATGAACTCTATATTTATCTAATTAATATAATGTACTACAAATATCTTTAGCACATATCTCCTTGAATAGAATCCTTTCAAATCTTCGTTCCTAACAATTTCATGAACCTCTTTCTCCTTATATTCTGATCTTTACGTTTTGTAATGATATGACATTCTTTCAATATTTGATAAGATGTGTATTATAGAAAATAACGGTAAAGCAATAAACACCAACAACAAGGAAATCAATATTTTTATATAGTGTTTAATGTCCGTTTTTACTACTGAGGCACAACAGGTGTGAACACCTTTTTTTTTTTTTTTTTTTTTTTTTTTGATTTATTTATGGACGCTCTTTAACATCTCAGGTCATCAGCGTCCCATTCAATTCAGGGTGTGAAACGGCCGACAAATTTTCCTCAAAGGCCTCTCTTTCAAGCTTGAGGTTCTTTTTCGGGCCGTAAATCTACGACACAGTATTCACGGCTTTACTTCCTTTCCGGAAAAATCCATCGGTCCTGGCCGGGTTCGAACCCGCGATCTTGGGTTTAGGAGGCAAGTATGGTAACCACTACACCACCAGGACCGACAAATGGACACTGATGATACATGAGATGAAATGATAAACTGGGAAAGATTTTCTTTTTAAAGGTAAAGAATGCTGCACACGCATTCCCTGTACATGTCAAAGGACAAAAATCATCTTATGGGCACAAATTCAAGAAGCCCGGGATTTTGTAGCCTC